>VZSF01011140.1:5914-74111 GCA_013398295.1 Chionis minor
CGGCGGGACGGTTCCCATGGCAACGCGGCCGGCCCGCCGCCCGCCGGGGCACAAAGGGAAGCGGCGCCTCCTCACGCCGGGCCGGCTCCCCCGGGCCCTATCCCCGCGCACCGGCGACCGGGGCCGTCCCGGTCCAGCCCTCTCCGCTGAGGAAGGGTCTCTGTGGAGAGCAGCCGCGGGGGAGCGGGCCTGCCCGCTGGGCAGCGGCCCAGCAGGGCCGGCCTGTGCCTCCTCAGCCTCGGCGGGGCTGCACCTTCCTGGTACGCGAGAGGAGCCGACCGTCTTGAGAGAAACATGACTTTTTTCTTTTTTTTTTTTTTTTTTTTTTTTTTAAAGGGGGAAAAAAATCTCCGTGAAACCCCCACAAAAAANTTAAAGCGAGAAGAAAATCTCCGTGTAAACGCCAGCAAACATGAAGAGAGCGCAAAACTGTGGAGCCCCCCTGTCAAAATGTTTTGGTGCAAGAAATTGCAGCCAGCCCAGCTGCCGTTGTTTTTCTCCCTGTCCAGGACCGTAAATTTCAGAGCTAAAAGCGTTTAATTGAAAAGACAGCATTGTGCCCGCTGTAACTCATTTGCACAGTTTGCATGTTTTAACCCGAAAACAGATATTTTAAACAGAGGTTGGTTAGGAGCCAGCAGGTCTTGCCCCATGTAGGCAGGATAATCAGACCCGCCTTGTTTGGTGGCAGTTTCTCACTTGCAAGTATTACTTGACCTCTCAGATGGAAGCGGTGTCTGCCCAGGATCCAAATCCAGCCTGAGCACGATTGACACAAAATCTTTAGTCCAATTTAATCCATTACAGCTGTGCAAATCCACGACCCCTCACAGCAGAGGTTTCGGAGGCATCAGCCAGGGACAAGCAGCTTGTGCAGGTGCTGCCGGCAGCATCGCACAGCCTGTCCCACCTTCTGCGGTGCCGTGGTGGGAGGTACGTGTCCAAGACACGGGCTTTGCCATCGGACAGTCGGAAGAGCATGTACCTAGGCTGCATCTACAGCCACTGCAGTTAATGGTTCCCCTTGGTGTGAATGCAGTTCGGGGTCAGCAAGTACATAAAATACGTTTTCTTTCAACAGCGCAGCTAAAACATAAAGGTCTGTCTGAAAAATGGGTGGTTTATGTATTTAGTTGCACGCGGGTTTTCGTACTCTGATTTCTACCCAGCCTTTTTGTAGACAACAAAAAGGGAAAGATTGCGTGGGAAAGTTTTCCAATGTCTTTAAATCTTGTTCGATACAACAAGAAAAACATGGGGTTTTGTTACGTCTGTCAGATATTTCAAAGCATAGGTTTTTATGTTGATATATTTTGCTTAGTGTGCAAAGCTAGAAAAAAATAAACATTTTATCCCAGAGTGATTGTTTCCTTCATTTTACTCCTTCCCAAGTGAAATCCAGCACAATGGACCTGATTTCACAAAACATTTTCATTTTGTGTGTTTATTCATTTTGTGTGTTTATTCATTTTGTGTGTAAGCACAGGAGTTTGTTGAGCACTGGACTACTGAGAAATAATATCTTAATTGCGGGGCTAAAAGAAGGTTGAATAGATGAAAAATGGTTTGGAGAAAAGCAGCACAAAAAAATCTTTGCTGTTCTGCCTAGATGATTTGACCTTTGTGTGCACAGGGTGTTTCGTTTTGGTTTGTGGAAACAAGTAGGATCTTTATACAGATTTTTTTTTTTTAATTCTCTTACATTTCCTGGAATTAAATCCCAAGCTTTCACTCAGCTTCCTTCAATTAAATAGCCAGCTTTTACTCTTCCACTACTCCAGAATCGTTATTGCTATCTACTGAACTGCATGCTTACAGTGGAAGTGTTTTCCTGCCCAGAGAAAGTGACAGTATTTTTCATGATAGGCATTATCAATACCAGAGTTGTTAAGACCAGCCTGAGTAATTTGATTAGTCATTTCAATTGTCTAATAATGCCTTGTCTATTAGTGCAGTTATGGCTAAAACCTAGGGCACTGTGCTGGCCATTTCACAGTTGGCTACTAGAGTCCTATTTCACCGTGCCAGGAAGAGTTCCGCAGCTGATCTGAGTTTTCAAAACAAATTGAGCTCAATCATTATTTCTAATTAGATTATTTGCTTGGTCTGGGAGCAGCCTGCAGAGAACAGCGGTGGCTTTGGGAAGGACTTCACCAGCAGGCTCCTGCCCAGAGCCCTCCACGTGCCCTCGCAGGTGTTGGCACAAGAAGCCTGCTGGGGGTGGCCAGGAGAGTGGCTGAACATGGTATGTACCGCCGTACCCACTGGCAATGCTGGCTCTTACAGAGGCTGACACAGCCTTGACACAGCAGGAAGAAATCAAAAGTGCAAACGGGGGAAAAAAATTAGCCCAAAGTTTACTAGGCGAAGGTCCCTTCCCCCATGCCCTCCTTTCTGAATGGACCCAAAATCCTCACGGCAATTTATTTCTTTTTAACAACATCATTAACTTAAAGTTACATAATGCCTTATCAGGCCAGCACATCTTGGCGCACCAGCAATAACAATGATTTAACCACAACCCTGGGAATTTTGGTAGAAGAGAGCTGGAGCTTACGGAGCGCAAACTCTCCGTGGATGCTCCGGAACGTGGGGCAGCCGGAGCAACTAGCACAAAGCCCTGCTCAGCCAGAGGGGCTGTTCCTGCGGAGAGACCCCACGTTTGCTCTTTTGCAGGGGAGAGCACAAAAGAGGCTCCCCTTTTGCACGACCAAGTTAGTTTGCTGTTGATTTAAATGGCAACAAGGATGAGCTCAGTGTCTTCCCCTGCCTCTGCAGCCCTTGAAAAGTCTTCCTTTTCAAAATCAGTTAATTAGCATCACATTCTGTAGAAAAAGTATTATTATACTTGCCACCTGGTAGGTATAATTTAAAAGTAAAGTCTCCTGGAGAGACAGGAAGAGAGAGATGTGTAACATGCTATTTTCTGGCCTGCTTATTGTCCTTCGGCCTCCTCTCCCAAGCCTCAAGGCTCTATAAATACTGCAGCCAGTTATTACTGCTTCATTCTTCGTGTAAAATTACATTACTGAGATTAGGGGTTGGTTTCCAGCATTTAGGGTTAGGTTTAGTGAGGCTTTTTTGCCTCTCTCCTTTTGCCCCCTCGCTCTGGGTGCTGAGTCCTGTGGGAGCGGTGGCCCGTTTTCCACAGTGGCCTTTCTTTGATCCATCACCTTTCTCTGAGGGTCTGGTACAAAATTGCTTCTAATTACCTGACATTTATTCTTCAAACCTTAACTAATTCACTAATCATATAGTGATAAATGAGATTTTAAAATGAATCAGTGACATTTTTAAAGATTTATACACAACTGTAAAGAAAGGTTCACAGCTAGTAAATATGATGTTGTGTGAAGAAAAAAACCCCATAAATTAAAGCTGTCCTGTGTTAATGGGAAGCAGTAAAAGTGAAGATACAGTGAGATGTTACCTGATGAATAGGGGTAGCAGCTCATCACAGTTAGTGTCTTCCTGCAACAGACCCCCCTTACAGCAGGAAAACAGCACCGTAGAAGCCTTATCACGTGCAGAATTTAATTTAGCTTCTAATGTGTAATCGCTGGGAGTTTGTGGGGCGGGCCAGGGGTGGCCAAGGGCTGCCTTCCTGAGCAGATTCCGAGTTCACGCTATTGCAATGGAACATTTACTCCTTGGAAAATGGCAGGGCAGGTTTTACCGCTTGTTCAGCAAGATAAATTCGATTGTGCTATCTAATTTAAAAGTCATCAATAAAAAGTTTAAAGACTGACTGCCAAGCTTGCTAGTTAAAATTAATGTTTATGTAGATGACAGCTATTTGAACATAACACCAAGCCTATCACCAAACCCAGAACAGTCATTGCACATTACCAGCATTTTGAATGATCTTTCTCCGTTTGATGAGAGAACTGGCATTTGAGCTTATCTTTCGGATGCTGTTGTTGTTCATTATTAATGGCAAAGTCATTTAAACGCAATCATACCCAACACTGTACAGGCATAGAGGGAGACAGAATCCCGGCATCAAGTACAGCAGCTACGAGCAACCTTTGTAAACCAGACATAATCAGTGTTTTACTGGGATCTATTCTAGTCTGTAGATTGTGGTGGTAATTTTTTTTTTTTAATCTACAGGGTACAGATTAGCAAAGTAACAGTTACTAGGAGGAACTTGCATGTTGAATTTGATGATCATTGCCAAAGAATGTGAGATACGTGTTACATAACCACTGTACCTTCTGTTTTAAATCACAGCTACCACATTATAAACTCACATTTGGCATCCTATCCTGATCACAGGAATTGTACTATATCCCGTAACAGCTTAGAGCAGTTTAATATACAGTAGGTGATGTACATCACTGGAGTCAAAAGTGGGCTTAACAGGCCTGCTTTTGGCTCTCTGGGTCATGAAAAAATGTCTTTTTTGGTGACATAAGTGACAACGACAACCTTTAGAGCTAGATTCTTTTTCTGGTTACATTAGAAGTGAATGCCACAAGATCTAAGGGGAAGCAGCACAGGCGCACAATCTTAATTTTAAAAGTAAACTAAAACTGTTTGCTTAACATCTAAACAAATCGTTATGTTTAGACTGACTTTATGAGACATTATGCCATTTTTGAATGAAACCACATCAGAGGGAAAAAGCTCCCTCTTAGCTATGTTTCTTGAGCAAAGTCCTTTCTAAACTGATTCTGAAGGACTTTTACATTATGGCTCCCACTTAATTGGATTTCCGAGTTGGCAATAAATGTGATGAGAATTACATAGCAAACAGGTACGATGGATAGGATATAGTAGATGCTCTCTGTGTATCTTGGCAAAGTTATATGGTCTTATTCTTTGATGTATTTTCCATTAAAAAGAACACCTGCACCTGAATTACTCTTCCTAGCTAGTTTTTCCCATGCAACAGATAAAACCAGCAGCACTTTCAATAATATCCATCTTTGTCCCTCTCAGTAACGTGTCTGCCCTAACACTGCTGGTGTAAATAGGTCGGAGAATGGAAAATGCTGGGCTTGGTAGACCTGAAGTACACTTCCTTTTGCTCCGAATTAGGTGACTACTTTCAGGTTCTCCGAGAGGTATCCTGCCCCGTCTTTCACGTCAAGAGCTACCTCTAATACTTTCACACAAATTTACAGGTATTTCCAGCACTACAGTTGCGTCAAGGAAGGACTGGTCTTCCTGTCTCCCGCATGTCTAAGGATGGAGGCTGGAAAAGGGTTAGAAAACGCAGTGTGCTGTATGGAAAGGGAAAATCCAGAGCTACCCAAATTTCTTTCATAATCACCACCATATAAATGGCTAGATTTGACCAAAACTAAGTGAGCCTTACCCTCCGGTTAGGGTGTGAGCTTCCTGAGGGTGCCAGCACACAAACAAGGTGCTGATCACCCTAACGCTCGCTGTGGATCGTGGCTGCTCAGCACGTTGGGGTTTATGCTGACACGCAGAGCTTTCCTCTCACAGCGGGTTCCAGGTGATGTTTAGACCAAGCAGTATCAAAATAGGTGAGCGACCAAACCCTTTATAACAGCAAAAGGCTGTTTTTATTTCCAGCTGGTCTGAATATACTTTAACACCAGACTTTTTATGAGCTTTCTTATTGCTTGTGTGCACACTTACTAGCATATCCCGTCAGCACAGACTTCTAGTGCGAGATCAGCTAATAATTATTAAATTATTAGGAAATTTCAAAATTGCTTACACTTTTGCCCAGATGTAAGAGCTGCATACTTTAAGTTTCATTTTTGAGAGTCCTGCGTATGAAACACAATATGTTTTTGATTGCTTGTTTTATTAAGTGAAACGAACAGGCTAATTAAAGAAATTCCAGGAAGTTTCTGTTTTCTGTCTCCTAGGGACAAGCCTCAAGTGTCAAAGGAGATAATACTGATGGCTATAAAACACCCAAGTGTGTTTATACTGGCTGTAAAATGCAGCTTATAGCTTCTATTTAACTTTCATAATATTTTCTTTTTACACCATGCTTAGAAATACATATTAAGGCATTAGTTGAAGTAGTGCTTGTATATATTTTAAAAAAATCGGTAATTGCAAGTTAAAAACAGAAGGCAAGCCATTGGCAAAACAGTCTTAGGGATAAACTGTTATAATTTCATCTATAAACACTAAAATCTAGGAACAAGCTAGCCATAAAAAAAAAAATTAAAAAATTTCATGATACTTTTAGTCCTGACTTCCCAAATGTCTTTAACCATGAGGGGATGATCTTACTTGAAGCCATAAGCTATGCCACAGAATTGGCGGTGGTTCTTTGTGCAATTGATTGAGATGACTAGATCCACTGGATCCAGCTCTAGCTCCACTGGATGGCTTTGAAGAATCGCTAAAGAAATTAAATCTTCTCAGAAGCAACCCAAACCTGCAATTCTGAAATGCTGTATAGATGTCACGATTTAGGCGCTATTCAGGCAATCTCCCAGAGCCCTGGTGGAGCCCTGGTCGTGCCCCACGCTGGGCGCCAGTAAATCTGTCGTGGTTTAGGCCAGACTGGCCATCAAGGCAGATGACAGATGCTCTCCCCGACCTCTCTCTTCAAGGAGAGGAAGAAGAGAGACAGACTTAGGAGTTTAGAAGGAACTAAACTACTGTAATGAAAATATTAATAATAAAATAAAAAAGAAAATAATGAAATGTATACAAAACCATATTCAGCTTCCAGGAGGACGATCACCTCACTGGCAGGCACTGGTAAAGTCCCAGACTGGACTCAGTGACGCACAGGAGCTGAACTCAGGAACTGGATTGAGGAACACAGGGATCGGGATCAAAGGCAGACGGACAGACAGAGTCCTCCTCAGACACCGGCCATTGAAGAAAGAGAGCTGACGCTTTGATCCCTCAGCTTTTATACTGAGCACGATGCAGATGGGATGGAATACCCCCTTGGTCAGTTTTGGGTCACCTGTCCTGTCCGCTCCTCCCCACAGGTGGGAACCCTCTACGCAATTCCACTTCCGACCCTCCAACGGGGCAATAGCAAAGTTGTTTGGCCTCAGTTGTTATAGCAGTAAGTACAAGCAGGAGCCTCTCTGCATCCCATGCCTTGGCACCAGCTATGAAGACTGGTCTTACCACTCTGAGAGCAAAGTGTCTGCACAACATGCCGGTAATTTCAGTGGTCAGACGAGGCCTAGCTGCAAAGTAAAATCACTGAAAGCAAAATAGGTTCAGTTTTACCTCAAACCAGGACAAAAGAACCGCCACAAAAGAGATGATTTTTTTTTTCTTTTGGTACTACTAGCTTTTCTTTAATTTGCAGGTTTTATTCCCAATAAAAGCTGAAAAGTTCTGTTTTCTCTTTAATTGCTTTAAGACAACATTCTTAAGTTGTACATTCTTAGTGCAATTATTTGATTTTCTAATAGCAGAGCCCTCAAAGTGATTTCTACACTCTTAGAGAAGCCAACGTGTCACTGAAGCCATTCAAAACCAAAAAAAGAATGTTTTTAATGAGGGTATTAGTTATCGCATGCAACTTGTTTCTCAGAGTTGTGTCTTCTAGCACACTTGGTGTTCTTTGAAAGAATGTCCAAGTTTTACAGCACCTGAAACATTCAAAGGTCAAAATTTTAAAGCTCAACAAGGGTGTACAGGTCCTGGGTAAGGTAAATGGCATCAAATTTGAATTTTATGTGATAGTTTAGAAAATGGATTATATGAGTAAGAAGTGAACTTTGAAAATGTTCTGAGAATTTCCTGCGGTATAGACATACACAATCTAGTTATCGAGTGCCTTTGCAGAATGAACTTTAATGACTTGAAGATGCTTCTATGCCCAAGTTTCAAAGTGCTGTGATAGCACAAGCGCTGGATAACTAATTGCAGTTCAATGAATCTCTGAGAGAGGTGTGCTTTCTTCCGCCGGGAAGACTTTTGAAAGAGAATACAAAATCTTCCAAACCAAGCAAGGAAGCACATGCAGTAGTGGTACCTTTCCACTTGATTGCACTTACCACAGCTGACTCCACATGCAGGCAGGTAACGGCAGCAGCACACAAAAAAGCAGCACAGAATAAGGTTGAAAATACCTTCCAAGACCAGCATTAGCTCTTCAGGGTTGCAGAGAGATGACATTATCCAAAGCAACTTCAAAGAGCTGAAGGAGATTAAAGTTTTTCCTCTTAATGATTCTGAAGTGTTATTGAAGGGATCAATAGCTTTTCCTGTTAAACAAGTTGTTTAAATCAAGTATTCCTGGAGAGGAGACAAACCAATCCTGGAAGTAATAGTGGGATTTAATTAGGATTTGAGATTTTTACTGTTCATTAATTGATCTGCCAGTCTCACAATAGTTTTAGTGAACTGTAAATTTACGAGAGTAAGATTCCTTACGAAAGGACGAAATTATCTGATCCCTTCTGAGCCCTTTTATTTGTGCAAAAAAGCATAATTTATCATGTGGTCCCCATAATTTTCTCATTTCTGTACCTGATGTCACTGTTTTTTCTGGGGGAAACAGGGAAGGGGAAGGGAAGAAAAGAAGTGTTATTTCCCCCGTCTTTAATAATAAAATAACTACATCCCATGGTTGTGCACGTTTTGCTTATTGTTAACCAAGACACATGGAAAGCCCCACAACAAAGCAAAGCTAAATTAGCAGATATCCCAGTCCTAAATTGACAATGCCAGAGACAATTACTAAGACTTGCTGACTTCTCAGCTGTGCATGCAGCCGTTTTATTTTAAACAAAATCAGAGATCGTACAACTGATCTTGCGATCTGACTTGCATATCACGGCACCAACCTCAGATCTAGAATTCAACCTCACGTATTCGCTTGTGAAAACTCACACGATACTCAATCAAGGGTATGTACGAAACTAATTCCTGGTTTAGTCCTTCCAAAATGCAGTTCCTAGTGGCTTTCTACACGCAGTAGAGGTGCAATACTGATGCTTTCAGCCTGTACAAATACAATGACTTCAGAGTTTATCTGCAGCAACAAGTCACTGATAAGGGGAGCAGTTTCCAAGGAGGGGTTGTTATGTTTTGGGGGGTGTTGTTGTTTTGGGGTTTTTTTCTTTTTCCCTAAACCCCAGGAAGTCAAGTAAATGTGTTGAAAAGATGTAACCAAGCAAAGCTCTTGGGCAAACACTGTACAACAGCGTGAGCAGGGACACCCAGGCCCTCACCATTTCAGTGTGGGCTGCAGCAAAGTTTCAAATGCCAATTTGCTGCTTGTTCTGTGAAAACAGCTTCTTTGGAGCACCAAGGGAAAACTGCTCTCCTTCCTGCTCCTAGATGGACATATTTTTAAGAACGTGTCTTAAACATTGTCCCATGTTTTAAGGGAACCATGGGACAAAGAAATACAATTAGTTTATTCCCTGAGAGTGTCAAAATCAAAAGCATCGATCCAGAATATCATGTTAAACACCATTAAAATAATTTCCTTTTTATAGCATATAATCATTACCCATATAAAGACATTAAAAGTAACATTACCTGTGCTTTGCCCAGTTCTTTGAAGGAATGAAAAACTTTGTGTAGGCACTATGTACTGATTCACATTTGTATTTAGACGATAGCTTCAGAAAGCATACATGCAAAGTTCGGATGGATCATTACTAATCAGATTGTTTTCATGATTGTTTCCCCTTAATTTCAAGGTTTGATCATGAATGTCTGCTCTTAGGATTTCTTTTCTTCCCTGTCCGTGCAACAGAAGACCTGTCTTCCGCCTGTGAGGAATCGTATCCTCTTCAAAGCATCCTGCTGCTCTGGAAATTGAGAGTGAAGGGCAGATGCAGCCACAATGCCTGATGTCATGGCATCTTTGTTAACTGCTACAACAACATCGCCAGGGCAGATTGGATTTCTGCACCAGCCTGCAGAATACCCGTCAGAGACCCTTGGTCTAATTAGAGCCCTGGCGACTGCTGCTATGAGCATCTTGCAGTGCAACAGGTTAACACAGATCTCGAGGTAGAGAAATTCAGATCGTACATGGAAAAAGCAGACCCATAAACAACAACAGCAGCAACACCCCTGTCACAATGGAAAAGATAGATGAAACATACATCTTTCACATAGAAAGATGAAACACAGTGGAGCTCTCTTCAGTCAGCCCTGTTTCTGAAGCGGGAGCATCTCCATCAGTGGGCTCAAATCACATGCAGGGTGTGACTGCCGTCTCCTATGCCCACTTTACGTTGATGAATACATTTAAATAGAATTACAGGGGGCGTTATATTGTTTGTTATTGCTGTACAAGCAAAGTCTGTTATGCCATTCTAGAGGCCAGTTCATGGCATTTACTTTTTCAGGAGTCTATTCGAAAATTGTAGGTTTTTGGTTGGGGTTTTTTGCTTGTTTGTTTGTTTGGGGTTTTTTTAAGCTTTTATGTTCTTCTCTAAGGAGTCACACAGGCCAATTGTGCTATGAAGAGGCTTGTACCATTCCCTGGTAGTTCATCAGAAGAGCAGAAAGAATGGTTTCCCCATATCTCCTTAGAACGATGAACCAGAGGGAAAAGCCTCCTACCAGCAGAGAAAGAGATGAACCGTCAGTGAAGCAGAGTTGGCTTTCAGCTTCTTTTCACGCAGCACTGGCCAAATTAACATTTTTGTATTTTATTATTATCAAGTAGCAGTAAGGTGCAGCCTGACAACTCCGTTTAAAAGGTTGTTTAACCCTTAGCAGGGGAAAACTCACCCCACTGCTGCCCAAGGAAGGCAGGGAGCTCTCAGGCAGCAGGGCAGGGTGGCACCCCAGCCACTACAGACTGGGGAAGCTGCCCCTTTCCCCAGCTTCTCTGGCTTCTTCCCTCAACAGCTCAATGTTCTGTAGAATATCAGGAAAAAAAAAAAAAAAAAAAAAAAACTTTATGTCAGCATAAAGAATGTATTTGCTCAAAATATTCATCAGTTACCACTAGATGGCATTTTGTTCCTGAGAAAATAGGAACTCCCAGGTTTCGAATTACTTGTTACAGACAGCAGGAAACAGTAGGAAATGGAATTACTTACCTCATTCGGTTAATAATTTATTATCCATTGTCTTGGGTAAGCAAGACATCACTAACACAAGACACTTTTACTTGCAAATTTATAAATCTCCTTTAGTTAACTATAGCTTGTCACTCTTCATCCCTCTGCTCAGTAGGTAGGGCTTTCAGCTGCAGTCAGCACTTACCAAAGTCTTTCCACATTTTTAAATGAAAGACAAATGTAGGCCAGTTCAGACTTTGAGCATGCCCTGGAAACCTGCCAGAAATGCCTTGCTCCAGTAACCGTATACACTATTTCCTGTGTTATTTTTGGATAAACCCTTAATACAGATTGCAGTATCAAAAAAAAAAAATCCCATTCCGGAAGAGAGCGGTTACAATTTGGTTATTATGAAAAAATATTTTCATAATATTCGATTGTATTTGCACCAGTTCATTTTAATTTCAGCTTGTACAAGCTATGATGTACAAGATGACTTTTCCATTCTTAATCTTTGCAGGGTTCAGTGTATGGTACTCAGAGACGCAAGGAAGTTCTACTGGGCACATCCTGGGGTGACATGTAGGTAGCTTGTTTAATGTCCATAAGCCTCTCAATATCAGATTAAAACTAAGCAAGAGGATTTTTCCCTTACTCTGTAGCAAAATGGGAGACCGAGAAGTGAAATATTAACTCTTTTCCTTAAAAAAAGACGAGACTACAGTTAACTCTTACTTACAGAAAGTCACAACGCCTTCAATAGAAGTTCTTAGTTTAGTTTTTACATGTATGTAAATATACACGATATTATGAAGATGTTTTTTCATTAGATAGTCATAAATACTGCTGCTCTGAGCAAACAGCAGCCTCTTTAATGGTTCATCACAACAGAATTCAGCAATCAGAATATCGTTCTAACTTCACTTCCCAATGAAACTCTGAAAGGAAAAAAATAAAAAATCAAAATCCCCCCAGAACAGAACTCAAAAGATATTTCAAGTATGGTCTATTAAAAACAATTAAGCTTTTGGAGTAATACAAAAGCGCATACCAACGTGCTTCAGAAATACTTCACTTTCGAGTGTTTTTTAATATGTACTCAAGGTATCTAAAGTATAGATCTCACACCAAGGTCTCCTGCTCTTAACAGGTCGCCAGGTCCGCTGGCAACAGCCCCAGCAATTGCTGCTAGTCACAGGCGAGGCGCTGAACGGCTGTTGGTAGATTAGACAAATTATTAAAATCTTTCAGGGTAGAGGCTTATGGCAGCATTCATGTAACCCCCAAACACTAGTATCATAGATTTCTAAGCACTCGAAGAGTAAAGGTGAGAAAATATTCAGGGAAAAAGCTCCCCTGCTTAGACTAAGGTACTTTAAGGCTCCAGGTATGACAGTGGCTTCAGAGGGGTAACTTTAGGTCTTAGAAAGAAAGGCAATATTGAGTTAGAAGAAAAATAAACAAATAAATAAATAAAAATCGCTGGATCATGACACACAGAGTGTCTGTGCATCACTGAGATTTTCTCCGACTAATTTATTTTTTCTGACAGAAGCACTGATGGTGATTAACAGCTGGCTAAATCAGATCCTGCTCTTATACTTGCTCAGGAAAGTCTCATTATAGAAGGAATCTAACTTCACTAGGGTAAAACTAATCTTCACCTCATAAAACAGGCACAAATTTATTTGAAAACTACATTGTAGGAAAGCTGCTTTAGTTTAAGTCAAATATTTTAAAAAATGGTGCACTGCAAAATTTTGAGCGGCTTTGTATTGGTTTAGTAACTATACGCAGGCACTTTTTTTTTTTTTTTAAAGTTTAGCTTAATACTATTCTCCAGCAACATGAGCTGGAGAGAAAGAAATCAACAGACATGGCGAACCGAAACTTTACAATCCCTAGAAGATTGTGTTTATAACAATCTAACTCTGCCAAAGTGGTGAGAAGCCCCACAGGATTGTTTGCGCTCTAATGAACACGTCGCAGCGCCTGGTATATTATGAAGAGCAGTTATGTTAAGTAGGGGGTGTGTGTGTGTGTGGTGTGTGTGTCATTATCCCATAGCTGAAAGTAACAACAAACTAACATGAAATTACAAGAGCAGGTAAAGATCATGCATTTCTTTCCCAAAACAAAATGACTTTGCCAGACATTTGGAACAAGGAAAAGCCCAGGGTTTATAACAAACTGCTACTTACCGTTTAAAGAGACCATAGAAGGGAAGCATCCAAGACAGGGTAACATGTTTTCATCCCAATGAAGCATTGGCTTCCTTGGGATGGAAGTGATAAATAGGCAGAAGTGACAAATACAACTACGCTGACAACTCAGAAAGAGCATTACAGTTCTGGGGAATCTGAAACGGAGCTCTAAAAGATCTATGGCCAGCAACCTTCTTACGCAGCACTCAAGAGACCGCTGCATAATTTATAGAAGAAAAAAAAAAAGAGTGAAGTCCTATTAGAATCAGAGCTCTAAAAAGTTTGAGTAAACCATTAGAGACAGCATAAAAAACCCTCTTTAATATATTCACATATATGTGAAAGTCATAAATTGTAAACTTACTAGCTTGAAATTCATTAAATATTCAACAAATGATCAAGTGTTCAAAATGTACCTATCATCCAGTGAGATATATAGCATCTGCTTGGCATTTACAAGGATTATCTATTTTTTCAGCAAAAATCATTAGCCCTTTAAAGCAATTCTGCTGAAAGAGAGGACAGAAAAGAAGAAAACTGAAATATTAGCCTTTTACTTGTTTTGAAATCATAACCATGCCGACTATAAAGTTTGTTGGCATTTTATAGACAGCTGGAATGACTGTACTATACATTATATCGCCTTTAAGAGCATCTTTCTCAACACGCAGTCATGAATAACAGGATGTTTATACTACTTACCTCAACTGAGATCAAAACATTTCCAACATCGCTGTAAACATTTTGAAGAAATAGATCTTCACAGAATGTGTCTTCGCATCAGAGCGAGTGTCAGAGCAAAGGGCTGGCATAACTGAGGTGTGAAACACGGCACCTTCCTGTTCAGAGGGAATAGTAGGCCAGTGGTGTGGGCTTTCCCCGCCCCCCCCTCCATTTCATTTTCTCCATTTATTCAGAAAGGCAGTGTATTTTGTTTCTTGCTAAAGCAGAGGGCTTGTTCTCTCTTTGCTTGTCTCCCTTTTCCCCCCGATTGGGATCCTAGATGTAGGACATGGATGTTATTTCCCATTTTGTTTTTAAACATAAACAGATTAGTAGGCTTTTTGAAATCATTCCATTTGTAAAATGGCATCAGTCCAGTGATTTATCGAGGACAGTATTTTTGCCTTCTGTAATGGTCTAGAAGAAGTGATTTACCTAAAGGGAGGGAAATACTATTTACCTACCATGCCAATACTAGCTTGCAGTGAAACAAGCGCAGGGACTTTTTAAGGCAGTGGGAAAAAAAAAAAATAAAAAAAAAAATCTTAAGTTTTGTCTTACAGGTAGCTAAACGCACCCATCAGACTTGCGTTTGTTGCACTCATTCCACCTGGGGACAGCTGATATTAAATGGAATTGTACTAGCTCATGTTGGTACTTTGATGCATTAAGCTAGCCCTAGGCGAGAGCTCGGCGAGGAAAACCAGGTTACCTGCAATTCCCTCCTTCTGAAGGCGTCTGTGTGACAGCGCGCCCATTCCTGAAGCTCAGCTTCTCAGCCCAGCACTGGCAGATCTCCCGGAGCCACGGAGTACTAGCCTTCAAGCTCATTAATTGTAAGCTGGAGTATCACCAGACCCTGCTTGTCCAAAGTGCTTACAAATACTGCCCGCTCCCTACTCTGCAGCTGTGGTTGGCATTAAAAACGAACATACAGAAGTCCCTAGAAGCATAAATTCTTTTCTTTGCTTTGCTTCAAGCTGTGTGGTACCTATTTTGCTTATGACCATTTCCAATCAATTTATGCAGCTCAAGCTCCTGCTTCTTTAGCTGGGGATTAAAAATAATAAAGGTACTTGCATAATCATTTCACAACACTTTTCAGACCGAGTATTCATTCCCAGACAAAATTGTTACAGTTAGCTTATTTAAAAATTTAAGAACCTTCTCTCCCCTCCCTCCTCCTCCCAAAAACTGAATTGGAAAAATGCTTGGAACAACATACATCATCATTATAAACATGGTAATAGAAGAGGGATAGAGACTTTGAGCAAGTCTTAAAATAAAATAATTACAGATTGGATCAGGTTTGTGAGTCTTGTTAGTCTATTGACAGCTACATTGTTAGACAATAATTAACGCCACAGGTAGGAAATTAGAAACTGTTTTTGAAGATATATGCACTTTGCAGAATTAGGAAGCCTGTGTGAAGTGTACAATCTGCACTCATTAGCTGTGCAGGGCACCTGTACTGAGGTTTTTTGCAACACTAAAAATTCCATACTGGAGATTCAGGACGTCCTTCCAGACCCAAAAATGTGTTCTGTAATATATCTTGTTCCAGGAAAATGAAGTGTCAAGATTTCATAAGCTTCTCTATCTATTTCAGATGAACACAATGAGATACACAGTGTGCAGATATTCCTTTCCTGACTACTAACTTCTTGAAATGAAAGCTTGTTATACAGAGTTAACGTGCCTAAGGAGGAAGCAATATGCAAAAAGAAGAAATTCCACACTAAATATATAAGCACTTTCAGGGGCTCATCACACAAAGAAAAAAATATTATGAAGAAAGCAAAGAGCAAGAAAGATCATGACCTTAAATTCCATGAAGAAAAAAAAGTAAGTCCTTAAACCCTAAAATTAAAAGGTCAGGAGACTTACTATTAAGGAATATAAAACTTTTAAAATCCAAATTATTTCACAGTAGTGTCATCTGGACCCCCCCTACACCGTGTTATGCAAGACAGGGGTTAAATAAATCACACCTGTGTTCCCGTTGATACAAGGGTTAAAAATAAATGTAAAGACTACTGTAAGCCAATCTTACACTTGCTGCTGTGCAATGCAAATGAGCGCAGTTCAAATTATTTCTCTACCGAGGGAAGCAACAGGCAGCATATAAATGCAAACAACCTTCATTAGACACATTGTCATGAGTATATTAATCATGTCAAGAAGCATTGCTGAAGTTTCCTTCTGTGCAATTTAACATACCTTACTTTATTAGGATGCACTTAATTTCACTATGTTTTCTCCTCATTATCATTTATGATGACCAATTAAAATGTTTGTGTCTGTCTCCAGGCAAATTACTTCTGTAATTCTGGTAGCTGAAATCACAACTCATCCAACACTTCTGTCACCTCGTTCCGTCAGTGTAATATCTTTCTTTGCCCAGCCTCTATTAGCATTTTAAAGAGAAAAAGCTTACTTGGATTAGATAGTTAGGTATAAACCCCAGCCTTTTTACAGCATAGACATTAAGAAGTGGGTTGTTCCCTCCCCTGGCCCCTGCTTCCCTGTTATACAGCCTTCATGGTTTTTCCCTTGGAGTGACAAACTTAACTCAACACAGCCAGAACAACACAATGAAGCAAGAGAGGCCTTGGGCATTATTCTCGTATCGGGCTCAAAACTGTGCAGAGTTTAATTTCCTTTGGTCAACACATGCAATAAATGCAAACACACAGCAACTTTACCTTTTTGGTTTCCTCCAAAGCCTCTGTATCGCGGTTCTGTCAAGAGCTTTCCAAATGATGTTATAACAGAATGTGCCACTCCGTGTACGTTTCCAACATTCATAAGTAAGCCCAAACCATTTCTAATATTCTAAAATTCAAGCGTGAGGGCATGATTCTTCTCTCAACCTTTCACAACACAACTGTGAGCAGTTCATCTGCCTGTGGCTGTTGTTTCCTGGCTTCACGCCTACCAAGATGAGATTAAGATATCTGGAAGTTCGCTGGAAATTCTGATTACACACAGCACTTCCGCTGTGGAACTCGGGGCAACCAGCAATGGCTGAGCAACCAAGCTATGGTTTGGGATCACCAAGCTACGTTTATGAACTCCTTTATCTGCAGATTACCTTGGGCTCCTGGAACTAACAATACAAGGCTTGCTCCTCAGAAGCTGCTGGAGCTCAACTACAAAGCAATGGAATTAAGACTTATTTTCTAAAGAACTGTACGTGTTCTTATTTACATAATGTTAGTTTGACATGATAGTAATGACTTCCAGAAAAATGCTGATTGTTGCAAGGATGAAGAAAGAAGCCTGAAGACAGTGCTGCCTTTTAGAACAATTATAATTTCATTAAAATAGGAACATAACTTAAAGATAGATTTTATTCTCTTTGATGATTTACTCATGCAAACTGCACATAAAAGAAAACAGTACAGTTTGTGAAACATGTCAAATGTAAAGACCCAAAATGCTAAGTACAGAAGTAGTGTGACGTAAGTCTCAAAACGGAATCCATGGTAGTACGACTAATAACTTTTCTCTATTTGCTGAACACAGATTTTAATGGTTCTTTTTCCAGCCCCACTGTTAAATTCATTAACTGTTTACATTAACATCTCCTATACACTTATGTAGACTTATTTTACAAGTGCGACAGTTTTGTTATAAAAAAACTCCACTTATATAAATATGATTTAAAAGCCTTTGTGTTTAGGAGAGCAAATTAGAGTATAATCAATGAGGCCTTGTCTAGTCCACCAAAACTACAATGAAAAGTGACTGTATAGCTTTCGTGCAGAATTCACATTTTGTGCCTTTGCAATTAATTTCCTTCTCACAAGAGGTCCATTGTATTTCACCATCCTGGAAACGTTCAATAACTACTACAGCTTTTTATCTTGAAATTGGGAAAGTAAGACTTTTAAACACATGAGGTTATCAACTCAACTTTCTTAGTTTTAAAATACAAAATATTTAGAATCCCTATTATTTTCATGCTTAAAGCCCTGCAATGATACATATATGACTTAGATACTTCTTTTTCCAGTTTTCATTATAGTATGGTTGTATATATATTGCAGAAATTACGGTTTTCCTGTGGATCAATTACATTTTTAGATTTAAAACTGAATCAAATAGAAACTTGATGGCACTGACACTTAAAAACACATAGTACAGTGTGGAGAAGGAAGAGCAAATGAACTACACAACCCATTATAAATGCATTAAATCTTTGTTATATACATAATGGAATCCTGCTTTACTGCCAGTTGCTACTATGCATCTGTTTTTGCTATTATACAAAGTTTTCCGACTTGAAAGCACACATCTACTTTTTTTAAACAACTTAATCTATTGTAAAATATTGTACTGTATTTTGAACATGAGTACAGAATCAAAATAGATAATGGCACATTTAAAAAACTCAATATCCTACAGATGATTGGATAATGAGAAAAAGTGTACCTACAATCATCTCATCAGAAACAAACTACATCATGGAATGTTAGTTATCCAAGTTCGCACAGTAAATAACATTTTAAAACTGCAATCACCTATCAGCCAGCATCACATTGAAGGCATCTTTAAACATTCAAGCAAAAGACTGCTGGCATTAACTACTGAACCATTCTCACGCACACACCACACACACCACATTATAATTACATTGTTTCCAAGATACGGTAGATACTGATTTTTCCCCCCCTCCCTCCCCACAAGAAAGGTATCAAAATTTTTGCTACTAAAAGATGACAGTGCTTACACAAGAATTAAGTACAAGTTAGCTTGCAAATACAAGACAATGACAAAAAAAAGTCTTGAGTTGTCTGAAGAAGGATTTTAGGCTTTTCTGGCATCCAAACCCATGAGTAAACTCCTTAGTCTGCGACTCAAAAATCCACAAAATATCAACCTACTTTGGAATACTAAGTATTCCGTATTTGATAACCCTGTATTTTACAATATGCTTACTGGTTTCAGCCTAGCAACAAAGAGTAGTTTAGATATCTATTCTGACTGGAGAAATAAAGCTCTCCTCCCCCCAGAATGAAAGCATTGGAGGGGAAAAAACCCACCTGACATCAATTTAAAATAAAAAAAAATCAAATCTATTTAGTAATGATCCTCATCTAGGATAGGTATGTGCATAAGAGTACTGTATCTCATATACTGTACTGGCCCTATTACACAAATTAAAAACCCCAACAGTTAAAAAGCCAACCAAAATGCTGTACATAAAACAACCCAAACATTTTTCTCCCAATGTTCTTCCTCTCATAATGTGCAAAACAACAAAAAGGCAAAAAGACTAAAAGCAAATTTACTGTTACTGTCTTTCTCTTGCCTAGTGCTTTATGACCTTGCTCACATTACAAAGTCAATAGGGACTATGCAGAACTTTGGTATAAAAATGTCACATAATATTACTATCACAGTCTTGGGGATGACCTTTAGTAATTCACCCCAATGTTTCTTGAAATAATACCAAATTAAAAAATGAAATAAACCACATTGTACTGTACACACACTTTACACATTAAGCACAAAAAATAACTAGTAAAACTAATACTTAAAAAAAAAGTCTTTTGCAAAGAGACTAGAAGTGGTGCTCTGTCTCATCTTCACCTGCCAATTGTTAAAGCCAAATTTAGGTTGGATTTTTAAAAATGAATAATTTTAAGCTACAATTTCTCCTAGATGGAGACTGGTCTTTTGTTGATTTCCCTTTAAAGTCACAAATGTATATATCTAAGAAACTGATGCAATACAAGTTTTTAATCAACTTCCTGAAGGCTGCGACTGGGAGGGAGGCGCCATGACGATCTGGGAAAGCACCGGCTCTGTGCTCTGGTCCGCCATCTGGGTGAGAACGGAGGTGGCCACTGCTTCTGCCTTGGAGGTTGAGCTTACGCCGTTGGAAGTGCTGACAGAACTGTGCTGAATAGCCTCTGTGTGTGGACTGCCTGGCACTGATATGTCTTCCGAACTGTCATCTTTATCTGCAGCTGAAGAAGAAAAATTAATATTTATTTTTCCTCCCCCCCGGAACGCAGACCACCATGTCCTAGGTAACAGCAACCACTCCCTAAATAATTAAAATTCATGGTGTAACACAGCATTAATTGAAAAACAGTTTTATTTTCATTTTTTTAAAGAAAACACTACTTCGTAAGCAAAAAAAAAAAATTGACTGCAGTATGGAATATTCAGGAAACAGGAATATGATACATACAATTCTACAGCTGGTAATTAATGCTTGTGATCACGAACACAATAGCTGAAAAAAAAATTATTTACCCCACTATATTAATTGGGCAATACTTCCACAGGTTTTCAACCCACATTCTTTTAACAGAGTGAAGTTCAGTAACTTCTTTAGTACACAAATGCCTCTCAGTTAACATTCTAAATTGTTAAGACTGATTTTAAAAATATCTTCAAGAATACTTCAGGTGTTCTTTACAAAACTGAAGTGAATCAGCCACACACTTGCATCATTTTTTTCTCATGACAGAGGGTAAACAGATTAAAAATTCCCATTGTGCAAAACTAGAATTTACAAAATGAGCATGATTTAAAATACCTTTCTTGCACAGACATCCTAGTTGTGCTAAAAATTATCCTTTTTTTCCCCAGAGTTGCGGAAGTTAGACAAGGCATTATGCAAACACTCTCAAGCAGAAAAAAGGAAACAAGGAAACCTACTGTTTTTCACTCAAAAGCATCAACACTGAATATAATAACTTTTTTGTATCGCTTTGTGCTACTTCATGTTTTCAAGTATTTTTTTCCAATAGTTTTATAGGTTGACTGAAACTCAGTATTCAGATGGAACACTGGAAGCCCCTTTTACAACACTACTGACTATTGTATAATATAACAATATAGAAAGATACAAACAGCCAGAAGAAGCAAGAACTATTTATTGGTTGTGACACAGCAACAGAACAAAGCTTGATTTTCTCTAGACGTGTCTTCATAATCCCTTTCAGATTGAGATTGGACTACAAATTCACAAGTTACCCAAGGGAAGAGACGGGATGGGAAAGGAGAATGCTAAAAGATGAACAACACTGTGGTACCACAGCCTTGTTTCCATAGAAAACCAGGCTAACAACAACTACTAAAAAGAACACTAAGCGTGAACAAACAATGATGAAATGAAGTTTATACGACATACTAGCTACGGGTAAGAAAATTCACTAAATTAGCAATTCCCCAGTATAAAGATCTTTGAGCAGCCCCATGCATACTAAGAAAACATTCCTCTTCAAAGCCTGAAAACAACAGTTTTATTATTGACTGCTTCTAGAAAAGAGCAGTATGGTCAAAAAGGATGGGTAAGCAAGCAAAACTCCTGTATTTCTTTCTAGGAAATACAGCCTACATTGTATATTTCTAAGAAATACTGCCTACATGCACAAGGTAGCATTTTCTCTTATATCTCTACTACAAGGGCATGGATATCATCGTTTGAAAGTATCATAATGTATCCATGAGGCCAGCTATTTTACAGATAGTGCATTTTTTCCAAAAACCCATCTTTCAAGCACTAAAGGAGATAGACACAGATGATATTGCGCTAGATCTGCTTACAATTACCGCATAACATAAGGTCACATGGTAACTGTATACAGTAAGAGGAAGAAAATACTTCTGAAAGACATTTGTGATCCTTAGCAGGAATTTGCCCATTCAAGAACAGAAAGAACATGAACGAGTGCCAATTTAGTTAACACTGTTCATCACTATGTCATCTTTGCTACACCTCTGGCAAGACCTACAAGACCTCATGTAAAAACAAGCAAGAAGGAACACACGCAAACTTTGTTAAAAACAGAAGCTCTAGTGCTACTTCCTGAAAAATACCGAATTACTAATTATGAGAGTAACATATTCTTCCCCTCAGAATGAAATGGCAGCAAGGGGGACAACACGTATCGAATACAGTCTCCCCACTGTAACACCTGCTCCTCCTCTTCAGAGTTGCTATTCTCTTATGAATCCCTATCTTCCTATTATGCTTCTTTTGCTGATCCCTTGTTGCCCAAATCCTCCTTATCCTCAAGCAGCTCTGCAGAGAGGGACCTGGGAGTCCTGGTGGACAACAGGATGACCATGAGCCAGCAATGTACCCTTGTAGCCAAGAAGGCCAATGGCATCCTGGGGTGCATCAAGAAGAGTGTGGCCAGCAGGTGGAGGGAGGTCATCCTTCCCCTCTACTCTGCCCTGGTGAGGCCACAACTCGAGTACTGAGTCCAGTTCTGGGCTCCTCAGTTTAAGAAAGACAGGGAACCGCTGGAGAGGGTGCAGCGAAGGGCTATGAAGATGACTGGGGGCTGGAACATCTTTCTTATGAGGAAAGGCTGAGGGACTCGGGTCTTTTTGGTCTGGAGAAAAGAAGACGGAGGGAGGATCTCATCAATGCTTACAAATACTTAAAGGGAGGGTGCCAGGAGAAGGGGGCCAGTCTTTTTTCAGTGGTACCCAGTGATAGGACAAGACACAATGGATACAAACTCAAATATAGGAAGTTCTATCTGAACATGAGGAGGAACTTACAACAGACTGGTGATTATACTGGATACAAACCTAACATTAGTTTACAGTTAATGAATTTGACTGGAAGCGTAAATCCTTGCAGTAACTACAAAGTAATATTTAGAAATGAGATGCCACTCTAAAAGAATAGCTACTGAGATTTCCTTCAAAATCCTTCCTTATGTAGCACTAACTTTAAGGGAATAGCGGCCAAAAACTGAACACAGAACTCCATTTGAAGAATTAAAACCTAACAAGAAAGGTCTCAATGAATATGGAAGATACTTAAAGTCACCTTATTACAAAGGTGACTTGTTTTCTTAATCCTGAAGACTGGGAATAAAGGACAAAGGCTTTTAGAAGAACACAGGAAAGTCATATTTAAAGTCCAACAGATTTTTTTTTTTTCTTTTTTTCTTAGTTGACCAGAGAATTGCCAGACACAGGACTGTGGTTTCAAGACTGCAACTGATACATACTAGAATCATAATGCAGCTAACAATATAGAAAAAAGCTTAGGCATTTTAGCTTTTTAACGACTCCCCCAGCTTTGCCTCAAACCAAGGAAAATGAACGGTCTGAATTAATCTACAGAAGTAACTTGTGTATACATTAAAATGCTGAGAATTTACAGACCTACATCACATGAACTTTCCTGAAGGCTACACAGCTCCTAGACAATCTGTGTCATGAGAAGGAGCAAGCTATTTAGGTAATGGAACACAACATGGGCTAGACTGAGCTATAGAAAAGATTTTAAAAATACCAAAGAAAGCAGAGAGGAGACTCTTGAGGACTTACTAAAAAGTACCCTTTTAGAGTAGTCAAACATTGCTGCTAATTGCTTCTTGGCATTATTTACCAATAGCTTTCAATAAGGTAAGCCAACAAAGACAGATATCAGTCTTCAGAAAGAAAAAACCCATTAAAAAAAAAGGGAGTGAGTATGCAGGCATTGACATGTGATCCAGAACTTCCTTTCAGTCCCCTGAAAATCACTAGAAAGGAAGCCTCATGGTAATTCTCATCAGGCCATCCATGGACTATAGAGGGACTAGAATTACTCATTTCCAGTGAGCTGGCCTTTGTGAATATCCCCTGCAGTCACTGAAGAGCTGCTGCCTGTGCAGAGCAGGCTGTAGGAACACAGTGGCTTGAGTGGTTCAAATTATTTGAGGTCTGATGCTGGTTAGTCACCTTCTACCTTTTCTTTAAAATTAGTTAGAGAAAGAACACCCCCCCCCCCCCATTTAACACCACCTACATTGCAGCCTCTATTTATCTTCCTTTATATTCAGTTTTATACAAATGTTCCTGAATATTATGATGTCCTTTTGAAAAATATGGAAGAATACCTAAAACATCCTTTTCAACCTTTTTTTTGGATTTTTACAGCTCCGATTTTCACAACACATTTTCTTCTCACAAGTTTTCACTTTTTCCTGCTCCAAGTTCAGAAAAAGCCTGAGAAAAATATAGGAGTATTGCAGAAGACTTTTAGAAATAACCTGGTATAGAAGAGCTAAAATAAAAAATAAGTGAGCAGTATATAAACGTCACTTTTTTATTTTCCTCCCTGATGTTTAAAGATGCGTTCAGAACCAATAGCATCCTTCTTTGGGAAATAAAAAAAGTGCAAACTGGCTGAAAACTCAAACACTGCAACAGAAAGTCATCCATACTGCCTCAAAGCGCGGTAACAATTTTTCTGGTTTCTCTGTCCTGGCGACTCCCTCTTTTAAGCAGGCACAAGACTTTTTAAATAAGGAAAATACGATCCCAAGAACAATCTTAGAAGAAGAAAGGGGTATCCGCACTGTCATGCTTTTCACTTGGTCTGAGACAAGGACATGCCTGGGAAATCCAAAAGATATTAAAAGATATGTAAAAATAAGTGCCAAAAATACCCTGAAAAGCAATAGATTTGCGCCTGTTTAGGTGTGCATCTTACATGAAACCCCATGAAATTATGGGGTTAGCTGTTAAAACACAGTCTGCACGGTATAAACTAGCATTGTCTCAGCAGTGGACAATATTCAGCACTGCATGAGGTCTGTAATCTGGTGTCTTCGATTGCTTCTGCAGAGAGACAGACTGTAAACCATTCAATAATACATTTTTGAAGCAACTCCGCTTAGATTACTTGACGGACGTAGTATGTTTATTTAGAAATACTTTATATGAACACCATTTTCATGGACATATTAACTGAAACCATTTTTTCCTCTCATAAACTGTACTGAGGGTGTATCACTTAGCCAACATGCTTTCCTAACAGTAGTCACATGGAGATACTGTGACAAAATCTTTTCAGAGGGATGGCATTTGCAACTATAATTCCTTGTCATGTTGAACTTTGACTTTCAAGAGACTTTTCAAGGAACTAAGTGAGCTATGCTTCCAATCTCTTTGCTTACTATTTTTTTCTCCTCAAATGCAGGCTTTTTCCCATTGCTCAGTATTTCAGTTCTTATTAATTTTGCATTCTTCAGTAAATTAGGATTATAGTCCTTTTCCTGAGGGCAGAAAATAAGCATTACTAAACAGGCCATTTGTTAATTTTTCATTGAAGAAATACTTAGCATGTAATTAGTTTCCCAGTTTAAGACTTATGTTTAAATATTTTTCATGCCAATTCAGGAACACGCAGCCTCAAAACATCAAAATTCAAGAAACCTACATTATTATTTTTGGGGTTTTTTTGAAAAAACCTTGCATGCATAGTGTTATTCCCTAGTAGCTTCTGTATGAAATTATGTTGTTCTGTCAGATGGGAGCCATAATGGCCTCATCCCTGCAGCAATCATTGTTAATATAAATCCCAAACACATTTCTATACTGTTCCAATTTACTCCAAGATGCTATTTTCCATCTTGTCAAAATGACTGGAGATCAAAAGACCAAGATTTATAAGCTCAGAACTGACAAAATCAGTATTCTAAATATATATGGCAATAGAGAGTTGCTAAATCTCCTGAATCTTTTAAATTAAAAAATATTGCCCATTCTGATGAAATTGCTTACAATGACTACAAGTAAAGATGGTGGCCATTAAGTTTTATCGCAAGCACCTGAGGATCTGTTTGCATGCAATACAAAATGTTCCTTTATTCTCCTGAATTACTGACACTGGCAAATTAAAATGAAGTGGCTACATATGGCAGAAACAATCTTCACATTTACAAATATCCTGAAATATCACTAAATCATAAAAATGAAAGCTGTGGGTTATATATTATGAATGTTGCCTAATGCATTCCCAGCTCAGTTATTTGTAACAAATTTGTGTACAATGGACAAAATTGGCCATTTATTCTACAGCAGCAGCAGCTGGTTCTGGCACTGTGTATCATATCCAAAAAGGAAGTTACAATTCAGGAAAGTGTAATTAACCTTTAAAATGCTGGAAGGATGAAAAATCAAACGAGCAACTTCAAGTAAAAATATGCATTCGAAAAAAATGCTACCGAAACTCTCAGTATTCCCTTCAGTATTAGAATTGCATTTTAAAATACCCTGTTTATAGAAAAGTAGTTGCTTAATGTGGAAATCAAAACAATCTAGAAGACACTGTACAGTGGAAGCCATGAACCTGCATCTGATTATTTTAATGGCTTGACTGATCCTGGATGTTACGGTAAATGAGGACAGCTGTTATATTACCTCTACGGAAATCTCATTACGATGAAGAAAAAAACCCACAAGGAGCTTTCACTGCACTAGGCTAAGATAAAGTATAAAAAATGGTTTATCATGTGCGTTTAATACTTTAATCATGTTTTTCAAAGCAGGTGTAGAAACCGATAGTCCTTAAATGCTAATCATCATATGCATTTATTAAACCAACATAAAACCTTCAATGCTATGCAACACTTCAACTGAAAGGACTTAAAAATACATTTCTAAATATCACATATTCATTCCTGTCTTCCAATAACCTCCGAGATTTAAGAAAAAAAAAATCTTTAATACAATATTAGAACTGCACCTCTCAATTTTAATGTTCATTCAGTTCACTTTGGCAGTATTTCATTGATGCAGCCTAAGGCTATAGGTAATGGAACATTACTCACTATGATAGCCAGATTTCTTCTGCATGGCGGTTACAGGGCAATCTTTATGAGCCAGAAGAAGCTGTTTCAGCTGTGCCACTTCATTTCTCAGCAGGGTGACTTCATTCTAAAGAAGAAAGTTACATACTTTACCAGGCTCAAACTACACAAATTTTGAAGGTAAGTATTAAGTTTTATAGGATTTTCAGTTGTTCATTTAGGGGTAGATAAAACACAAGAAGTTTCCATTTGGTATATATTGCAGAAACGTATACAGTTCTTCTATCTCGGAATACGTAAATATTAGCTGAAACTTGGCTAACTTCATGATTTTCTTAAACTAGGAAATGCTTTTTTTGAAAATACAACATATGTTTTTCAGTTTGCAGATGCAGGGTCTACATATAGTCTCATTCACATGATCCAGCTACTGTAGAGCTCTTCTGCAAGGTTTTGTGATGAATTCTAATCAGAGTAAGTATACATTTAACTACCCACATTTTAACAGATGCCACAGCCAACATTAAAAAAGGTCAAAAAATAAAATCAGCCAATACAGAATTATTTTTGGTGACCATATCTGTATGTGGACTTGGAAAAAGAAAATCTCATCTACTGGAAAATAATTTACTGTTTGTTGATTTCCATATTAACGTTCTCTTTGGCAACCATACATAAATATGTTGTAGGAAGGAATCATTGATAATAATGACAACATCCTGAACTGTCAGCTTATGTCACTAAGGTGGAGGGTAATCTAGGAGACAGCACGTGCAGAATCTAGTGATGGGGTTCATTTCCAGGCTGTGCCTTTCCACTGTTGGGTGACCTTCAGCAAGGTCATTTTAATTCTTTGTGCTTCAATTTCCCCATTTGTAAAATGGAGGACAGCAATACTTACCTTCCCTGTAAAGCAGTTTGATACCTACAGATGAGAAGCGCTACATAACTGCATTATATGTGACAATCCAAATTAAAAATGGTATGGCATTTTGATAGACGCATTTTCACTTTAAACAGTAGAAAAATGTTTATGTATCTACACAATCAAATTATCTGTAATGCTTTGTAATCCACATATCTTTCACAATATGTGCCTTTCATGGGTTATTTTATTTTAAATATATATCCTTTCCACTGACACCTGAAGTTCCTTAAACTATAACAACCTTTGCACATTAGCATAATATACCACACACGTGACAATATTTTGGTAAACATTATTTGTTTACATTTGGGAGCAAGTTAAAGAAAAAAGAAACACAAGAAAATTGTATTGCAACTAAAAGTATTTGGAAAAAATAAGACACATGAAAGTCAAACTATTTATTTGCAAGCTAGAAATACGGCTATGTAGTCAGAAGAGATGAATTGCAACTAAAAAGTTTCCAAAGTAAGGAAAACAATTTTTAAGAACAGAATTTATTAGGTTTAATTACAGTAAGTAACACAGATTATAAATACTGTAACTAAAATACCAGTTTTTTTAAGGAAAATCTCCTCTTTGTAGCTTCTCTCTCCATTTAGAAGACAAAAAATTTCAAGCCTTTATACTTGCAAAATCCTCTTAAACTATTCAGGGCTACTTTCCTATTCAGCCATTTTATTGTGTCAAATATCTCGTCCAGAAACTTTATATTTAAAACAAAATCAAGAGCTGAAAGAAAGCCAAAAATCTGACTTCATGGATGTTTCTAATGAAAGAAAAATGTGACTTCAAATAAAAAAGGCTGCAATGAAAAAAACCCAACCAAAAACCCCACTAATTCTCTACCAGCTGGCATTACACGTCCCGAAATCTTGGGCTGTTAAGAAAGCACACTATTTCTGCCTCCAGCTCTCAGTCTCCTCTTAGTTCATGATGTTGTTTACGGAGGAGCCACAAATCTGGATGCCAAGCAGGCAGCTGCACAGAACTGACATAGCTGGGGGGAAGGGGGAGAGTGCTGATGTAATTTTGAGACACTTCTTGATAATCTACAGAAGCAGCAAAGTCCAAGAATATGAAACATACCTCTGTTGAAAGCAATGTCAGCAAAATAGGTGATCATAACTGGAAAATAGTTTTCAGAAAATTTCTACCTTCATCCCCCGCATTTCAAGGAATAATTTTATATGCAAACAGCATATCTAAGTATGAAGTTGCTGTTCATCAGTGTAAATAAAACTAATGTTTATGAAAAACTTTTGAAAAGGCAGTTGATAGATTAATGTCAGTAGTATTATAAATACTAAGAATTTCGCTAACAGAAATAGAAAAAGCAAATACATTATCTTACATTAAAGCAGATTTGAAAAAAAAAAATGGAACAGCATTCCTATACCAAGGAAAAAACCAAGTTGAGGTATTCTCACTGAATACATAGCTAGCATTGTTATTCACATGAACGCTGTGTGCCAACAGTGCTATATGCCATGCACAAATCATTCCTGAAAGTAGAATGGAGTATGTCTGCTAGACACATGATACCTGGAATGTCACAGAAAGGCAATCCATGGTTGCCATTTACATAATTACCAGTAAGAACCACTTCTAACCGGTAATAAAGGGCAGTTGTTAGAACCAACTCCTATACACATCGTAGTTTCTTATCATGTATGGTATGTGACAATAGCACGTCTTTCCGTATCATTCAAAACGTGTTAACATGTGGTAGTCATTTAACATGTGGTTAACATTCTGAAAACAGGCCAACAAGAAACACGTGGAATAAACACTTAGTTGGCGTGAAGGAAGATTATTTCAAGTTTTCACACTGGAAAGGTCCTCCTCATTAATGAGATACCAAGTCAAGCGTAGGCATCAACATTTCTTTAAATAAGCCTGAAATATACCTCACATGCTGTCTAGAAGACTTTTTATGTTCCCACATCTCAAAACGTGCTAACATTAGAAAGCAGGCTCTTGGAAGAAAGCATATCTAATTTTACCTGCACGCCATTTTTCAAGAGATTCTTACAAAGGTACACCACACGGTGTACAACATGTTCTCTATCTGGATCCAAAATACATACATAGTAGTGGGACCAGATTAATCCTTACTCAGCAAGGTGTGGGACAATATTTGTGAGGTGTATTTACCAAAACTATCATCAGAGACACGTAGATGTGACTTATAGCGAAAGGGGATCATCTGTGGCTGAGTTAAACACCTCTCTTCCCGTTTCTTTTTGGACAACTTCAACAAGATACCCCTATATGGGAAAGCAGCTTCACTTAAAGGCTTTTTTTTTTTTTTTTAATTTGGCCTTCCTAAAGCAGCTTCTGCAGCATCAGTACAAACCACCACTTAATGGCTGACCCTTTAAAACCTATAATGACCTCACGAGGAAGACAGGCCATTCTGCTACTAATACTTTGCCTTCTGAGATTATTAAAGCAACAGGGACCAAATACAGACCACATAATGAACTTTGACATCTGATCCTGCAGTACGATTGATCAGCCACTGGGGACACACTGTCAATACCTCCTTAACACGTCACATAGCGTACCAAACCCTGCAGTATTTTGCAAGGCACAGAGGCAACACAATGTGGCGTATAACATTTAAGATCAAATAAACAAATCAACATGTTAGTGGAAAACACAGTCCACAAAAAACCCCCAGTAAATGAACTTTAAAAGGTTGGAAGCATGGGAAAAACTTACATAGCAGAGCTTGTAATAAAGACAGCCAACCTCACCTAAACGTTACTGGTGTGATGTAGTAGATGGAAATTTTCCATTAAGCAAAACTTTGAAAAATATGCTTCATAAAGAAATTACATTCAAACATTTAAAAGAAGAAAGTAGGCAAAAGTTCATCTACAGAAAGCTGAAAACGACGGAACAAAACATATACATCAACCAAGTGAATCTCTTAAAAATCTGTAAGTAACGTTAGAGAGTTTCCAGTCTTAAAAACCTCGACATTAAAAGAAAGCCCCTAACTGCATTGAAACAAGTCAGAATTATTATGTGAAGCAATGCAATGTAGTCATTTTTCTATTAACCTGGTTTTAGAAACGTGACATCTCGATAATTCAACTGAGAAGGTCATTTAGACATTAAACAAAATATGAACTACTAAACCCTAATACTCAGTCTATAAAACCATACTAAGGCAAAACTCCAAACATATTAAATTTACTATTAAATATAAAGTAAGTAATTGTAGGTTATTACTGCCCACTATGCTGATCAGCTGTGTTAGCCTGTCAAGTGAAGAATTACTATGGAAATATAGGACTGATTAATGTTTTCACATAAAGTACAGTTTAATTATTTCTCTGACATTCAATTTTCTTTACAAGTCGTTCTGTTCTTCACAGTTAACAGTTTGCTTTTGGCAGACCATAAGAAAATTCTTTTTCTTGAATTCACTATTACTGAGTTAACTCCTAGAAATCTGGAAATCTTTTGGTTATGGTATCTGCATCATATTTGGTTGTAAATGTCAGTATGTATAAGTTAAAGGCAGATCACATAATACCAAAAATTCCTAAATTACTAATTACACTAAAAAACCCTGAAATCTAGCCAATCGTTTTTGCTCTTTGTTTGTCTTCCTGTAGATCTACCTTCACTTGTTTCTTAGATTACTTAAGCTATACTCTTACAAACCATTTTGTAATTAATGCATTTACAGTGAGGACTGTGACTGCACTAAGGGAACATGTCTCAAGACTGAACAGGTATGAGAAGACTACATACTTCCAAGAAATTTAACTAATGCTGGTGCACAGGAAACAATTTCACATTGTGTGCCTAGGTAAGAATTTCTTACATTTTATAGTCTGGGATGCTGAGTATTTTTAAAGACATGAAGACAACTGATACACTGTAATTTCAATTACACGATAAAAAGTAATCTCAACATGCCCTACTTTCATGCTGTTTGGTAAAGAAAATGTCCTAGTTCGACCAACAGGAAAGAGGAGTTTTAATAGGAAGGAAGAGATCTGTGAATTTGACTCAGCCAAGAGCTCTGCTGAAAGAACAAGTGAAACTTTAACAGATCAAAATACTTTCCATTGCATTTTCTAAATGAATGCTCCAGTTCGGAAATGACATCATTTTTCCTTTCTGTGAGTTTCAAAACAAAGCTTTTGGACTTTTCATTTTGAAACAATACCTTGTGCCAATTCTGATGAGCTGCTGGAACACGTTAAGAAAGCATGCTTTAACATTTGATAGTACTTTAAACAAAAGGGTTGTGGATTGTTCTACAGGAGAGCAAGGTGTCCATATGACAACTTTCCAAGATTGACAACCTCAGATGAAGCGGGACAATGACTTGCAATATACACTGCACTAACTTCTTACAGTATACTTCCCTCACTATATGATTTACGCGCACTGGGAGGGCAGCGTGGTGAAATTTGCACTGCCCCTGACTGTGCTGTACCTGTTCTGTGGAAAAAAGAGGCCTTCAGTTTCCAGTGATGTCAATCTGGCACCTTTCACGAGCACTACATTCACTTTAAAGGGAAAAAAGTGAAGTTAAAAAGAATCAAAGGAAACCAAACCAACTCTTATTTAAATAACTCAGGCTGTGATACAAATTATTAAGAGCAAGATGTTTTTAAGGTAAGGCTATTACTTTGCTAATAAGCCTTTACTCGGATGAATCTTGTCATCCTTGTTTAGTATCACGGTCTGAAAGTTATTTAAAATGGAACAAAGGACAGAAGAGTATGATCCTAAAGTTTACACATCTTGAAGTTTGAGTATTCTGTGATATTCTTATTTTACTACTATATGCAGTTAGTGCTGAATTTTCAATTCTGACCTGAGCCACCACTTACAAAACCTTTTGTATTTCATATTTCACGCAAAGTTTAAATTCCATCGATCCAGGATCACTGTCTAAGAATGGAAAAAATTAATCATTTTTACTTGAAATAAAAAGTATACCTGTAACTGTCCATTTAGCGAGCTCAGGTCCTCAGCTTTCTTCTCCAATGACTGTACCCAGACTTTCCGTTTCTGTCGGCATCTGGAAGCAGCAGCCCGGTTTCGCTCCAGAAACTTTCTTCTTTTCTCATCAGGGTCTTCATTGGCAGCTCTTCTTCGCCGACCACCTGTATTTGGTGTTTGTGGCGTAGGCTGAGCTGGTGATGCCTGAAAACAGTAAAAAGTATCAAACCAGTTAACAGTATAATGCTATTTGTGACTTAACCCACAGCACTAGTATAAATACACATTACATCTTGAGCATAGCATTCACAACATTTCTAAATACATTCAAGTTATACACATTTCTTTTGTGGAAAGCTATGTCACTTAACTCTACAGCTATGTTTTAAAAACTTTTACTGTATTTACACTCCTTACCACATTACATTAACATGTAACACTTTAATCACGGCTCTAGCTTTGATTTAAAATTGCACTAGAGGAAGCCGCTCACTCCACAGAGTTAGGTTTATATGACATTTACATTTGACAACTGAATAAAGCCTAGGAGCAATACTTCTTTAGATGTACTCTCAGACATTCTTTTACCAATTCTGATGACACAACTATTTACAAGAGGTAAACTTTGAAAAACTCTTCCACCCAAAATAGCTTTTATGAGTTACATTTAGCAGGAAATAAGTTTTCTACTTTGGACCCTTCCCAAATACTCTTCCCACAAACCTAGTCACAATTGAAATACTATACAATTGTTTATGCCCAATATATAGAAGCTGTTTGACAAATGCTGTCAGTGCTAATACTCATTGATCCCTGGATCTCCAGATAGCAATTTCCTACTTGTTGATGTGTTTCCCACCGCTCCATACCAATTTGCACCCACATATTATGACAGGATTAAGATATCTCAGTATTTTAAATCATACATTATACTCCTTTCACAGTTGTATACAAACCCTAGACAAAATTTAATCAATAACAATATAAGGGATCTTAAAATACTTTAAAGTGATAGGAAAAACAGAATATAACTGTCTACACAACATATTCACAGGTGCATCTGCACACTCAGTCTAGCACAGCAAGAAAGCTTTATTTTTAAATTAAAACCACCAAATATGTATCAGTTGGCACATTGATTTGGCATAAATTCTAGATAGCTAATAAGAAAAAACCCACAGGAATGCAAATCAGCCCTTTTAGGAATGAAATACTTGCATTTTTTAATTTTTTTTTTAAAATACTAATTCTAAAGTAACCACAAAATAACTAAACAGCAAGCTTTTAATCTTGAAAATTCTGCTATGTGATATTACGAAAATATTCTTTTAAAAAACTTAAGGTAGTATGGAAGAACAGCAGTTTACAATGGGTAAACTTTTTCCTCTTTTTGTTCCAAATGTATTTGTTTGATTTCACTGGCCAGTCTAAGAATCCGAGTGCTTTTACTACACTCAGGTTCTGAGTTCTGGGCTAAGTATGTAGCATTTGTAAAACTGGTATTTTGCTACGAATTCTGAACATAACTTTCAGAGATTTTTAGAAGCATTTTGGAAACACATTCCAACAAGTTTTTTAGAAGTAGAACAGCAGCAATCCTCCAGGATTCACCCAAGAAAGTATCTCTTTCCTCCAGCAGCACTCCCACTTCCAGTCTGACTCACAGGTCTTGTCCTTTATTCCCCTGTTCTCATTTATCAATCCAAAGGGCCATTCCTAAACTCAGAGCACCCTTTCAGTACCAGGGATGACACAGTACAGTTAATCACACAGCTGAAACTCTGTGTGGCAGCCCAGAAAAGATATTTCAAGCAAATTAACATAAGCATGATACCTGGTGCACATAAAAACAACTTCTGAAGAGTGTTTATGGTATAAAATATTAAACAGATGCAACATAAATACAAAAGAAAACCACTCCGTTGTTTCTAATATATAATAACCAGCTGTACAATTTTCAGTTACCACAGAATTTCCTGTTAACAAACTCCAGAAATCAGGAGGAATCAGGAGACCTTAGTTCTAAATTTGAGCAGATAGAGAATACCTATTTTGAAACTATCACCTTAGGTAATATATTCTAGAAGCATTCAAGAACACGTAAGATCTATAAACATTTTACTGCTACAAAACTATTAACTCCAAGAGGAGTCTGTAGCACATGGTAACCTCTATTTTACAACTTAAGAGTAAAGAAAAAAGGTTGGGGTTTTTGGTTTTTTTTGCATAACAAAGGCAGTAGGAAGTACACGTCCACTCTGTTGTCATACCGGTGTTTCAGTTGTTGAAGTTGCAGGTTGCTGTAGTGATTGTGGTCGTGGTTCCTCTGACTGAGTCCTAACCAACCCACTTGGATGTCCCTTGGCAGTATCTCCATTTGTTACCTGAGGGTGCTGCTGGGTCAAGGCGGCTTTCAATCTCTGAAAGCAGAAAAAAAAAAGAAAAAAAAAGGAAATAGTCTATCATGCTAACTGGAGGAGTTATTTATATTAGTAGTTTCATTTTGGAAACAGGAACTCCAACTCTAAAATACCTGTTTCTTTTATAGGCTTTCAACAGTGATCAAGGCATATACCTACTACTAATCGGTGACAATTTCTTGCAAGTATGAGAATAGCAGTGAGGCTTTACATAGGATGTCAGAAAGAGAAGGACAGTAAGCTGTATGGAGAAGGAAACAGAAAGCCTCCCGCGTGATGAGCTGTGCCCACAGAGATGACTGGAAGGCTGTGAACAAACAGTTGCTGCGGCTGGTATTACACAAGGCACAGATCAGAAAGATAACAACACGAGGGAAAACAGGTAAGGTGAAGAACAGAACACAGACTTCTTTCCGTTTTAAAAAGTCTGGTGTTCTCTATCCACTTTTAAACAGTTTGTTATGACTCCGCTTTTTCATGGTCTTTACCAATACTCACCTCTGCAATCCTTCCTATGAGTAATTATCAGATAAAAAGCCAAGGTCCTTGCTGAAACATCTCAATAACGCACAAAATAATAACAAACTTAAACCTACATATAAAGATTAGCTTTTATTTATATAGAAACATGCAAGGTAACTGTTACAGCATGCTATTGTACATTAAAAAAATTGCTAAAAGCTTTGAAGTTCTTCCTTTATCAGACACAGTCACTGTGAAGAACAGTAACTTTGAAGTTCAGCTGTATATAATATATTCAAGAGTCACTGACAACTTGATAGAGTATTTTAAAGCATTTTACTGACTACCTCTTGAAAATTATTTCACTCAACTTTTTGTGAAATCTGTTAAAACTATAACAGATAATATATTCTATTTACAACAAATTCTTAACCTTAAGTGATAAAGAGTCATACTAAATTTCTGTAGGTAAGTTACACTGCTTGTAATTCCAGATCCTTTCTTAGAATGTCATGAATATTGTATAATTTTCAGTTTTACTAAAGTATTTACTTTACTAGAGAAATGGTATTAAAGAATGTTTTTCTACTGAGCACTGGATTTTTAAAGAATTCAATACAAGTTTAAGAATAGATTAATGACTCAATACATGAGATTTTATAAAAACTCTGATAACTTATATCATCATATTTTGGAATATTAACACAGTATTGTCAAAGTACTACTATTAATAGAATAGTAGTATTAATAGAATAGAATTAATAGAATAGAAACTTAAAAGTGATGGAGATATGCTGCATTTGGCCAGCTCAAAATAAGCATAAGACTTTGCACCTATTTACGTAGATAATGTCTATAAACTCTGTAACTCCATAAGCTCTAGTATCCAATGTCTCTCAACAATTAGGTCATTGGAATATAGTGACAACTCTCTCCTACCCTTCCTGGTACAACAGGTTGCAGATTATCTCCATCAGAACTGCAAAAAGCCTTCAGGTCTGCACTACGACAAGTTACACCAACTATCAAATCCACACAGTTGACTGTAGAATCTAACCACCACCAGTAGATATCCCATTTGAGGACTACAACGAGAACTGAGAAACTCCAACTATCCCCTGCTGACTTGCTATTAAGGAATCTTTAGCCATTGACTTCTGTAGTCTTTCTTGAAGTGACTGCTCTATATTGAATCAACAGCACACATTACCCCAGATAGCAGCTCTTCAAGCATACATAAAAATTCAGTGTTAACAAAGTTCTGTTCCCCACCTCACTTTTGTATCAACTTTAAGTTTCCCAGAATGAAGAAGGTGCTTTCAGAAAAGCATGCAAAACAAATTTACTGAGCATTTCCCCAGTGCTCAGCTCTAACAACAAGAATTTAGGACAGCTGGAGACATTAGGGCAGGATGACACACATTTTTAAGGTAACATGCCCATAATTCTTCAAATACATACAGCACTCTGAAAATTCTAAGCCCTTAGGTAGTTGTTTTAACACTTTCTTACAGCATTAAAACAAACTTAAGAATGAATTTATACCTTCCTAATTCCCTCGAAAAAACAAGCTAACAAAAAAATTTCAGTCCCTGTCTCCAGTTAAACAATCACAGAAAGGTCTAAGTGTTTTCTAATTGTCTAACTAAAGTTTCTGAAACCAAACTATGACGTAATTACAAGAATTGAAAGGGTGGTAAGATTATTCCCCCCCACCCCCCTGACTCTTTAAAATTCTAAACAATCCTGGTCATTAAACATACCACTTCTAAATCACTTAAAAGAAAATTATTTAGAGAAAGTAGCAAGTATTTAATGTTAGTATGACAATTTTATCCAATATCCTTTCCATAAGTTATTAACATCTGATTTTCACAACATATTTTCATTTATTATCTGAATTAATTCAGAAGTATTTCTGTTTAGCAGGATGTGACAAACTTTCAGGAGTCAAAATCAAGACAGTATTGACAGTATAAATTAGTTGTAACAAATGAGTTACAATGTGTATATTTTAATTTGTGCTGAAGTTTCAAAGGGTACTCTTCTTTTTGTTTAAAGCCTTCATACTAGGAGATATTTAAAAAGTTATTGTCTCAAAAATCACTCAACCAAGACATAACAACTTGCCATATATATACACAGTGCTTCCACTGCCATGAAAAGTAAAAATTATTAGATTTCATCCAACCTAACTGTGTGAATATATAAGTTCAGTGCTAACAAGCTTCTAATTTTCATGGTAATGGAGCATAAACATGTATATAGTAAATATGTGTATGGCCAGAGCGTCTGATCTCTGCTCATGACTGCATAAGCAAGTCTTGACATAAGGATACTCCACAAAAATACCCCAAAAATCATAGTCTATGAACTCCTAGATATGATGTGTAGTGTTTGCTTAAAGCTGGTTACGTAAAGAAAAAGTTTTGCTAGCATATCCATTTCCTTAGTGAAAGAGAGCCTGAGTTCAGAAGATTTGGGAGATGAAACAAAACTAATAAGTGTTTTTTTGCCTGTTTTAATATGTACATAAGGCATTATTATCTAGCTCTATGCTTTCTACTTTTGCATTTCTGTGTTAAAGAAATATTTGCAAAGTTAAACTAAAAAGCGAGAAAGTTTGTGCTATTAAATTTGTATAGTTTACGTTTAATTTGAAAATGGCGGTAGAAAGTGAAGAAAATAGCACAATGCTGGATACACTATAAAAGATCTATCATGAGGCATAATGGATGTGCAGTCAAAAATAGTTTACCTTCCCTACTGTAATGCTAACATTTAAACATTGTAAATTTGTAAATAAATTCCTTTTGAAAATTAGCATTAGATGTAATGTACTATGGAAACAGAAATAGAAGAGAATTGTCTTTAGCTTTATAGTACAGAGTTTAAAAGTTGAAATTCAAACAGTTATGATTAAAATTATCCACAAATGCAGGAAAATTGTGAAAATCTGAGGAATATCTACAGATTTTCACAAGGAGATATTCATCTCATATTTAAAAGGTTTCATATTTTAGAAGGTAATGGTGAAGTAAAACACTATATGGATGTTGTCCTTCCTGTGAGTAGGGAGACAGTTACCACAAATACAATGAGAGTATGTTTTAAAAATCAAGTATACTGAAACAAATATTGGACTAAATGTATATAAGCATTGTGTGGGGAACCCTGATGACAAACAAGGTTTGTTTGATATTACTTGGTTATTACAGGCAAACGAAAATTGGTATTTTCAAATAGCTTAATAGCTTTTGGTCTTTATTAGCCAGGTTTTATTGTTCGTGTATATCCTTGAAAACAAATCCTCACCGCATCTGTCAAAATTTGGTAGGACTAGATCATTCCATCAAGAGCTCACAGAAACAAGCTAATATTCTCCAGAAACAATTTGTGAAAAACTCAGATCCATATTTCATATCTGCCACAAAAGCTCATCAGAGTAATAACCCTCCTTCTCCTGGGTGTTCTCCTACCATCTGCTGCTCTATTACTTATCTTTATTTTGCAACTAATTAACAGCATAATCTTCTAAATTCAGCAAGTTAATTATCATTATTGTGGTCTTTGCAGCATCATCAGTCCTTATGAAGTCTTGTCTCTCCACCCCCAGAGAACATATGAAAATGAAGTAGGTTGCGAGAGGGTCTGTTTCTTTAGAGTAGGCTCATTAGGTATTTGCTGATTAGCTCGGCATGCAGAGAGACAGGTCAGAAGAATTCTGCTGAACACAAGGTCCCATGCCGGGCTCCAGCAAGTTAATGTCGGTTTCTGAACATTTGCCAAGCTGCCCTCTGTCACTTCTCAGTAGAAACCTCCTGCAGAAAGCCTACTGGTTGCCCACTGCATGCAAGGTATTTCTCAGATTGTGACAAAAGGTTTTATATGGCTAGAAGGAGACAGAGGGAGACGTTCAGTGTTAAAAGCAATTTCTAAGTTCTTGGAAACTTCTGCAATCCATGCAGAAGTGTATGAACATTAAGTCTGCACTAGCAAGCTGTATGCTTAGAGAAAAAGAATGTTTTATAACTGGAGTAAGTCATGGCTCACATTTCATATACAGAAAGCGCACAATTACAGATCTTCTCACAAAAAGAGCAGAAGAATTCTCTAATATTTAGAATCATGCATCCTTATCTTAATGAAGTGTAGTATGGGGTTCCCCCCCCCCCCCTTTTTTTTTTTTTAACAGCATCCTGCTTTCAGCTCAGGTAGAGTTAGTTTTCTTACTAGCAGCTGGTATAGTGCTATGTTTTGGATTTAGGATGAGAATAATGTTGATAACATACCAATACTTTAGTTGTTGCTATGCAGTCAAGGACTTTTCAGCTTTTCTTTACTAGGCCTGCCAACAAGGAGGTAGGGGGGCACCCGAGAAGCTGGGAGGTGACGCAGCTGGGACAGCTGACCCCAGCTGACCAAAGGGATATTCCATACCACATGACACCATGCTCAGCCCATAAAGCTGGGGAAGAAGGAGAAAGGAGGGGGACATTCAGAGTTACAGTGTGTGTAGTCCCAAGGAATGGTTATGCGTGATGGAGCCCTGCTTTCCTGAGGCTGCCTGAACACCTGCCTCAGGATTCACCTGATGGGACGTGGTGAATTAATTCCTTGTTTTGCTTGTGTGCATGGCTTTTCTTTTACTTGTTAAATTGTCCGTATCTCAGCCCACAAGTTTTCTCACTTTTACTGTTTTGATTCTTTCCCCCATCCCACCAGAGGGCAGTGAGTGAGCAGCTGCGTGGTGCTTAGTTACTTAAGTATGTACAAGTTAGTTTCTTTATCATAACAACAAATATGGAGTCATGTCAGAAAAACCGACAATTTATAGTGTGCCACAGAAATCTGAAACTCATTTTCCTCTTATTGAATGTCATTCTCAGCACAAGATAGAAGTGTATTTTCAAAAGAATAGCAGTAAAAGATGGCTTGTGTCCGAATAAAATATCTAATCATATTTCACTTCAGTTCTACTAGCAACAAGAGAAAAAGGATCAAGGAATGTTCAAAAGCATAGGAACAGTGCCTTTCACAGGTGCGAATGAAGCAGCTATGCTCACTACAATAACTTCAATATTCGACAATAAAATTAAAATGCAATCTAAACGAATGTAATCATCCCATAACACTGAAACATATGTAGCACTGTATGTTTCAGTGCTGAAGCAGACTAAGATTGTGCTAAACACACTCTTCCACTAAATTTCCCCCTTTTCAGTTTTTTTAATTTTGTCCAATAGCTTTTCCCCCCTTTTTTAAACTTTTTTCTTCCCAGCCATTATTCCTTGCAGCTGGTATACATTCTCCTATCTGCTATTTCACTCAGTGAACCTGTTCTTACATCCAACTGTCACTCTATGGAATTCATGAGCTCATTTAGTGTCAGGCAACTTTAATGGTAAACACAGAAAAGAGTATTTCAGCAAAGAACAGAGTTCTAGAAGTGACATATCAGTAACTTGCTTCACATGAATAGCCAAAAAACTGCCACACTGAAGCAGTCTGACACTTCTGAGTGAAAGCTTTATCAAATATAGAAATAAATACACAGTTCTGATTATTATGCATTAAGCTTGGATGCTGTAATCTAAAAACACTTTCAAATGTCATAACAGAGCCCATTTAAGAACTGAAAAAAGTCTCCAAAAGCTGCCCATAATGGGAAAAAAAATACCCAGCAAGTATATTGGTTCCCGTATCTTTAAATGGTTTTAAGACTTCTAGGATAGCTGAAGAAAAACTTTAATTGTGCTATAAGAAGGCATCCTGTGCTCATTACCAAAGACATAGTCTGCCAATTATTTTAAGCTTTAGCTTTTAGAAATCAAAGTGTCAGTTCGTTTTACTACAGTTCATTCATGATTTTATATAAAGAGATATACAATGCTCTGTGTACAAATTGGTATATGCAATTTGTAAGGAAGCAACAGGTATTCATCAAAATAGAGGAAAAGTATGTTGTTTTCACAATAATAAAAATATAGAAATTCAGTTCTGCAAATCCATATTTGAATAATTAAACTCCATAACATTAGGCAATAACAGCACTACAATACTTAATTTGATTTTTCTCAAATTAGTTCTCACATTCACTTAAAAAAATCTACACAACAGTAGCCTTTTGAAAACACATAAGAGAAATTAATGATTGAGATAAGGAATAAAATCAGAGTACACAGTGCTTTTCTTATTACAAAACTCTAAAAATACACTAGTTCCTTCAAGTGTCATGCAAGAAATGAACGGCAGAAATGGCCTCGGCAAAGAAAGGCACAAAGCACATATGAAGGTAAGTGCCTGGTTCCTGCCCTGGTTTCTGCCAAGTATTTCATCCAAAGAGTTGTGCCTTCTACACAGGAGAGATCTACATTTGATAACAATTCACCAGTTTGGGGGTATTGCATCTTAAAGTGACAAAGTTACTGCAAACAGTTCTTCAAGATTTTTACTCAACCTCTGACGTAGATAGATCTGTGTCAATTAAGAATACCTTGAAATAATATTATTAAATATTCTGCATGTTCTACTATCATATGTATTTGAAATAATATTTAACAATATTAGTATTTCAAATACGTATGATAGTAGAACATGCAGAATACCATACCAGGAAAGCATGGTCTTTGAATAAAAGAAAGATTCAAACAAAAAAGCATACATGACAAAACCCTTTGGAGAAACAAAAAACCCCCCACGCATTAGCTTTCCCATCCACTACCAAATCTACTTTAACATCTGATGAATAGTTGCAATGGTAGGAACCTATTTAAGCATGTTTTCTTACATTTGCAACATATTCTATTTCTACATTTTATAATGCAATATGAAAAAAATCCATGAGACTGCAAGGTCTATAAAAAAACAACAAAAGACTTCTCCAAATAATAAATAACAAATAAAATAAACAAGAACCAAGAAAATTCCAGAGATCTACAAAAATCCTGGTTCTTGGGCCTTGACTGTTGGGAAGGGAACATCACAGATTTGCCGCTTCATCCAGCTTTCCGCCCAAAAGACATTAAGAATACTAGGCTGACAGACTTCCCCCCAACATGAAGCAGAAACGTGGCTACAGTAGGCAAAGGGACACAGGAAGTGTTCCCAGCGTTCTGCTGACTTAAACATACCAATAAATCCACAAATTGCAGTATACTGTTAATGGATGAAATGCACTGTGATGAAACGTACACTGTTCACTTATTAAATTTCAATGTAATAACTTATATTTCAACTTTAGATGTCAACTATTAATGAAATAAAAAGCAAACAAACAGCTGTAAATCTAAATACTAAATCTTATGTTAACTTAACCCGATTACCATACCTTTGCAGAATTTAGCATGTAGCAAGCAAGATTATTTTCAAGAGATACATAAAAAGAAAGGATATGGCATCACAAAGACTTAAATTTTAAAAGTTAAACGGAACTTTACAATTAATAAACCACGACATATCTGCCAAAAATACATCACGTGGCACAGTGAGTTAGTCTTCCTGTTGGAAGCTTTTCTACATAAAGTTTCTCATTAAATTGCTTTTGCTTTTAGTTTAGGAGTGATAAGAAATTAAGTTTTCTATTTTTGTGGATAGGCACTATATAAAAGTAAATGAGCATAAGAAATATACATAACTGATATTCTCGAATTCTGCTCATGCTTTAAATTAAGCGACAAGAAAGGAAAGAAGAAATACTGCAAATACCCTTTTTACAGTCTCACTTAAAAAAAAAGATAAGCAATCACTGAAGTGCCTATATTAGCTAAATTCTAACGAGAAGACTAACAAGACTGTTAAATTTTAAGTCTAATGATCTTTGTTTTCCTTTACATCTGAGTGATTGCTTGTTCCAATGTGAGGTCAAAGTCTTCACCACATACATGTATTTCTTTCCTCCCTTTAAAGCTTTGTAAAAGCAAATCATTCAGCAATATGCTTAACAGTCTGCCCACTATACTGGTATCCCATTACTCCAGACAGCAGAATAATTAGTATTACCAGACTCACTGCTTTTCATATCGTGGTTTGAGGGCAGAAAACGGGTAAGGAAAGAAAGCCCACAGGTTTATGTCAAAGAAATGAGATACGAAGGATGTTACAGGCATCCTCCCACTTATTAATATTGATGTACAAAAATATCTTTTATCTAGCAGGTGTTCCTGATTCTTTTTTGGCACAAAGTAAGAGTCAGAAGAGGAACGCTGCTTCACAAGACTACTTCTCTGTTTACAGAGACATCTTTTAAATACATAAAGGGGTTAATTATTTTTTAATAATAGATTTTCTATTACTTTAGAACAGTTGGAACAAACAAACAAGACAGCAAAAAAAGAGAAGGAACTACCTAATGTTGCAGAAAATTTCTCAAAGAATTGATTAGTTCAAACTACCACCATAATTAGATCACTAATTTTTTTTTAAAAAAAATACCAAAGTAAACTGTCTTCTGCTTCTTTTACTCATGATTTTCTCAAATAACCCCCAAGCCCCCAGAACTGCTTGCACACAACAGAAACAACCTCCACACAAAACAATTTAAGTATGTCAGTAATACATATCTAATGACAAAACTCTTGCCAAATGGACTATGTTCAGTTGAGATTCTGAAAACATTGTTAAACACCTTTTTTTCTTCCTAGTTCTTTTAAAAAAAAAAAAATCACATCCTTTGGGAGGAAACATATTCTGCTTCTCTGAAGGTGATGTTCACTGTTAACATGCTACTAATCCTGCCTCTTTCTTCCAACTAACATTTCCTATCCTCCAATACAAGGACCAAGAAGGAGTTTAATTAAAAGTATAGTTCATTTAAGAGAATGATTGAAAATAAGATCAAAATGACCATGAACAACAGAATTAACATAGGCTGGAATCTGAAATTAACAGTAAAATAAGTGCACCTGTTATTTTTCTGTTTTTATTAAATTTGTACTTGTAGAATTTAGTCTAACCAAAGAAAACTAAAGCTGTTTTAAAAAGCAAGAGAATTTAATTAATTTCTCAAGTTATTCTTCTTGAGGAATAATGGAGTTTTTCACTTACCAATTTAGCCTCAGACTGCACTGGCTGTGGGGAGGAAGGCCCTGGGATTCCTGGGATACTAGGCACCATGGTGACAGGTCTAACAAGCTGACCAGATAAAGTATAAAAATGAAGAAAACCTGAGTATGTTATCATAATAGAGAGCATACGACAGCACTACCCTCTGAAGCCAAAACAGCTAGCTATCGAGCTGCTTAAAACTAAGTTCTATGCTGCACTTATGCAAATCTGCTCCACTTTCAAATTAATATAGCATCATGCTTACTTACTGGAACTGCAGCAGGGACATGCACATTAGAATTTGTGATAGATGCAGGAATAGCAACAGGCATGGTTTGTCCATTAGGAAGATGTAACAGCAGAGGAAAAGGACCTGGAACTGGACTGAAAAAGGAATGAACTATATAAAAGAAAACTTATCGAGAGAAGAGAACAAGTTTACACATTATTGTAAAATTGGTTTGCTTACAGTTGTAATGTAATATTTATTGGGCGATCAAAAATATGAACTTAGTGATGTGGAGAACATGGAATTATATTTCACATGTAGTGAAAGTTGTATGTTTCATATGCAGTAAAGCACCACATTACACCGAAGCATCTCAGATTTGTACATTAACTGCAGAAACAGTAACTGAAAGTAAATACGACGAAATATTTTCAAACGCTGTAAGAAAACATTTTACTAAGATTTACGTAACTTACACTATTGGTCTGTTAGAGGATGGAGCCTGGGTAATAACAGTACTAGAGGTTGGTGATGGTATTGCCTGCTGAATAATAACACTTGAGTCAGAACTTGTAAGTAGCACATTAGGAACCTGTAGCGATGCTGGACGAACTATTGTTGATGTAGGCTGTGCGGTCTGCTGCAGGGACACTTCCTGAGGAAAAAGAGAGATTAATCAGTTTGTAACATACAAGTATAGACCATGAATTCCAATTGTTAAATGAATACTTTGATGGAACAAGTGAGAATTTCTAGAACATTATGCAAGTAGAATCAGTTATACAATCAAAAACATTAAAAAAAACCCCCTTTGGATGAATCACTTAAACCAAAGAGAAACTGTTCCAAAAACAGCGATTTCAGTTTTATGACAAACCCTGGCTCAATTTATGCTAAGGCTAGTACTACTTATTATTCCGTTTTGACCAGGTATTAAGTGTTTTGTTGGTTTTGGTTTGGCTTTTTTTTTTTTTTGCCAAGAAACACACAGCGCTATCAGCGCCATCATGCCTACCCACACTCTGAATAAGGAAAACATTTTATGGTGTCCCTATGCACATTTCAGTTTCAATCCATTGTTCCAGATTTAAACAGGAGAAACAATAGTTTTATGGTTCAGTAAAACAGAAAAAAAAAAGGTCTGTCTTTTTTTAAGCCTTTATCCCTTACCCTGTACTTCTCTTAACTAGAGTGCTACTAATTTAAAAGTACTTGGAGTGTTGCATTCATAGCTTTGCAAAATATATGCATATGCTAATGCAGAAGAAGTTATTTGAGCACAGAAATTGAGTTTCCTTAGCTGCAAGTAAACAGCAGAAAGACCTGACTATAGCTCTTAGCTTAGGAATCAGGTAAAGTACATTATCAATTAATGCCTGCATTTGGTGTTTCTGAAAACCTAGAAATGCCTTACTGTAACCAACATCTCACTGTAACCAATGCCTTCCTTCTCAGGAAACCCTTGATATTGTTAGACTTCAGATTTAGCTTCAGACAGGATTTTTCCAAGTTATTTATTCTTTTGATACCATCTACTGCAATCAATGGCACATAAAACTACACTCTTAAGACCGCCAGACTTCAGTTGCTCCACTGTTAAATCGTAGTTCAAAGAGAACATCACACACTGGTGTCATATAGGCTCTGAATTAAGCTTAAGTTTTTTAAACATCATCCACAGAGCTTTAAGTATTAAGGTCTTAGCTGTCTTACAGATTGTTTTTCTTCTTATACATCCATTGCAAAATACGTGTGCTCCTCTGAGCACTTCATAAAGCTGTAAGCGGGCTTTAAAAGAAGAAAGGACTTTCGATGATGAGTTTTTCTCCCTTCAAAAGCTCAGAGGCTAGATTTGTCATCAGCGTTTCATTAGTTCATTCAGGTTTTTCCCCCAAGGGACCTAAAAGACTATTTACAGTGAATGAGAGTTTCTGGAGAGTAACAATATTGATGAAAACAAGAATTTTTTCTTTAGTATCAATCTGGTGTATTTATAAACATTGTAATATTTGAACACAGTACCTAGGAATTACAGACGAACTTTCAGGCAAAAGAAGAAAACATCCAGTATGGAATTGCAGAAACAGAAAAAAAAAATGGGAAGAGTTGACTAATGTGTATTCTTAGGACTGAGTTAAACACTCCTTTACAAATACAGGATTTGGTATAACAGCTATACAGATCTTATTCAGTGAGAACCACCACAGGGAAAGCATAAAGGAGTCTGAACTGCTTGACTGTGTGAGATTAGAGGAAGGCATAAGGGGAGAATACTTGCCCTGATAATCTTTTGGCAGTGGTCAATTCAGAAATCAATATTGTGTTACTCTTCACTGGTTTCAGCTTTACTCTTTCCTGCCTGCTGTTTGCCACTTTTACTCATCTCGTTACTGTGAGCAAGGAGCCACTAGAAAGTCCATTCCTATGGTAGGGACCTGACACAGGAACACCTGTGTTTGCCCCTAACAGCCAAGAGAGGTATAAGAGCTCTTTTTCTTGTTCTTCCTTTCACCTGAAAGATCTTCATACATGGCAACCACATACATAAATAAAAAAGTAAATGTATAAATATGAATTTAGATATATGAATACCACAGAATATATAGCTATAGCAAGGTAATTATAATTTCCATTTTAAAAGGGGGGAAAAAAAAGACAGTTGGCTAACAGCAACCATGGAACCATATATATAGCTTTAACATAAAAATGTAAACTAACCAAATATTCACACATTCTCAACAGTAATAATGCCTTAACAGCCTCTTCTGTAGAGGTGTGTAGCAGTGGCTTCTGTAACCACCTGCACATGTGGATGGAGTAATAGCTACCAAAATACAGAAGGCCGAGAGAAGTGCTGAGAGGCTGAGTGTGTGAAAGGAACAGTGTATCCTGAGGCTGAGTGTGTATCCCAGGAACAGATAAGCTCCAGAGAAAGCCATCCCTGTTGAATTTGCAACGATTCATAAGCTCAGAACAACAGCTGAGTCTCTATGCTAGCATGAACATGCTGTACAATTCAGACAACATCCAAAACCACAGAGGCTGCTATATGCGAACAAAGACTAGCAGATTATATATACACTTGATGGAAGAATGTGCTCCTTGAAGGATTTTCATAGAATGGTTGGAGTTGGACACGACCTTTAAAGATCATCTAAATCCAACCCTTCTGCCATGGGCAGGGACATCTTTTTGCTAGATCAGGTTGCTTAGAGCCCCATCCAACCTGACCTCGAATACTTTCTGAACACCGACCTAGAAGTCACTGGCATGTCAGTACAACATTCCACGTCTGAGCAAGTCGCTGGGATCGGTCCCACAACTGTTGCCACAACCACATACAAGTGAGCAAGTAAGTTATGACACCTTGTGAATGCTTATGGGCTGTTAATAACAGCAGCTTAACTAATGGCTGTTCTAACAAATACTGACTGTAAAACCTGGTCTCTTCCTGGCCTGATCCCTTACTAGAAAAAAAGGCAATTTGCAACTTTTAGACAAAGTGCTCTACGGAAACCAGATTTCAGCAATGGTCAGAAGATTGATGTATAAAATTCTGAAATAAATCTATAAAATTCTGAGAATAGAAACCTCACACGTACACAATTCTTTCTGTGTGTTATTAGAGACAGCATTTTTGCTTTGTTTAAAAGATCAGAAATGATGCTCCACCATTAAAGGAATAACACATTTACTGACCAGCATGTTTACACAGTTGACAAAGTATTTTCAGGTTCCTCTTCTTACACTAACTTGCTCTATGCTACATTCTGAAAATTACACACATATGCTAGTTACTGCAACAATCTGGCAATAAGACAACCTATGGATTTAAGAAATATGGATCTAAAGGAAACTGACATAAAAACAAAACCATAGGCACACCAGTCTGATAAAAGATACTAACTGGTCATCAAAGCATTGCATTAAATATAAATTTAGTTGGAAATAAAATAGCTTGTAAATATATTCTGCTAAAGAACAAGAAAAATAGAGATGAATTTGCAATCATGATATTAAGTCAAAGTAATCTTACCTTTACAGGAAAGAAGTTTAAGCCTATTCAAAGATATTAGAGACTTATTGAAAGGACCTCTCCAACTCTTTTATTCTTGAAACTAAAAACCACTGATATGGAAAAATATTTTACAGAAGAGGATAGTTACTTTAAGAAGTGTTTTCAGAGATGCTTATTTGCAAGTATTTTGTACCCAAAAGCAAGCATCATGCAATAACTTCCTAATGCTATGATTGAATACACAGAATTCTTTATATAATAAATGTAGAGGGCCAGAACTAATACTGTAATTGATTATTACTGTAAGAAAACAATTCGGTTTAAAATAATTAAGTTAAGCAATTAGCTATCTGACTACAACTAAGCAACTTACGAAACTGTTGAGGGTCACTTTAAAGTAATGTTAGTAAGCAACTCGAATCAGTTCGAAAACTCTCAAAGAATAAATTAGGTTAATTTGTGTATTATTTTAAGGCTAAAAGGCTTTATATACTTCTAATGATATCTTGGTCTATTCAAAGCAGAATATCAACTCTTACTGAAGCCTAACAGAATTCAGGGAACTCTTGGAAAACTAGGAAAAGAATTAAGCATCATTTTTTAAGACTCTCTAAGAAATTCCTTACAATTAGGAATTATTAGAAGGAAAATTAGAGGAAAATTAGAACTGTCTTGCACATACATTAACGGGCTGTAATCATTTAAGGCTACTAAAATATAGTCAGTCAATTAAATGGGTACAGTGGCATATATATCTTAAAAACAGCTATGCCCTGGAAAAAACCCCAACCTTCCCTCCTTCAATACATCTATCGAAGGAGAATATAGAAATCTAACTGAGAAAACAGCAACACTCTGCTCACATTTCTCAACTTCTGCAGGCCACATTCAGCAGCAGCACACTCCAAGCAGCACCCTCATCCTTGCTCAGCTTGTCTCTACAATCAGACATCAGAACAGCATTGAGCAGCAGCAGCTTTTCACTTCAGTACTGTTACAGTGACAACACTGAAATTACATCATGAATGAGACAAGTTTATAAGTACTGCCAAGCATTGAGATATAATTTTCACTTGTAATGATGCTAATGAGATACTGAACCACCACTGTATAAAGATATTATCGCCTGCCAAAATTACGAGTACTTAGAGTAAGTATTTGCAGAGAAAAAACAAACTAACCTCTAAAATACAGAAATGAAATAAAGAAGACTTAAGTTGGGGACTATGATTTGCTTAATCTAAGCAGCTATTTAATGTATTCCTTTAAACTACTTTTACTATTTTTGACTACATGGTTGCCTTGATTACCTATGATGACTCATCCTTGCTAACTAATAAAACTCAGCGAAGCTTTGTAAAGACAAATCTGAATTGAAACTCTCTTAAATTTCTGTCACACACTTCAGGCTATTCTCACACTGGTGCCTGCTGGCAGGGTAAGAGAAGGGGTGCAAGTTGAAACCAGAGAGGTTCAGACTGTGTCCAAAGACAGAAAAAACACTTTCACCACAAGGAGAGCCAGGTGTTGGGACAGGTTGCACTGAGAGGCTGTGCAGCCTCCCTCCTCAGATGTTTGAAGACCAGACTACGTAAAGCCCCAAGTAACTTGGGCTAATCTCAGAGCTAACCCCTCCTTTGAGGAGGAAGTTGGACCAGGAACTTCCTGCGATCCTGAAGAGCCCTGCTGATTTTTGGCAATAAGGTAGTTAAGTTCCTTAAATGCAGACTGCCCACTGAAGACACACATAGACAAGAGACTGACTAGAGCAACCATATTGTTTTATTTTGTTCTGCTCCTAATATATGTACTTATTGACATAGAAATAGAAATAATTAATTTCATTCATTCTGCTTCATTTTGTGTTCTTCAAGAGAATTCCACATGATGAAAACACTGCAAGTCACATATCCAAGTTATCGTTACTATTAAGCCACATATTTCTTCTTCAGAGCAATAGTTCTAAAACTGATTTGACTGCAACATCCTCTAGACAGACAACACCTCAGTCTTCTACGAGTATTGAAGTAAACACTAAACAAGCAAATGCCTGAGATCACCACTTTTAAGCACACTGCTATAGCCTAAAAAAGTGTAAAATCTGAAACAAAATTATCTGGTGTCTAGCTTTGAAAGACAGCCCATTCATCCCTGTACATTTTTGTAGAACATCCCCTGATGTTCTACAAAACAGTTTATGGTAAAAGACAGGATAAACATAAAAATGTACATATGAACAGTCTCAAACTGTTGACGTTATTTAAAAAAAATATCAAAGAAACTGAACTTTCTTTGCTTTTTCATGAATGATGATGCATAAAACAGAATAAAGAGACCCTTTAGCCTTTTCTAACATAGCATGCATAATAAATTTTATTTTCTTTCTGGCTTTACTGGATGGCCAGTGTGAGGCAAAGAAATAATTGCTGTGAGCAAAGCTAACTAAAGAATTGAACAAATTAAGTATATATCCACAGTAATATGGCAAATGAAAATTCTTTTCCTTTCAACCAGCCAAGTAGTGTGGCTATCATCATATACAATAAACTTACACAGACAGAAGATTTGAAAAATCAACTCTAAAAAGAAAAAAATAGAAGGGTTCCAACCTTTTCATCATTGGTAGTAGACTCCGGATGAGGTAAAGGACTATCTTGATGAGTTGTCTCTACAACGGAAGGTTCTTCAATTTTATTTCTTATAATTGGTGTTGCAAGAGGAGACAGATCTAGAGGCATCTAAGAGCACCAATGTAAAACAAGATTACTCAATCTCTAAAGAAGTTAAAATATGCAAGAAAATGTAAGCAACTAAGGAGAACTATCAGCCTTATAACAACGGGGAGTGTTGATGTTTGGAAGATCTTGATGCAGACGCATTACCAGTCAAGGCTATTTTGCCAGCATCTGCATGAATATTAATCTTCAGAAACACTCTGCCTTTCAACACCAGTGTCAGACTAAATATTTTCTTCTTCAGAATTAAAAACACTTTTCAAGTTTTCCTTTCCTAAGAGTCTCAGGAAAATAATAGCTGAGGGAGGACTGTGCTACACTTAAAAATTACAGTTAAGAGAGTTACATCACATGCCACAAAGCACAAAATTCTAACTACATTTCCAAATTAAGAAAGCTACTGTGGACAACTAATTTCAAACTTCCTGCTGCAAATAATTATTGAAAAAGCAAGTTTTACACTACTAACACAGATAAAATCCACCAGGACATCTGAAATGCCACAAAGAAATTAAGTTACAAAAATACTTAAAGCAATACCATAGATTTGAAAGCCTATACTCCTGTCTAGTCTGCTATTCAAATACTTTTGGGAGAAGCTTCCTCCAAAGTTCATCTTCTATTTATGTTCTTCCAAATGCTTTTTTCAATTCAGTTCCTAGTTTTTATACAGAATATGTTACTCGTGGGCTGGCAGACTGTTAGAAGTGGAGTCTCTTTTCACACAGCATCTGAATATGAACTACTACAGAAAAACCTTAAGCTATCAACCCCCTAAACAGTGTGCTCTTACGGTAAATTTTTCCACTCCTTGCCATGATTGCTTACATATATTAATCAACCAGAGATATGACAGGACTGTTTCTCATCAAAACACAGAGGGCAGTTTAGAAAATTAATATCAACTAAACAAATTGTTAAAATGTTTAAAATATTTTGCAGTTCCTCTAACTTCCTCAAAAGTAGTGGTGAATTACACAGAAAATATGATATTGGTAAATCCAGAATCCGTATTACCATAGGTAGTGTTTTAAGAAGAGCTAGCATGCACTAATTACAAAAAAAAATAAATTAAAACAATCATGATTTGTTAAGAGTTGCAGTAACAAAGCAAGTGTGAGGCTTTATCAGGAATAGAAAATAATCCATCCTATTCAGTCACCTATTAAAATCTTTACTGAAACAACAAAACCACAGATATTAATTCTGCAAAATCTTCATATACGAGTATAAAAAAAAATATATAATTTTTTTAATCACTACCTGTGGTGGTCAACCAGGTAATCAACCTAAGGCAAAAACATTCAAAGGGGATATTGGACAAAACTTTTCATCTGCAGAAGCATTTAAAAGTTTGTGCCCCTGAACAGTTATGACTGGGAAGTACTAGAATAAATAGAAGAAATCACATTTAAATGTATGGGAAGTCCCTCATAAAAACATGAAGTTGCTAAACAGATACAGTCCAAATTTTTCTTATATTATTTCAATTTGTACATTAAAAAAAGTAGAAGTTTATGTTGTGATCAATAATTTCTAGGCATAAGTTATTTCAACACATAGCAAATATAATTTTAACTAAATTACTGACACTTCTTTAAATTTAATCAGTATTTAACTCTCATTATCATTACTATTAATTCTTAGAATGTTATTTTAAAACTAATCAAAATAACCAGCATTCACACACTAGTCTTTTCACATGGGTTTCTTACAAATGTTTTCTTTTTTCTGTAAAAACTCTACTTTTCAGACTTATTTTTTGCTTATTCAGGGCCTAATGAAATGTCAATCAAAGCTAATGATTAACTTCAGCAGATACAGACTAGATGGTTAAAAAATTAAGACAAAGTCCATGTGTCCCATTGTCTATGCTAACCATGTAAAATTAATCAGGTAAACTAATCTTCAGAGGAGTAACCTTAGATTTTTATTCTCTCCATGCAACATATACAAGCAGCTGACATGATTATTGATATACCTTAGAAGGCAACACATAAATCCAAAGTTTGCTTATTAAAAATAGAATTTCTGATACAAAAAAAAGTGGAAGCTCTGAGAAGAAAAAGTTTTTGAACATACTTTCTTAATGTCATCTTCAGAAGCCTTTTTAAACTCATTTTCAAAAGGACTTGCTAATTCATTGAATAAGCCCACTTCTTCACAGTTCTTCAAGAATCGAGTTGGTGTTGGTGTCTGATCTGAAATGAAGTGTATAAAACCCCCACAATTTTATTTTTAAATACCATTTATGAACCCACTTTACGAAAATATTTTCCAGAATAAAAGCAAACAGAAAGAGACAACGTGCTTAAGAACTCTTATGCCTGGCAAGCAGCTCCTTTCCACCTTCCAGGGAGGCCAGCCAGAACGCATACTCCACCTGCTGGAGACAAGCGACTGAAGCTTGCAAACCAGTAAGCCCCTTATTAGTTTTGGGAGGGTATCAAAGCATTTCTTCGGTGTCCAGAAACCAGAGGGAGGGATTCTCAAGTGTCAAGTCTAGCATAGCAGATCACTTCAGTGAGTAAGCAGGCTCTATTTTCAGACAAAGATAAGGCCAACACAAAGGCTTTAATAAATTTTTTAAAAAAAGAAAAAAGAGAGAAAAGCGCACAGCTCATTGACAGTTTGTTTTTTTCTTCTCATATTGTGAAAACTGTAGCGATTACTTTCAAGTGCGTGAAACTTCTAAAAGGAAGTGTGATATTGTACACAAGATCATACTGACTTCTATGATGCCTCTATAGTCAAGTTGGAATCACAAGACTTAATGGTATCTGGGTGACTACTTCATGAAGCAGTTTCAAAAAAGTCTTTCTAGGAAGTTTCTGGTACTACATGAATTCCCATTATTTCACTATCATTACCAGGTCAAAATTAACCACATTTGCCACAAAGTTACCTGCATTTCAAGTGTAGTAAAGTAGTATGATGTGCACCTTACTAAAGTAATGCCTTACTAAAGGCATTTACAACTAACAGTTCAGATGTGGCTGAACTGGGAACATCCACTGGGATGTGGCTGCAAAGAGACAGACACTGCCATGGTTTCATTCTCAAATACCTGATTATTTGACAGGAGATCTTTCTTACAGTCTAATTGCCAGGGATTACATTTAGAATTTTAAAATGTATAATGGCTGGTTTAAGAGTAATTTTTTTTTTTTCATTTGCTCATCCTAACGAATTAGCCACTTATAAGGAAAAAAAATAATCAGAAAATGTCTGAAAGCCTTTGTGAAGTTCATTTAGGCTGTTCCACCACTGAAAAAAAAAAAAACATACACCAGTCTGACTATAACTTTAGCATGTGCTATCTTCATTCAAGAACTTTAACATTTATAATGCAATCAACCATCCATTGGTGATTACTTCTGATCCTGGACAAACAAAAAAAAGTTAGTTACAACTGACTAAGGGTATATCATTAATTCAGAGGTGGAAACACAGCAACAGTATTTTGAATTTAAGCTAAAACAAAACAATATTATCTTTCTTCTACTATCCAATTTAAAGAATCATAATTACCCATTCATTCTTCTAATGTCACCATAAATTTTAAAATATGTTGTTTTTTAAGAGATAAGTAACATCAACAACTAATTAAAACTTAAGTAGTTTTATTTAGTTACAGATCCTGTTAGGCATACCCTGTTATTAGTGTGTGTTCTTAATGAATGCTTACTACATAATTTAATCATTAAAGCATTCATATTCATTGAAAAATATTTAGATTATATATCAGATACAAATGAAAGTTACTTATGGAGAATAATACTGGTTTATAATGGTTTTATATATACTGGTTATATATATATACACACACACACTGGTTATATATACTGGTTTTATATATACTGGTTTATAATTTATTTACTGAATAATAATGGTTTCAAATTCTGACAAGAGCTAATAATGTATGAAAACATTGCCTAAGCACACATTGCAGACAACTGTAGTGAAGAAAATGTTTCATATTCTCTTAACATAAGATTATGCGTTAGGTACAGAAAATACATAAAGTGTTTCCCCTTTCCAGCAGAAAAGTGAATAAACTCATTACAAAAGTATATACTAACCAGCCACAATGACACTATCATTACGAGCCGGACCAAATTTCAGTGTCATCTCATGTTTATGCTTATGGACAGCCAAATGATCCTCATTGGTAAAACGCTGCAGCAGAAAGTTTTAAGAAATAGTTGTAATTTTGGTTGTGAATAAAGTAATGCAATTCTACAGAAAGTAATTTTTACAACACGTAAAACTATCATTACTACATTAACAGACAACCCTTGAGGCAGATACACCTTATTCCTTGGTGAACAGTACCAAGCAGATATATTGTAAAACTCAAGCAATGTTCATAGTAACTAAATAGTAATGATATCAAGGAAATTATAGTATAAATACCTGCATTCATCAAAAGTCCAAGATAAAATTTCAGAGTGCTGCAGACTTCATCAACCATTAACAAACAGCCATTTGCTATACTAATGGATCCTGACAATCTTTAGTAATTGATTACCGCTATTTGATTTCTGTATTGTGTGTATTACCACAATAATAAGAATTGATCTGTAATCACAAACAGACTTCACTGTATTTAATAGTGTAAAAATAAAGTATAGCTTCTGCCCATGACCATTTACTTTATGAAATAAGAGGCAGATAGAATGAGAAACACTGAAACAATGTCAGACAACTGAAAAGCTGTGAGTGAACTGAACTTACCAGCATTTTAAAAATCTCTCAAATTTTCAGACGTATGCCAATTGTGTGCATACTTCCCCCCAAAATTGGGGTACATTCTATAAAATAAGCAGTATGCAGACAAACAAGGTGCTATAAAATAGCTATTCTTACTTTTACTAACTTGAATTTTGCTACGCATCTGTAATTGTGGGTAGAGTTAGTGTTTCAATTGAGATAATCCAAGAAAGTGTTTCCCAAGAGGAAAAGGTTTCCTAAAAAGAACACATTTTACAAAATATTCAAATTCTTATTTTTCTTTGTGAATATCTGAGTCCCAGATTACGTTTCTGATTATTCCTCAAAAATTTAAGTCACTCCGTATATATCATGTAACAGATAATACACCAAGTGTCATCTCTCAGAAAACCATACAGAAAGCTTAGTGGATCTCAGAGTACAATCATCCAGAATATTTCTGTGAGAACGGACATGTACGCACGGAGCTGAGAGGGAAATTAAAAATGCAGGATCACTGAAAGACAGGCTGATACAGGGCAGCCACTTCTTTTTGGTTACAACTCTGTTGCCAAGGGTTCCCAACGCCCAGCTCTCCATAGCTCCTGTGCCTTATCTCCAGATACTGCATAAGCCAGAAACTTTGGTGTCCTACCACACTAAGAGACTGAAGTATGTCTTTCTGTCCCTGATACATAAGGGACAGACTCCTTCATATCTGCAGATTCTGACTCCCTCTCTCTATTCTATAGCTCGAGATGGCATCTGGAGAAGCTTTGCCCGTTTTCAGGGACGCGAACTTCTCTCTTCTTCACTGGAATCAAGGATCGCTGTAGCACCATGATGCATTTTCTATGAGATTTCTATGAGATTTGCCAAAACACTTCTGACAGAGCTTACATGCTGAGGGACATGGTTTAGTGGTGGTTTTGGCAGTGTTACGTGTATGGTTTGACTTGATGATCTTAAAGGTCTCTTCCAACTTAGGTGATTCTATACATCGAAACGAGATTCAAATAGGATGGGGACAAAAATGTTGCTTAGGAGAAGGCAGTCCTCTTCCATTACTTTTGATGTCTCTGAACATATTAGACATAATAAGAAATCTTAGTCCTTTCCCTCTTTAAATGCAGAAGGCTCCACTAATATAACATTAATGTTATCATTCATCATAACAACTAAGTTTTCAGAATAAAAATTAAAATATTCCAAGCTCAAAATCCAAATAAATCCAAGTGCACTAATATAATGAAAAAATACAGCTTGTTTAAGAATTCTGTACAAAGGATGCAGGGATGTCCATCTCATACAGCAGACAATGCAAATTCATTTCTTTTCAGATTACTAAATTAAAGTGTTAAGATGGCTTCCTTTTAAGCAACCATCTGCTAAAACACTCAATAGTATTTTTACTTTTCTGCTCATATTCATCTATATATCTACTAATGCTATTTAATAGAACACATTAAAACTACAATAGGAATTGAAATATTTTTTGTGCCAAGCATACTTTTAGCATCTTCCTATATACAAAAATATACATAAATAAAAATTATGCCATTAAATATTTGCAGTCACCACAGTTGTTAGCTCCCCACTAACACTGAAATATTCTGAGGTATACAGGTTACCTGACACAAATCAGGATGTTTCTTGATTTTTTTTTTTTTTAATGAAAGCAAATAAAGCAGGGCTAACAAATGAATTTGTTTCCAGAAAGGATAATTAGCTATGGTTTTTTCCCTTCTATGGATAGCATTTTCTGAATAAACACATAAAATGCTAGAAATTCTTGCTGTCACCTGCTTTTCAACAAAACAAAGATACTTTCTACCAATTATCATAAATCTCCTTCTCTTTGATCCCTACAAATACATTTCACTGTTTTATTTGATCAACTTCAAGTCAGACCGTTACCTGGCCACATCCAGGGGCAGTGCATAAAAAGGGTTTGTCATCACTCATATTCCACAGGTCGTTGTGCTACCTGTATTAAAATGAGAGGAACAAGTTTTACAAATATTGCATCAAATCATCAATACATCAACATCCACAGGCTATTTTAGTATTCCACTAATATTTTAATATTCGAGAATTTCTGCCTTCTGAGATCAAGTAGAATCTCGATTCCAAGCTCTGTCAGGAAGGTACACAAAACTGAACAGGGACATAGTAGGTTTTGAACATCCATCTCAATCAGAAAGTGTTCTACCTGATCTAGTTGAAGACGTCCCTGCTCATTACAGGGGGAGGTTGGATTAGATGACCTTTAAAGGAACCTTCCAACCCGAACTATTCTAGGATTCTATTCACCCATAACAGGACTAATTGCAAAAAGTATCTGAAAACATAGTAAGATGAGTTGTTACTGAAATAAAAATACATCATAATAATAGTCCAATTCCCACAACTAAAAAAAAAGAACAAAGCTGCAGACCAAACCAGGTAGTCAAGGATACAGTGCCAACAGACGATAAAAAGCGGTTGATTCTTTAATCTTCTCATAAACTTTAAAGCTCATCTTCAACAATAAGTTAGCAGATAGGCCTTTATGTAAACTGTTACAAATTTAATTATGTACTTCGTAATGTTTCAGCTATCCCACTAAATTACCAACAGGCTAAAAAATATTTAAGAAGTAATAGATACTAATAATATTTTTGTGGTGTTTTGCATATTCACCACATACCAACACACATACCTGCCAGATTTCACATATAAACCTGTTTCATAGGGCAAACTATCATATCCTCCTTTTCATGGCAATGAACTGTAATTGAAAGAAGATATTAATTATTATGCATGTTAAACATGTAATAATGCATGATTTTGTAAAGATAAATGATATAATGCCCACTATTCACCCACAAAACACAACAGTTTTCCAAAGAAATGGTTTACTTCAATACCTCCTCTAATTAGCTATGCTTTCTCTCAGACAAAAAGAGATGCTTCTACTCTTTCATCCTGCAAGCACTGAACAAACATTGCCAGGTAGCATCACTCTGCTTCAGGAAGAGAAAGGAGGACACACATGGGATTGAGCCATTGTCCCTTGCTGGACAATACATAAAACCAGTATGTGGATGCTGTGACATCAGTGACAAAAAATAATACAGTTCTGGTGCAATGAACACATATGATCGAGATAATGTTGTCACATCACTAAACCCAATAGTCAAGAGTAACTAATCTCAGCACTAACACTACCTCATTTTAAGGTCAAGTAATAGGGTGGGCGGGGGTATGAATGTACCAAATTAGCTAATTAGCCAGGAGACGACAAGCACTCTCAACCCATCTGTGGCTTTACCCTGGAGGAAATACATTCATCTTTAAATATGACTATTTATACGGAGATCTAACAATGTTAGTTCTGAACACTGCTTAGCTTGATGAAGCAAATAAAGATGAATAAAGATGTCTTTATGATTAAAGATCATAAGCAGAATAAATCCATCTCTCCCCCAGCAGGCTGGCCATGAAAAGTTGCAATGCTTCTGAAACTATCTAACCATTTTAAGAATGTATACTTCTAATACACCATTTAGCATTCGACACAAGACCGATCAAGTAAGTGTAAGCAAATAATTTAAAACTTAGTATCTCAGAGATCTATAGGGAACACGTTACCTGATCCTTTTGCCTGCCTCTGTGCAGTAAAACACTACCAAAAAATACAGACTTTTTGGATATTGCATCAAGGAGAAGGAGATCCCAGTGCCCTTGATGATGGGCACCAAATAGCAAAAGAAGCAAAACATGGAGTGGAGAAGATTCCAAAGTGTCACTTCTAAATATATACATTCAACAGAATGAGGATACTGAGCTGAGATCACAAGCCAAGAAGAGATGAATGGCTGCCAGAAACTTTAGAGTCCTTGGCACTGACAATTTAAGGAAACATTTATGTCCCAAAGAAAGGATGCCAAAGCAAATCAGGGATGGAGATCATTCTGCTGTTCTTTGCAAAGAGTTCATAACCTGTCTCAAGTTTCTGAAGGGATGAAATATTTCTTGAACCGTTCAAATGATGAAATTGGTACTGTCACCAATAAAGAGTATTAACAAGGTTATGGGCAAGTTTGCATCCTCATGACGAAGGCTTCGGGGTAAAAAAAGTAAGGCCCTTACCAATGAAGCTCTAGTATTACATCCTTTCATTACCTGGAACTATAACAAACACTTAAAAACCACACCATGAGCTTATCACCCTTGTTCAGCTACGCAACAGTCAGATTATTTTTTTTTAAAATGCAGATTCAAAACTAAGAGTCAGACTTCTTTAGATCTCAAAAGGAATTTGCTTTGTTAAATCTTGATCATGAGGCACCATATAGTTATATATGGCTACAATATGCACATATGGATATATATTATGAACTGAAGAGTTATATCCATATCAGAAATGTCTGAAGGTACAAGAAACAAATCTGGGGTTTTTTTATCCAAAGGATGAAGATTTTGATTAACAAGAGTGTATGTAGGGCATTTTTTCCACTCCATTACTATAGCTTTGACAAGCACATAGTATCATCCATAAAATGTACTCCATCCACAGTCACTACTTTTCTTAGTTCATAAGCTGTAAAGACCAATTTTTCAAGTCTGCTCATCTTCTCTTTAAAGGAATATTACCAAAACACATATTTACATATGAAGTTGTTATCTGGTTCCATGCTTTGGTTTGTGAAGCCTGTGAATTCTGAATGCCTGATTTATAAACTAAAGATCAATCCTTGTGAAAAATAAAGAAGTGTTGCCCTCCTGGCAAACTTACTGGAAAAAAGATAGAGACAGATTCATCTCCTGACCTTTGTAATATCATTTGACTGCAGGCTACATGGAATTTTGTGAGCTAATGCCTTGTAAAGGGATTCCAGCTAATGTCTGAGAAAAAAAAAAAAAGTATCTTGAAGCACTGAAATTTTAGTGCACTTGAAAGAGAAAAAGTTCACTCATGCACTGCAGCAAGACTTTGGACATTATAAACCTAAACAGAAACTGGATCCAACAGCATGGGAAAACAAAGAGCTCGCGTTCATTTGTGTAGCCGAATCGGTAAGGATTGTATTTACCTATTACGAAGACAAATGCAAAGCTTACACCTAGAACAAGATAACTCCATGCAATCACGCAGGCTGAGGGCCAAGCGGCTGTCAAACTGCTTTGGGGCAGAACCTGTAACTCCTGGTGGACAACAAACTGAGCACAATTCAGCACCATGTTGCTCACAGCATTGAAAGCCAACAGCTCACTGGGCTGAATTAGCAAGAGCATAGCAACCAGATGAAGCAAAGTGATTATTCTTTATACAGCGCTCATGAGGGTACAGCTGGACTGCTGTGCCCAGTTTTGTGCCCCTCAGGACAGGTAACAAAGTGGAGAGAAACCAGCAGGGGCCCCATCAAAATAGTTAGGACACTAGACTATTACATACAAGAGGAAGCAAACTTTGTTCATCATGGAGATGAAAGGCTAAGGAAGGACCTACCTGCTGTCTTACACTATCTAATGTACTGACATAGAGAAGACACATCCAGACTCTGGGTAGTGCACAACAAAAGGGTGAGACGCAACGTTCACAAGAAGCACCAAGAAAGTTATGAGCAAGTGGTGGCGAGGAGGAGGAAAAAAAAAAAAGAAATCATCACACAGTGAGGGCAGCTGAACGCTGGAGCAAGTTGCCCCATGGGGCTGTGGAATTTCCATCCTTGGATATATTAAAAATGAGCGGATGAAGTTCTGAGCCATCCAAGATAACTCTGAAATGTGAAGTATACTATAAAGACATCATAGCTACAAACAGAGGTGAACAACAGCAAAAGACAATCCAAACTTGGGCTGTAAGGCTAACCATGCTAAGTCTTCTAAAGCTGTCAGAACATTACCCAACAACTAAAACTCTCGCTACTAGGGAAAACAAGCGAAAAAACTAACTATCCTTTGCCTCCTCTTTTCCTTCTGGATTGCTTGTTGCCTGACAAGTATAACAAGAGTAACACACAAAAGGCAAATTTTCAGAAAAGAAGTTTGCGATTGCCACTCTGATTTCAAAAGATTATTGGAAACTGACTAAGAGAGAATATCACAGTAAGAAAAAAGAATTTAGAAAATACTCTTCCACTGAAAAACCAAAATAGGAACTTAAATACCATCTTGACAAAAATGTTACTCACCCAACCAAATGAGAAATAAAGTAAGTAAACTGCTAACCCAATTGCTAGACATGAATTATAGCCATCTTGGATTGTTAACCAGGCAACAGCAAATACCTTGTCCCATAGGAAAAAGATGGTTCCTGAAGCAATCCAATCAATGTGAAACTCCAGCCTTAACTTATCTCTTCAGATAAACTGAAGAGTTCTGTGAAATGATTCCTACTACAGTCCACTGAACTGCAACTTTCTTCTGTAAGCCTTCCAACCCTAAATTCCTTTTAGTAGCATAAAGAAACCCATACGTAGAACTCCCTTGAGTCACACTGAGAAACAGGATCAGAGCCCAAAATGGAAAAACTATGAAATAATCTCTGCAATATAATCCACTTTGGTACTTAAATCAGAAAGTAATCTCACTTTTTCGGTGTTTGCTCCATACTTTCAATGCAAAGGTACAATATGTTCACATCATTCACGTTTAAAATGCCATAAGCCTCTTTCACCACTTTTGGAAAGCAAACAGTACAGTAAAATATATAAAGTAGTACATATACATGTTTAAAATACACACAATTCAAAGAACTATGAACAGGTTTGCAAGTAATTTGCTAATATTTAGGACAGTGTGCTTGTTTAAAAAAATAAAGATGTTTCTACAAAATGTCACACTAACATTTTTCTATATGTGCTACAAAAACAGTGTCAGCAATTATTTGTATATTTTTATGGGATTTTAATTAGACATCTTAGGTACACTTTCTGGAAACTATTACTATATATTTGAGGCTTGCTTCCAAAATACCTTCCTGTAGACAATTTATAAAAGAGTAGAATCAGACACTGACTTATGCAATGTCTTGTTGGATTATTTTACTGGTAAAGGTTTGTCTATTTTCTCTTAATCCCCTACATAAAGGAGCATGAAAAACCCAACTGACACCTTGCTTAGATTTTTTTTTTCCGATTAAGCATTTAAATAGCCGTTTAAAATGTATACATATTGATAATAATTGCAAAAACCTCTCCAAACTTGCTGAGGGAAAAAAAAAAAAAATCATTCTTCACACATACTTAGTAAAGATTCGTCACACTTTTGGCTAAAGCCTCTGAAGAGTCTACCTGCATAAAGCACACTGTATTCCAAAAGACCTCTATGCACTAACCTGCTCATGGGCTGTGCACTCTTAACCTGTAATTACTTACTCTAAGCAGCATAGCAATACAGAGTTCGTAATTTCAGGGCTAACATAAACAGCACAGAAGAAAACATCCTGAACTGAACACAGAAAAGGCAGACAACTATAAACACACCAAAAAAATCCAAACAAAAAACACCACCAAAAAAAGAAAAAAAAACAACACCAAAAAACCCAACCATCTTAAAACTTTTCAAATTGAGCATTCCTCTACTGGCCAGCAAGCAAGAATAGAGGCACATTCTCACAAGTGAGGCACATTCTCACAAGTGAGGCACATTCTCACAAGTGAGGCACCCCCCTAAACTGGAAAGTCCATAGAGGACAATCTGACAGTCTGCCAGCTACAGTAGTAGCTCATTTATCTACTGCTGCTTAGTTGTTATGCAATCTCAAGTTCTGCAGCTAGACTGACCACTTCATGTGGCTCCAACTCAAGAAACATCTGTACATTCTGGTTTGAAAACAAATCAGAAAGTTGGACAAAAACTGCATTAGGTCATTGAGACAAATCCAAATTAGAGTAGTCCATCAGCATCTAGTCTCCCTTGGGTCTTTACATTACTAAGTGCTTAAGTTACAGTGTCAGTGATGTATTTTGCAACGGATGTTTGCACTTCCTCAAGACCAATCACGTCTATTCAACATTTCCTTTTATTCTTTACATTTGATCTGGGATTGCGCCCCTTTCTACTGCAAGATACAAACTCTTACTGTACACAGAATTTTTAACTCTTGGTAAGCTTTTCTGTAGATCTCATCATAGCATGCAATTGCTTTAGGTAGTGTAAGATTTTTAAGATTTTACTTTAAAGCTTCATTTTACAACAGGAAACAAGCATAAAAGTGAAAGGTCAAAAATTTTCAAAGTCTTGATCAATTTTAAGAATTCTACTTGAGGTGCATACTTTTTCAAAGTAAGGTCAAGTGGACTGAATCTATTTGCCACAGTAAAGAATACCATTCTCTCAATGGTTACCTGAAGAGATGAATTTAGTGTTTTGCTTAGCTCTGTAGAAGAATGTTAGTAGACACACTTCTTTAAATGAGAAAAAAATGCAGCTATTTCTGTTTTCCAAGTTCAAAATTAAGAGAGATGGCTTTCTCATGCAACCAAACGAACCAACACAAATCAATGTGAACAGGGCACTTCTTATACTTTCAATACTCGCATACAGCATTGCACAGCATAAATTTTAGTCAACTCCCACATTTGAGCCTGTCTTTATTTCCACAATTTTCCATAGAGGCAGACTCGCAAGTTTTGCTTTCAGTAAAAATCAGAAGTTAGTACGTAGAATACACCACTTGCTAACAAGTAACATAAATAAAACCAAAATCTGTATTTTAAAGGAAAAAAACAATCCTTGCTCCACTTACCTGGAGGGACTGGAACAGTTATTTTTTCAGTTTCCTATAAAGCAAAAGAAGAAAGGGGAAGCAAAGGTGGTGTAATTAATACCTAACTATTAAAGTCCACTTTCAAAAGTGTTCTGACTGACTGTTTTTGAGTAATGCGATAGAATTCAGCATACCTAAAAAATAAAACTGAACAATTAAGGGAATAGAAGAGAAAAAGTCTGAAAAATAAAAACATTCCTCCTTATAAAGAAAGTAGCTCAGTACGTTCTGCAAGAAAACTATAAGCTATAGTCCAGAATATTTTAAGGTTGTAAACCTCAAAACTGCAAAGAGGAAAATGGGAGCTCCTTCTTCACACTTCACTGCTTAAAGGAGCGGTTGTGCTATTTCCTAGAAGACGCATGATCTGTTTTAGAGACTTCTGGGGAAGAATAAGGAAAAATGTAATGCCTGCACCATAACGCTCAGATTTTTTCTTTCAAAAAGTCAAATGCTGGGCACTTTTTGCTGATGTTATTAGTTAATGCCTTGTAACCGATGTCTAAACTTAATTCCATATCCTTCTTGTTTGTCTAAGATTCTACAAATAAAGGGGAGAGCATGTTGTCAGAAAGAAAAAGATGCGAGAAGTGAGAATGATTGACTTAAGTTCAAATAAGAACAAGAAAGCCAGTTGGACAGATAGTCACATGTACAGAAACAAAGCAATGAAGTAGCAGGCTTTTCCATGTGAAGGTACATTTCTGGTAAACAGAGAGCACTAATGGAATAAAGAAAGGTCCTTAGGCCTAACGCTTCCTGCCAGCTGAATACGGCAGCTCCTAAGTCAACCCCCAGCTTAAGTATTTTTCAGAGGCACCTTGATCTTTCTTTGACTTATTGGAAATTCATACAGCTGTTGTAGATACATGAAAGGCCAATAAACCTCAGAGAAGAAATATACAGGGGTTAATATTCCACCCATTTTTTCACAATTTGCTTAGAGAGATATTAGGACTTACCTTCCCCAGCTCATTTATCAGGTTTGAACATCTTACACTCACCCAACAGCTTAACAAACACTAGAAATCTAACATCCTTTTGCTACATTACTTTCAACAAATAAAAAAAAAAAGCTTAACAAAAAGTCAATTCATTTTTACGTTTTTTCAGATTACATCTCTGAAGTATAAGACTGAATACAATGACTAAGAATTTGATTTAAAAAAATAAATCTTTAAATGTATCATAAATACCCCACTACAGGACTCCCATTGCTCATTAAAACAAAATGATCTCTTTCTTTCTTGCACACAGTAATACAAATGATCATTTGGATTTTCCTAGCAAGAGAAGCATACTATATTGTTTGGAATAGCTTACTGAAGAGAAGCTCCTATCCGAACTGAAGCTAATGGAAAAGTTCTCAGGCTGAACTGAAACTGACATAGAACAAAGTTGGAAACAGCGTAACATAAACTTGAAAAAATATTTATTGCATAATTATTAAATATTGACCCCTATTTCTATCACTGACTATATCAAATACCTCTGTAAATCACACATTATTGATTTGAAACAAATGCAGTTGTTATGCAGGAGGACAATGATAACTTGAAATCTAGTCATTATTCCAAAAAAGAAGTTAATAGTATTAAATCACATTCAGTCCTTTGAAAACAATTAATACATTGTTTTTATATAGAAATCCAATATTAATTTAAGAAACCATTAAAAAAAGTTGAAATTAGAAATAACGTACAAACTTCTACAGTCAGTAAAGCTTCTCAGAGATATAAATGTGCATTTGTAAGTACAGATTAATAGTGGAAGGAGAAAAAAAGAGACTACCTGAAGATAGAAAATTAATTTTAGGCAATAGATACACCCAAAATTTAAGTAAACAGGACTCAAAAGAATAGCATATTTGAGGCTGCTCAACATTTTGTCACAAAACAGAAGCAGCATGAAAACCAAAATGATTTATAAAATTACATATGATCAAATTTAAGACCTGAAAGCACCTTATGTTAGATGCTGCATAGTCTAGAAGTTTCTGGAAAGAGACATAGCAAACACATTCGTATTTCTAGAATGCAAATCAGGAGAGAAATATCAACTACACTGTGAAGATCAAAGGCTCAACCACTTGATTAAGTGTTAGAATACAATACCAGTGTTAAAACAAACTCATAATGATTTTTTTTTAAAAAAAGCTGCTTGTCTCTATGTACACATTAAGGGGGTTTTATTATTTCACATTTCTTTTAAGGCATTATATAACAAGCCCCTGACAAAGTTATTGTCTTGTTTTTTAATAAGACAACTTTCTGACTTTGATTCTCGAATGCAGAATTATGAACACTAAGAGAACTCCAGTGAACGCCTCACTTGATTGTATTTTGTCCCTCTGAAGTTAAGTCTGCAACTAGATGCCCATTAGCAGACAGTAACTTATGTTTCAGCAAAAGGCTGAAGAAATCACGTCTAGACACTTACGGAAAACTAGGACCACAAGGAAAAGGCCTCCTCATCCTACCAGCTAGTGCTGAATTTAGCATTTAATACAGACCTAGCAATATTATGACTTTAACTTCAGAAACATTTGCTTTCACTAACCCTATCTTAGCTTTACACTCAGCGGAAGCTTAGGACATGACATCCAATGCCATGAGTAGAATATGACAAGAAGAAAACAAAAATATTATTTTAAAAGGTGGAAAAGAAAACACACAATCTTCAGGATCACTATTTGGAAAGTAGCGGATGATTCGGACCTTCCAGCTTCATTAGAATTTCTCATTCTAGTGCAAGGAAGCAGGTGACAGTATCACTAGTTGAAGATAAACATTTCTGGGAAAAAGTAACATAACAAAAAGCAATTAAGTGACACAGAGTGCACGGATGGGACATGGAAACATAGTCATGGATCCCATCTAAAGAATAAGGATACAGAAAGGCTGTAGAATGAGTAAGACTGCAGAAGCAACATGGCAGCACACGTATCCCTTAACTCCAGACATCAAGTTGCACTGTGGCATAAAACATTTTGTGCCTAAAATATCAGGCAGCCATCACTGCTTGAAGGCCTGTGATGTGTTTTTCACGTGAAAGCTTTTTAAGACAGCTTTTTAAGGCAACTCGAGATGCAGAACGCACAGGAACAGGCGCAGTCAATGGGGCGAGCGGTTCAGACAGAACACGTCCCCGGCTGGACCCCAGGCAGCCCAACACCTCCCACTGCTGCAGAAAAGCTGCCCTTACCCTCCCGCCCAGCACCCCCCCACACACACCGTACCCCTTCTCAGCACCCTCCGACCAGCGCCGGGTACGGACCAGCATCCCTTCAGAGCAGAAGATGGATGCAGGGAGAGGCCTGCTTGGAGCTGAGGCGGAAAGGCCGAGCCCGGCTGCCCCCTTCCTCCCGCCTCACACCCCCCGCGGGCCGGGCCGGGCCCGGCACGGCACCGGCGATGCCCCCGCTTGTGCAGCCCGCTGCCGGCCGCGGGGAGCCGCGACCCCCTTCACCCACCCGCCCG
>VZSF01011140.1:74129-152737 GCA_013398295.1 Chionis minor
GCCGCCGCCGCAGCGCGGAGGGAGGAGCCGCCGGCGCCGCCGGGCCGGGCCGGGCCGCGCTGGTGTTTACAAACTCACCCGGGAACGCGGGCCGAACCGCACATTAAAGGCCGGGTCCCCCACAGGCTTCCGTCACTTCTCGCGAGAGCTCGGCTGACATCTCCGCGGGCAGCAGGGAGGCGCGGGTCACGTGGCGGCGAGGGGGCGGGGCGCGCCGCCTGATTGGGCCGTGTCGACGGAGCGGTTGTGGGACGGTGTGGCCGGAAGTGCCGAGTGCCTGGGTGTGGCCGAGGGGGGCCGCGACGCGGCTGTAGCTAAGGAGGGGCGACCAAAGCGCTGCCTCGCGGTGGTACCGGTGGCTCTGGCGTCCCGGAGCTCCGCTAGTGGCGTTAAACGGCTTCCCGGTGTTCAGGGCAGTAACCCGCTGCTCGCTCCCGCCGGGGCCCGCATCTGGACAACGTGCTTGTCACGAGAGCTGAGCCAAACTGCAGCCATCTAGCCCCTGCTGCAGGCTCCGCAGCCCCAAGTGGGTACAGACTGAACCCACTCACTGACAGCACCGAGCACCCGTCACACTGAAGTTCTGGCATAATTGGCCCTCCAAACCCCTCTACTGGCCCATATTCCAGGGGCTTCCCAGTCTCCCAACACACAGTATCTCTCCTGGCAGGAGCCGGGTGTGAGCCTGAAGGCATACATTCTAAATGTTCACCATATTTAACGTCGCTATCAAAAATGCTGCAGCGCTGTACAAGGACGGGAAGCATCTTTATCTAAATTTAACACAGAAGTAATCAGCATTTTGCACGAGTTAAACATCATAATCCCATACGGGAACACAGTTTAGCAAGTATGTGCTCTGAATCCCAGATGAAGTTCTAATTCTGTGTCCATCATTAGGAACTATCTTGGCTGGAGACTGACCGGAGAGCATGGGACTGAATAACAAAAAAACCCACCCAAACCTTCTAAAAATTACATTATGTCTAAGTTCCTTTGTACTTGCAAAAGACAGTATGGCATGTTTCATTTCTTCTGAACCGCTTGGGTGGGCGCTGTACAGCACTTCTGCAAAGTTCTTTGAGATAAGGTGGGATAAAAAGCACTGTGTAAAAGTAGTTTACGTAAAGGTGGCATTATTTACTGTAAGCATGTTGTGAAGGGCTTAAATGTGAGAGAGTACAGAGAGAAGAGAGGAACAGAGATCTTCCTTCTCCACAGAGCAACTAAGAGCTGTACTGGAAACAAGTATTTTTCAGTGTTTCAGATGTAGCATCGCCTGGCAGCATCAGTCCTGAACAGAGAACTGGACTACAGGTGCTTTGCCCTTCCTCAGTCTGAAACGGGTGCAAAAAAAACATAAGCAGAGGGAAAGCAGCAGGACGGAAAGGATGAATGATTTTTACCTGCAGCAATAATTTAGGAATGTAATTGGTAACAGGCATTTCCTTCATTATACATTCAGATAACACTCTTGTGCACATCACTACCACAGGTGGAATGACTGGGACAGCAGTTATTCATCGACAATGAAGATCTCTGCTCCAGGTGGCTCCATCTTCAACACTGAAACGTGAACAGAGTCTTTGGATCTGCAGAATCTACAACATGAATCTTCTCGAGTTGACAGTCTCTAAGGTCAGCACAGCCCACGTCAGAAAAACTGACAAAGGTTTCAGGAAAATGAAGCCTACAGTATCACCCCCTGGAACTTTGTATCTGGTTTCTCTGACCCATGAAAAAGATTTCTTGACGTAAATTCTTATGCAGAAGATCAAGAGTCCTTTTAGATAGCTTGCTGCTGCCCAATCACTGCAAAGAATTATTTAAAAAAAAACCAAACCAACCACCAACATTTAATCTTTTACACAACTATAGTTGTGTTTTCTTGTGGGCATTTTAGAAAAACCTAGAGAATTTTTTGCAAGACCACTCAAAGTGACTGACCTGCTGTTTAAGTGCCCAAGTAACCACTGAAACCAAGTTCTGTTTTTCAAGAGCAGTGAAAATAGAGCAATAGAGAAAGGGAGTCAATGTGCCCTGTGATTGTTCAGATGTGAAAATCTGTCCATCACTCATAAGCCCCTTATTGTCTGTAAGCAGGATAATCCCCTGCATGAAGGTTTGTTGCCATGTTTTGAAAGACCTTGATTAGTCTTTATCTGTTAACACTGAGATCCATTTCTTTCAAGATTGGCATAACCTAATAGCTATTTTGCTTGGGTTTGCCCTGTGTTTACCAGTCTAAGAGTGAATCAAAAAGTAATAAACTTGGGGAGACATACTACTGAAATAGACAGGCTTTACATCCGTATACAGCTGAGATACCTGCTGCCTTTCAGACAAGGCTGATCACAGGGAAAAGGATACATGTTGATAGGGTGAACCACATGGGAAAAGATGGGATGTAAATCCAGAAATTATTATTCAAAGCTGATTCAAGTAGCTCATGGTGACTCAGGCAGCTTTCTTACTGAGGTTATGGAGTAATAGCTTAGCCAGAACTTCTCTCCACACCAAACGCACAATTGTAACTCAGAACCATTTTATATGTAAACAAATTGATAAGTATGATTAACAGAGCTGGAGCTAGGCTTAAACAAGACAAGTTTGAAGATCCTTGTTTCGACAAATCCTAGTGGTATGGAAATCTGAAGCTGGAATTAAGCTAGTCCACTAGACTAGTCCACATTAGGAAATATGGATTGCCACCTCAGATGCCTGCACAGTTCTCTACAGTACGGAAAGAATAGAAGAAAGTTCATCATCCACCAGAAGACCAGAAAGATAGCAGTACACTGAGGAGCTTTAACTCAGAGTTTTAGTAATCCATCATCTGCCTCTCATCTGGGCCAAATGCACTGTGTCAGCTCTGTAACAGAACAGCTTATGAGAATGGATTACAGCAAGTTCCTAAATAAACCTAGTAGAGCACAGACCACATGGAAGATGGCTGCAATACGCTTTACCTCCTGCTCCTCCCTCATCACACAAAAACCCCACTTCCAGACCTAGTCATGTAAGGCACGAATACTGGCTAGCGATGAATATTTAAAGATAATGCATATTCTACACTCAAAAAACTCAAATATGTAAAAGAATTTACATGGCAACTTTTAATCCTTTTGAGAAGATGACCATTTTCTTCCAAGAACATACAGGGAAAGTAGTTTCTCATGCTAGGTCCAAGTTAGACAATTTGTTATTTGAATTCAGATGAAAACAAAAGTCTTACCTGCACCTTGCACTGATCTGAGAGCCTAGTCACGTATCCATTTCCCTAGGGATGGGCAGCTTACAGTAAAAAGTTTCCTGGATTTAATTAGGTAATTACTAATTTAACAGCAAGATGACAGCACTCATAACAAGCTTACTCACGTTCTTCCAGAGTTCAGCTTATACTTGTTGAATGATCAGATCTATTATTTAATATTCTGAATGAAGTCTGAGATGCTATCAACCACCCCACCAGATTAGTATGTAGTAGCACAGAGTATGTTGCTGTAAGTGTAGACACCACCATAAATGCATTTAGGTTGTTAAAAGACAGATACTGTAAGAAGCAAAGCTTGACACTGCAGATATTTTGTTATTAAAAAAGCTTTGATCCTACTGCTCTTAAAAGAATTTGGGAGATAACACAGGGTTGACTTCACAAAATTCGGGAGCTGGAAGTTCTCCCTTTTAATTAGGTGATGCCAAGAATGCAGTAATTAAGTAAGTGTAGAACATGAAAGTGCTGCAGTTAAATGCCTTGGACCAATCTAAAGCAGTAGTCAGTTTAGTTCAACTGGGACAATGCTCAGAACCAAACAAAATTTTTACCATGGTGACCAAAATTTGTAGTATAACTAAAAACTGATGCAAAGAGAACTTTCCTATCACTGCTCACGGATTTGTGTTTAGCTCCTTCTATCAAGGAATGGTAGAACACCTTATGTGCCAGCTAGCCTGAGAAAAAAACCAAAACCATACGAATTGGGCACAGAAACAGCTCTGGATAAGTCTGAAACAAGTGAAGGAACAAGGCCAGCAGTATAGCCTTTCACATTTAAGCCTTGTATCCTTTGAGCTTTCAAAGAAAGGCCATGTTAATTTTAACAAACAAGTGACATTCCTATATATATTAATAAATAAAATGTTTGACTTGAAGTCGTTGTTTGAAGGGTCCTACGTGGTTTGTCATTACCAGGAGAAATGCATGGTGACTGAACGACAAGATGCCATCTTCCAGATATCCTAGCGAGACAGATAATAAATGCAGGCAACAGGTTGACAGTTAAAGTTGTTATCTTTAATGAAATGACTTTGGAAATAGCATCAATTTCCATGACACCAACATTTTGGGAGTCCCATAAAATGCAGAGTTACATTCCGATGCCAATATTACAGGCAGATCTCCTTTCACATGGCAAATAGGATCAAGAAAGCAACCATCAGACAGAACAGACCCATAGCTTCAGACAGGGCGAATCCCAGGATAGCATATGAGAACAGCTGCTGCTTCAGAGAAGGATTTCTAAAAGAAAGCGAAGGTGTAAGACCTTTTTATCTTTACAATCAAGATGTTTTTCATACAGTTTAATGCATGTGACAGATTCAGAATCTTATACTTCCTTGCCACAGATTCCATAACAGGAAAATCCAATAAATCCAAGTAGAAGTAATTTTTAGTAAGGATTTCACTGGAGTAAAATGACTTGGTAATTAAGACTAGACTTGGGTTATGCAGATTGTATATGGGCTTTCCAAAAGAGCACAGCTTTTGTCACTACATTCATATATGCTTTTGAATTTCACTTCTCTACATTCTCCCATGCAGGAACTATCACCACTCTGCTTTATAAATTTATTTTATGTCTGTGACATTAGAACTATATTCCAGCAAAGTTTGTGTATGACATTTTAAGTTGCTTTCAGACAAATACAGGAACTGAAACCACCTGGAACAAGAAAAGAAATGCACAGCAGTTTGCTGCAAAAATGCAATGAATTATCCCTCCAAGAAGTGTGTGGGAGAGAAGAAACACACCTTCAACATAATACTATGAAGTAATGTTCTACAGTCACTTATTGGCATGTTCATGCCAAACTCCAAAAAGGAGACATTAGTTTTGCACTGAAATAAGTTATGCTTCAAGTGGAAAGTGAACTTCCTTGTCTTCAGCAGGTCTTAAAAGTCTTTAAGAAATAAGACTTAATTAACTGGTTGAAAGAATAATGAGGAATATGAAACCTTCAGTAAAGATTTCTTTACGTCTGTTATCAGTTCTGCTCTTCCATGATATCATGTGAACTGTTCCTACTAGAGGAACCTTGCAAACTTATCTGGAAAAGTTCATCCCTACTATAAAATCCTTACCCCCTTCAGATTTCTAGAAGGAATGACTAGTCATTTGATAAGGTAATTACATATTCTGAGATGCAAAGCTGTACGTTAAAAATGAATTCAGCATCCATTTCTAAGTAACAATCCTGACTACTAAGTCTAAAGCATATAAACTCACATTACTTATAATCAGTGTTCATACAGTTTCTCTTTAGGACCTCTCCTCCCCTCTCACATGGGAAAAGATCCAGGCTAGATTTTTAATTCAGTTCCAGAACTGAATGGTAAAACACTGGACTTCAGTGACCAAAACACTAACCAAGTCCAACGATCTCATTTCTTTTGTGTCTCTTGTCCAGGTAAAGTGTACAAAGTTCTAAATTTTAACAATACAGCCCTCCTGATGAACATACTACAGTTTCATACGATTCTATTTAGCCATGTCTATAATTAACAGTAATTATTAACAGAATTTATTACTATGCCATCATCCTTACCACAACTTAGCATATATGGGGGTGCTGTCTCAAGATACATCTGCATGCAATTTGAGAATTTTATAAGAGAGAGATTGATTACCTGGCATAACCAATGATTAGACTACCGAAGACTGTTCCAATACCAGCACCAGAACCAGCCACACCTACTGTGGCAGCACCAGCACCAATAAATTTGGCAGCAGTGTCAATGTCCCTGCTGATAGCACTAGTCTGGAATTCTCTAAGTGCTAGTCGGGAGACAGTATTTTGGGCCCCATTAAGTGTTGAGTTACCCTAAGAAAACAAAACATGAAAGAGCATTATATTCAGACATAGAACATTTTCTGTAACCACTTTGAGAATGTTATTCTGCAGCTTTAAAGGTTGTGTTAGATACAACATTTAGTTCCTCTTCCAAATGATGAGACTATAACTAAGAGTTAAAAAATCCAGGATGTTACCTGTTCCACCTGAAAGCAATCAACATTAAAAAGTGAAAGACTACTCAGGGGAAACAGCAAGACAGACAAGTATTACTAGGTGTTTGACTTAAATCAAGTTTCACACTATAGATGTTTGAGTTAGTACAAGCGAACTCTAGGTTGAGGACATTTAGGCTCACCAGGTAATTTAGGAAGATACAGAATTTTGTTTATAAGGTACCTCTCCATTCTTGACCTCTGGCCTAGACAACACAGATGCCGAAATTGGTCTGTACAAGACTCTTGATCCAGCACGGATCTGCAAGAGGAGGAAAAAAGCTATAAAAAAAAGAAACATTTGATCACAGCTGTTCCCATACTATTGTCTGAAAGATTATAAGGCTATTATCTACAAAGCCATTTGTTTTACGTGAAAGACAGCAATCTTTGCATAGCTGGATATAAAATGAACGATACAGAAGCAAACAGTGCCATGCAATTTGAGAGCATCATTTTCAGGGGACATTATTGCGAATAGCTACATCACTCAATGAATGCATACAAGCATTACACTGACAGAAAATGTAGCAAAACAGCGACAAAAAAGCCAGAAAGACCAGCAGGCAGCAATATACATTTCGAAATGAAAAAATAAAACCCATCAAAATGAATTCCAAAGTTGTTAAATGCACAGACGTAACCCAGACTTTTAAACCTAGCAAGACATAAATGAATGAATCCTCTTTCACAAGCGGCCTGCATGTGTGTGTCCTTGGGCTTCCAGCAGTCTAAGGTCATATCGGCTTTTGCACAAATCTCTTCCTGCAGGGGAAACCTATGCTTGCACCGTGCAAAACGAGACCTTCTGCAGGCTAGAGAGGACATTTTGAAGCAGGATAGTCCCTCGTCTCTGCAAGGGCAAAAAACCCCGGCCTTGCATAGGACAAGCAACAGGCTGGAGTTTGACCTACAGCGAGGCGCCGACCGCACCAGGCCCAAGAGCTTTTCACCGCGCTGCCCTCCCCCTCCGCCACTCCTGCGGGAAGGCCCCTCACCTTGGGAAAGGGCCTCGGCCCGCGCCAAGGAGGCGGGAAGGAGAACGCGGCCCTGCCGCAGCTCGCCCCCCCCACCTCACCCTCCCCACTCGGGCGGGCAGCCCTCGGCACCGGCTCGTCCTAGGGCCCTGCCGCGGGGCTCCGAGGCCCGCCCGACCCCCAAAGCGCTCCGCGACCGCCGCCGCCCCTCTGCAGCCCGGGACACGGCCGGCGAGGAGGCCCAGGCGCCCCCGACGCCCCCACTCACCAGGGAGGGCGAGGTGGCGAGCTTGGCGCAGGCGAACATCTCAGCGGGCGGCGTCCCGGGGGTCGCAATCCGGTATGTCTGCGGAGAGAGGGAGAGGGTGAGGGGGGGCGGCGGCGGCGGCGAGCGGGGCNGGCTGCTGCGCCAAGGTCACTTTGTACGGGCCTGGATTGGCGGCGGGGCGGGGGGTGAGCGCGCGGCAGCATCGCCCCGCCCTCTCCCAGCGCAGCCGCAATCGCGCTCCGCCCGCGGCGACGCAGCCCGGGGGCGGGGCCTGGCTCGGCGCGGCGGGAGGGGGGCGGGGCGCGCTGTTAGGGCCATTAGTGCACCACGCAGTAAGACCCGGCCCCCGCTGTAACCCCGCGCTTTCGGGGGGGGGGTCCTGGCACCCTGAGAGCCACGGAAAGAGGGTAGCGTTGGCGCTGGGGAGGGAGAGAGCCCGTCCCGGGGGGAGCTGGNCGGCGGAGAGGGGGAGGGGGGGAGGGGGGGCGGCGGCGGCGGCGAGCGGGGCCGGCGATGGGGGCGGATGGCGCGGCGGAGCCGCCACTCACCCGCTCCGGCTGCCGCACCTCAGGGCCGATGGGCTGGGGCGTCTCTGCGCAGGNTAGGGCCATTAGTGCACCACGCAGTAAGACCCGGCCCCCGCTGTAACCCCGCGCTTTCGGGGGGGGGGTCCTGGCACCCTGAGAGCCACGGAAAGAGGGTAGCGTTGGCGCTGGGGAGGGAGAGAGCCCGTCCCGGGGGGAGCTGGGGCTGTGCTCCGCTGAGGGGCAGGGGGCGCGGGGCCTGGCTGCCCGCCGAGGCCTGGCGAAGGAAGGCAGAGCGAAGCCCCGCGGCCGGCGGCGGCCGGGCCTGCCTGGAACCGCCGCCGCTGTCGTGGGGCGGGATGGTCACACGCTGCTGAAACGCACCCGGGACGCCGCCGGTCCCTTCACGGACACAAAAAGAGGGCGCCTCCGAGAGCGCCTGTTCCAAAGGTCCATACTATTTAATTAGGCCTTTTTTTTTTTTTTTTTTTTTTGCGTGATGAGCAGGTTCACACCCACGTAATGAAAAAACACTTTTTAGTCAAGCTTAATCAAAACGAGATTGTCATCATTTAGCTGAGCGTACATTCCCGAGATTCCTGCTTTAACCCCTTACATGTTCTTTGGTCTTTTTTTACTTGGTAGTAGGGGTCATTATTCTAGTGGTTATTTAGCGCTGTTAGTAGTGTTAGTGCCAACTAGGAAAAATGCAGAAAACCCCATGGTTTCAGTAAAACACTGGGAAACATATTTAAGTTGTTGAAAAATTTTTATTTGATACAATCTCTGCCATAAATTTAAAGTCTAAAACAGTCTGCGTGCTACAAACTGTCTCCAAAAGGATGAGTAAGAGGATACATACATTTTATTTAGGGATGGGAACACTGCACAGCGTCTTAGGAGTTAGCTGCTGGCCTCCTGCAAACATACATGGACTATTGATGTTGCTGTCACTGATTAAACCACAGGTGCCATACAGCTGAGACGACATCAGCAACTTGAACACCCACCAACAAACATGATTAATAGGCACTTTCAACAGCTGCATACTAATCTTAATGGTAATGTTGCTTTTATAACCTAGAATGCAGTGTCTTCTGATCCTTAGGCACAGTGGCGTTGTACCCATTGTAGGTCCTAAGGTGAGAGACAACAGGACAGTTTGGATTTCCCAGCTTTCCATTCCCTGCCTCAAACCCAACTGAAACTTGGTTTGGTTCTGGGGTGCATCCAGAGTCTTGATAACAGAGCTGAAAAAAGGGAGTCTGTAAAGGCCAGCAAAAGAGGTTGCCTGCTTTTCTGTTTTCTTTATTCCTTTTCACATCTTGCCCCCATTGTTTGGAAGCTGACGTGGGTGGGCAGATCTGCAGTGCCTGTCGAGTGGTTCCTCTACAGGCAAACATTAGGTAAGAATTATCAATGGAAAAAACCTCTTAATTGTTAGGCAAAACTTTTCACCTCAAAAGATTCTTCAGGCTGCATGCTATTGTGGTAACAAATATTTCCAGCACCGTGAATAAAACCATGAAGCAGATGTGGGTGCTCTACTGGTGGAATGACTTCAATTTACCGTGTTGCTCCCCACTAACGTACAAAGTACCCCATTTCTGAAGTAGTGTACTTCCCTTAAGAAGTGTAGCAGCGAGCAGGCTGTTTGCAACAAAGAATCTCCCTTGTTCCTGGAAGGAAGCACAGCACTTAAGAGACATGTTTTCTTCTGCGGAACCTAGTGGTGTGGACCTCCAAGCGTGAAACGGATCTTCCCACACCTCTTCTGAATGGAGAAGAAAGTGGACATGGCACCCCTGTGTATGCACAGTGCAAAGTCATATGGATTCAACAAAACGTTAAGTGGAAACCCTCTTCTTTCATGAAGAAGGTGCCCTCTTTGCCATGATTCCCACCCTGGAGTGTTTTGCACACCGTGCATTCACAAGCTGTTTGATCTGAACAATGTCAAAACCACCATTAAACGCTTGTTTATCGTTGCTTTTAAGGCACAACAGCTGATGTTATATTTTACACGCACAACTCGGCTGTTGCCTTCAGGAGGATTTAGAAGAGCGGTTACTGGTCTCTGGGGACCATGTTCAGTTTAATTCAAGCAGATCTTTATATAAAAAAAAGACTTCTGTTAATCTCATACCATTTCCTGTCTGGCTGACCTCCTGCTAGGTCCCCAAGGAAGTACATTGGTGCACTAAAGAGCAGCGTAATTTCTAATTGCTCACCACAATTCTGAAGCTCTATTCTGCTTGGAATTTTAACTTAAACTCCCCATCTTAGAATAGATTCCCAGTATTCCAACTGTCTCTCCCAGACAGGGCCGGTTTTGCATGTGGGCAGTAGCCAAGGCTGCCAGAGGCTGTTTCCTCCCCATTATTCTCCTGGCAAAGAAGATAACAGTGCAGCTGTTTGAGCAGTACGTGGTGCCTAAGGAGCTGCTCCTCTTCCCTCCCGCAGCTGCCCGCTGCTAAGCCACACTTATGTCGGTGAGAACAGCAAGGGACCACGAGCTGTGGTTCACTCGTGTGGCCTTCTACTTTACTAGCAAGGAAAGAGAAAGATCATCCTAGACTTCCTGAGCTATCTGAAGATTTGCCCTGAAACCGTAAATGTTCTTCGTCATTTTGTCCTTATTTTTAGAAAAGCAACAGTGTGTTTGATCTTCACTGCCGAGCAGTTAATTTCCTAGGTGCACCATGTAGTGGATCAGTCCTACAGTGACATGCAGTTTCACTTTGCAACCCTGAAATGAATTGCTGTCTACACATACCAGACTGCAATTGTTACAGCACATGAGTATCAGCACAACAGACATTGCATACAAACGGCATTTTCCCGGTGAGTTCTTAAAGAGATCTGTCAAGACTTTATACCTGTTAAGTTTTCCATCCAGAAAGCAGGTAATAAGGAAAACACCTGTAAACTGGCATGTCTGCCTGGTAGATACGGGTTGGTTTTCCTCCAGGTACAGATGAATTTTGGCAATTGCAGATCGGTTCAATTAACAAGTAAAATCCTGTACAATGCTGAGCAAAAGAGTATGGCCAGAGTGCTTTGCACGAAAGGGTCCATGAGAATTCGACATTTATTATTAATAACTTATAAAAGATGAATGTCTGTACTATATTTGCTGAAGGAGAAATCTTGGCTAGTCAGGAGGAATCCCATTGTCCAAAGCCTAAATAAAAAATTCTCTCTCTAGATTGAAACCTATTCCTTCAGGTTATCTCGCAGCAGAGGATTATTACCTCAGAGCATGTCATGCACTCACCCTAGTCTTTTTTAAAAATCTGTTTTGAAGAGATGTGTCTGAAAAAACAGTATATTCCAATAACCCCTAGTTGTTGGAAGAGCCCCAAAGGACGAAATGAGATCAAAGGTCTCCTGAGATTGTCCTAATGTTTGTGAAATGTTTTAAAATGTAAAGTGGTGTTATTGCCTCAGGGTTAGCTCTCTAGAACTTCCAAATTTATGATGTACTTTGCAGGGCATTGATTGATATTGATTTACAAGTTCGGGGTTTTCAGTGTTTTTCACAGCCTGGGCCATGTTTCAGTCTGGAGAGTATCTTGTACTCCTTCCTCTTCCATTCACAATGGTGTGGTTGAGTCTTCCCATTCAGGACCGCAGAGGTCCTCTCAGATAACTGGAGCAATGACTTGTGGAAAGAAGGTATATAGAGCAGAATTAATATGCTTCAGAATATTTAAACCAATATAGCTCTGGGGAGAAGGAATGAAGCCATTATTCGATGGCTCTGCTTTAAGTAGAAAATCTTTTGGTAACACGCTCTTAATACCCGTTTACCTTATTGATTCTTAGTTGGAAAATCTTGATATAATTAATGCTGGGAGTTTTAATTGCGGATTTCGCTGGATTGAAAGTGATGCTTTATAGGAAAGCAGATGATAAAAGTTTTTTTTCTCATAATTTTAAACTTCTCCTTTACATGTGAAAGGGACAGTCTGTTTCTTGAGTGATCTTTGTCCCCTAGAGTACTTACCCAAGCTATTTTTTGCTAAAATTAGTTTTCTTTTAGTCTCAGCAGCTCCTTGTAGTAGAGCGCTGAAGGCAATTAACAAAGTAGGGCTAATTTAGGCTCCATGTTAAAATAATCCATTGATTATTTTAACACTTGAGTCCTAGAAATGGATGGCATTAAGCACAAACACGATACCACATTCATACTTTGCAAGATTCTGAAAGTATGCTAATACTATTGAGACCATAGATGCAATTTGAATTGAAAATAATAATAATAGTATTTGTTGCATCATTTTTGGGTCTCTAAGATTTGCTTTAAATGGCACAATGATTATATACGTAGGGTCTACTACTACCATAGCCATTGTACATTGAAATGGGATGTTGTCAAGAGGGAAACGATTCTGCTACAGCAGAAATTCAGCATGGAAAAGAGGTGTTCTCATCTTCATCCTAGCTACTGAATTCTGGTGGAGAGTGAGATCAAGGCTCCAGGACAGCCTTGCCAGAAAAGACTGGTAGAGCTGCTCTCACTCTGGATAACAAGCCCTATTGTCCAGCATTCAGGTTCTGCAGGTTAGCTTCAGGATGCTGTACAACAGTGTAAATATGCGAAAATACAATTTACATATTGTAAACCCCAGCATGTCACAGGGTGGAAGGTGATCTTGTATTTTTACAATTCCTTTTATGTATCAGCAAAAGTAATAAATTGTCTAAAAAGTTCTGATTCCATATTCTAATTTAATGTTTATTTGTATTTGCAATATAACTCAAAGTGAAAGGAAATGTTTGGTTCATGCATAGTTTCACTTTATGCTTCACATCTATTATACCGTGTGTGCCAGGATCACCATGTTCAGGGTGAACTTTCATGTGTTTAAAAATCATTATTATGTATTTACCCAGTATTTTTTTTAATTTAATTTGAAGGAAAAGCAGTAATAAAACTATCCACTGATGTTTAATCAAAGTAATTATTAGAAATACACAGAAAACTGAGAACCTTTGGAATGAAAGTACCTCTTCATGTATTACTTTAGAACATAAACACAGTTAACTACGATGTCTTACTCGGCTGCCTTACATATTTCCCAAGGCTGGTTCAGGCTTCCTTTTTGCTGTCTTGCAAAAAACAGCTGATACCTGAAATGGTCAATCAGTTGACTGGATAACACGCACCTAGATTTCGAGTTTACGGATTATCACTGGATTAAATGAAATTAAATTCAGCAATGCTTTTTATTCCTACTAATAGCATTAAACCCATTTTTAACAGAAACCAAAGTTCAGCTGTAAGTTGATGCTATTAGCCGCACTGGTTAGAACACATTGGCAACCCAGTTACAACACCTTTCATATGATACACGCTTTCTGATAAAACACGGATCCAGACAACAGCACATCCAGCCAAGCCTTTGGCCATATTAGAGCCAGTGTTTCCAAAAGTATCTATAACTTTTGGTTGCTGAAGTTGAAGAAACCCAAAATGGAGGGATGTTTTTTCAGCAGGCCCTTCTGGAAGTACGTGCTTTTTGTGCAGGGGGAATTGCAACACCAAATTCTTAGTTTTTAAACAATGCTACCTAAGATATTTTTGTTAGATTTTTTTTTTTTCTTCTTGTTTCTCAGAATCATGTAAGTGATCTGAGGCAAGTCTTTTTGGGCAATGTATTTTGTCTGTTCACAATCTGAAAAGAGAAGTAGGAAAGGTAGCTATCTGATGCTCAAAAAACATAGGAATTACTAATTCCCTTTTGGAGATAAAATTACTGTTTGGGATAACTGATGGCTATTTGTGCCGTGTAAAGAGCAAAAGCAGGGTATGCACATATCTGCCAGGACTGTGGCAGAAGGATTTTGTCTTCCTCCACCCTCTCCATAGAGAGTATAGTTCCAGTTTATAATCTCTGGTGGGAGGGGAGATGGGACTATAGCCCATTAATACATGCAAGATTCGTTTGCTTAATTGTAAATGACATACCTTCCAACTAGGAGTTTAAATTCTCATACACTTGCAAATTGCTTTGGGATCACTGCCTGAAAGGCGCTGTATAAATGAAAAATATTCATTATCATGCAAAAGCTCTTCAGTCTGAACCACTTAGCAGAAAACCTGTGGAATCATTGTGACTTCAGGGCACAGGTTCTGCCCTCTAGAAGCTGGTGCCAGTCTGGATCTGGAGAAACAGTTGTTCTAATTCAGCTGACTACTGTCATGCTTTGCATGGCTCAGATGAGCTATTTTTAAATTACTATAATTAATTTTGCTCATAGTTACAGAAAGAGATTGTATATTCTTATATTCCATAACTAAAGTACAGAAACTCTGGACAGCCTGCCATTTCTGAATTCTTGGAAAGGACTCTGTCCCTAATATTCAGACTTGATGAACATACTGGTTCTCTGGCATGCCTGCATTCACTCCCATCTGTCGTGCTGGCATTGTTCCCACTCGGAATTATCTATGCCAATTTCAACAGGGCATAGGTGCTAACCAAACATGGTTTTAGAGGGACAGCTTTCATAACACAGCAAGTGCCATCTCTTTTGCCAGGAGATCCTGCTGTTTGCAAATAATTCCAGCTTAAGGCCACGTGCTCCATTACATGGGATCACATCTGTAGATGCTTGTGGGCATTATAAAAAAATCAACAAATGTCTACTGTATTTCTCTTTCAGTTTGGCTCAGCGCTTGGAATTTTGCATGTAGAGCATGAATGCTCTGCACCTTGTTAACAGGGGAGAGCCATAGGCTGTTCTATGCTCTGAGCAGTCTTAACAGCTTTCTGCATCAAAGCTGGGGCAACAAACTGCAGAAGTTTACCAGAGCTGCGCTGCTTTTTCAGGTGGCCCTTGATTGCTTTGTGTCTGTGATATATTCTGAGGAGAGAACGATAGAGCATTGACTTTTTTGCACCATGGCTTTTGCTTTTCTGGATTCTGAACAGATTTGGGTATAAGGCATATGCTGCTCCTACCCAGTTGTGAAGTAGCATATATGTGCAGCAAAATTAATACTGCTTATTAAACTTGATATTCTATATAAAACACATAATTCTTATAGTAATATATTATACATAGAAATATTATAATAACATATATATAGCATTAGTATCATATTAATATAGTATAGCTGCACTTGACTCCTGTTTTGCCCCACTGAACAGATTACTTGTGTTAGCAGAATTATTCTGTACTGTACAAGGCTGGGAATGTCTTAGGAAAGAGCAAAACCTCTTCACGAACCTCACCTGGACAGACCACTATGCTCAAATTTAAAATACAATTTTGTAGTTAAACAAAAGAATACTTCGCCCGGAATACTTCTCCAAAAAAATTAAATATTTGGAATAAAATAAGATTCAGCGCACATAATTTCCAGCCATACATTTCCAGTTGCGATTACTGACTTTTAGATATCTCACTGTCCAGCCAGGTTCTGTGGAAAAGAAACCAAAAAAATGTAACCCCCTCAACAGCCGCAGCGTTTTTACAGTAGCATGCTTGCTGTATAGCACTAGGAAAGACCACGGTCATGTGTCCTGCATAGAAATGTATTCTTGCAAATCGTAAGAGATATTTTCAGTTGTTTTTTTTACTAGGAAAACACCTAAGGCTGTTTTTAATTATATTTTACATCTCCCTGAAAGAATATTGAATTTAAGGATGTGCAGAAGAGTAAAATTTTTAAAGGTCCTAACATTTTCAAGGATGCAGAGTGACAAGTAGACACATGAATATATTGGAAAATTCTGCTGAGAATCAAGGCCTAAAATTACCAATTATTTGTACTGACTGTACATTTCAGAGCAGCAATGTGTACATTCCTGATCTTTTTGTGGTTGTTGTTTAGCATAAGTTTATGAAATCAGGTACAGTTGACCAGATTTCATAAGCTTTGAGGCATACTTAATGTGCTTCTCATGTTATTGAAAAGTCAAACTTCAAAACAGTGTGTTGAGCTCAAGAAACAAAAGTAACCACTCGCATTTCACAGTACATTACTATATCAATGTTTCCTAATCTTTATCTCCTCTCACCTGTCTTCTGCCCTTAGTCTTTTTTGGCAGCCAGCGTGACCTTCTGGACTGTTTGCACTGATTTGTTTTCCATACCACTTGGACTCAGATACTCTTTTTTCCCTTTTTTCCCCTTCCCCTGGCTCCTAAAAGTACTCTAATAATTGTATTCCTTGGAAATCACCTGTTCCTCAGGGAAGGGGAGCAGAGTGGCAGAAGAGCTGTATGTTGTTAGTACCATGGAATGAAAAAATCTCAGGGCGGAGGCTTGAGGGACCAGGGGTTTTCCAACCCAATCACCCCCGAGGGATGAAAATAAAGTTCTACTCCAGTGCAGGCAGACCAGGAGCTGTTGGGACTGTTGTGGTTTTGGGTGAGCTGTATTTCGATTGTTCCTTACCAGTCACAACAGCAGAGTTACAAGACGATAATCTGGCTGCCTGGTAAGAGTCTCAGCTGTTGAGATGTTGCAGTGAGCAGCCAGTCCATTATCCCTCTATCCAAACCTCAAATCTTTCCTGTAAAATATGAAGTTGGCTATGGTACTTTTGTTAGGGAGCACCTAACAGCAGCATTGGCAGGGCAGGCAGTGCAGCAGTTGTAAAAAGTGACCGGCGTTTGTTTACGCAGCTTGGAAGCTTTTGCTCATGGAAACTGCTATCTCAAGAACACCAATAATTAAAGATAGCTAATTTGAAAAAGCCATGGCTGGGTTGTTCCGATTCATGGCTGGATTGTGTTTATAATGCCTCTAAAATGACTAATAGTGTGTATAAATAGTGACATCCAGTGTTCAGTTAGATCAACCACAGGTCCGTGTTCCGTAAGGTCATTCAATTAAAAGATTTATTACAGACCCTGTTTAAAATGCCTGTGTAAAGATAGTAGGCTAATTTGAATATTAACTACCTGCCAACTTCAACACACCTCCACAATAAAAATTTCCTTCCTGACTTGTTGGGGAGCAAGAATGGTGTGGCTCTTGTATAATGCTTTAACTTTCTTTTTTATGACAGCAAGCGTCTGATTATTCCCAGGTGTTCTTGATTTCTTCTTTCTCTGCTCCTGTTGCTATGAATGTGGCCATTAGGGCAGCAGTCATAAAGGATGTGTTCACCACTTCCTTCTCTGTCTGTCTCTTAACATAGCCACAAGTCCACCGTCTTCTATCCACATTAATTCCCTGAGGTATCCACACAGTATTTGTGTTGACTGCCTTAATTTTGATCTTCTCTAATCATTCCCTGCCAGATGGCAGTTAAAGTTTAATGGTCCCTGTAAAAATAGTTCCCTTTCTTCTTTTAATCAGTCACGTGTGTTTGCTTAGCTAACTGTTAGATGTTCAGAAAGCATGAAGGGACCACCAACACAATTACTTCAAAATACACATCCGTATTGTGATTTCAATGTTACGTAAAAGTAAAGGGTTATAGGGTAAGAAAGATTCCTGGAAATTAGCATGGGCTACACAGCCTTAAATTTTCTGTGTTTCTTTAGATATATTAGAAAGATAAAAGTAATAATTTTGATAATTCCTATAATCAAGTGTAGATTATTTTTAGTATCTCCCAGGTTCAATGTTTGTGTATGTTATGCTAGAAAGCATATGAGAATTATGTTTTTAGGGATGAACAATGCACTGAAGCAGATACTTAACTTTAAGCACGTGTATATGGCTAACGATAGACTTGAGCAAGGTACTCTAGCGTATGCTTAATGTTAGGACTCTAAGTAGTTCTACTGAAGTTATTTACCTTCTTGCGTGTTTAAGAGTACATATCGACACCTAATGACACAGAACATAAAATTCTGCAGTATGTGTTTCCTTGGCTGAAGCTTATTAGAGCTTTGAGGGTTTTGCTGAATCAAGAACTTAATTCAGTTGCATATTCATGCTATGCTTAAGTAGCAAATCACTTTAGAGGTAAATGGTTTAAGCTGTGTCAGATGCCTATGGAGTGAGTAGGTATTATTGTACCAATGAGGAATATGGAGAACTTGGGAAAGGGATAGGCTAGAAGTCTAACTCAGCTTGCAGTGCTGCCAGAGAAAAGATTGCTGTGGAATTAAATGGAGGCTGGATCAGGCCCCGAATGCCTTGCCTAGGGCGATACAGGAAATATATAGCAGAGTCACTAACAGAACCCAGATCTCCTGATTCAAATTAGACTTCTTTTGTATCCAACATCTGTGTACACTGCAACTGGATGTGTCATTGCAGCCTGCGCAGGCTAGATTCTAGATTAAAGCTCGCGTGAGAACGCCTACGCATACTGCAGGCATCACACCCACCTACACATCCAGTAATATGAGACTAGCAGAAGTGCAGACCATCCTACATTATTCTCCCTGGTGGGAGACTGAGAAGCTAGGGATCCTTGTACCTTCTTCCAAAGCATGTTTTAACAACCGTCTCCAAAACAAGTTACCGGATACGACAAAGTACGCACTGCAACAGTACTCCCTGCCCCATTTTTTTGTTTGTTTTAGAGGACACCGACAGAACTCAATTGTTCGGAACTTCTGATTACCTTACTGCTTTTTCATTTTGCCATGAATGCCTGGGAGTTGGACAACAAAGTGAGTTGCTTCAGCTCCATTTTTTCCCCGTTATTCCTTAATTAGCGATAAGTGATTTGGTTCTAACATAACAGAAATAGCTATGATATTTTGCCGAAGATTTTGACCTGAAAGGAAAATTTTCTGTGCTTCATCTAGGTATTTTTCCACAGTTCCTTTTTATGTGCAGATTTTTTGGGTAATATCTAGTCCAGAGAAAGAGACGTAGATGGGACTGTTTGTATTATGATAATAACCAGATGACCTCATTGAGATCAGGGCCTCAGGGTACTGGATGCTGGGAAAAATGTAATAAAAGCCAATCCCTGCCCAAAGGAACATGAAGTCTAAATACACAAGCTATTTTGTAAGTCTGAGACACAGAGAAGTTGATTTGCCCAGTGTCAGACTGTGGCAGTTGCAAGTGAGTCACTCTTGATCTCTTGTGCCTTAGCCAATGGCCTTAACCCCAGCCGCATCCTTCTTCTCTATTTGGATTTAATTAAAATGGCAGCAGAGCCCAGCTTTGATAAATTTCCATATGTCTGAGCTATAAAATCTGTCAGCTGTGGAAATGTAGACATACCTTTATTTTTCTCTTCCCTATTTGCCTCTCCTGTTTCCATATCAGAGAAACATGCACTGGTTCCTTCCCTGCTTGGCTAAAAATTGCAAACATATAAATGATCAAAATAGAGCTTGCTGGGCTGATGATGGCTAATAGCAGGTGTCAAAGTGAAGGCGTTCCCCTATGGACACAACCCATCACGGTTGGGCTGATGCCCAGTTCATAGGAGGGAACATGAATCTTTCAAATGTAAAGGGAGATAAATTGCATCTAAACACTCTAATGATGATAATGTAGACAGACAGATGTGGTAACCGAGTATTAGAATCCCTCCATACGCTCCTCACTTCTATTATGCTATCACATTATGTACTATTGACTAATACAAGCCAGATGCAAAACCAGAATATTGTTTGAGTTTATCCTCTGGACTTCTCCAGATTTGTGCACCTGATAGATAGAAATACTCTTCACTGGCAAATTGACACAAAGGTCATTTTTTACAAATTCATGTGAAGAGTGCTTTGGAAAGCACTCACTGGCATTTGATTCAGCTGCACAACCTTTGTTAAAACATTCACACTACAAAAATCGAGACAACTGCAGCTCAGAAATCCTGATTCTGGGCAAGGAATTTTGTTTCCTTGCCCTTAGTGTGGCTACTCACACCTTTGCAAAGAGGGTGCCATGCAAAGACTTGTAATTCAGAAGTGGTTTGGATCTGCTTTACATAAATGTAAATGACATAATGATTTCACGAGGTGAAAGCAGCAGAGGAGGAGGTGCAGAGCACTGCCAAGTGTGTCTAAACATGGAGAATATGTAAGAACCACGCAGAACATTTATACACCTGATATAGTATATGCCAGTTGTTAAGGCAGAAAGCCAAAGGTAATGAGCACTGTGAGAATTAAGAGAGCTCCTTTTTGGCCCAGGTTCTTGCCTGTAATTGAAGTGCTATCCTCTACTGATCCTTCAGGTGCTATCGGAATGATTTTATCCAGGCTTCAAGGGAGAACCAATCCCTAAAGAACGGAGGAAACTTTCTTTACAGTATAGCTGTGTGCTAGAAGAAAGCTATGGTATGAGAAAAAAGCTCATGAGTATTCTTAATAGTTTTCAAAGAAAATGAAATTCCTAAGTGAGGCTTTGATTTTAATTTAGAAAGTGATTTGTATGTGAGCTGCAAGATGAATAGAAAACCATATGTATGTTGATGTATTTATGTTATCAGAACTTTAGAACCTATCTCAAAGCATACATTAAAATGTCCTTATTGCATTTATTAGAATTTATATTTTAAATTATTTCTATACAGTATTAGAAAAAAAATAAGGCTAATAATAGCCATTCAGGAATATTCTCCATCAGTCTGTACTCTTCATCAATTTTAACAATAGATTATTTCTTTTTTTTTTAACCAGCTTCTAATGTATTCACAGACAAGGAGTGGTTATTTGACAGTCTAATCTTATTCCCGAATAATAGATTTTTAGCTTATTTTATCAAAGTGAGCTCCTTCTCACCTAAACATTGAATTTCAAGGAGTTGGTGGCTACTCTGTGATGCTGAAAATTTCTTTCTATTTCTGTCAGTTTCCAGCCTTGATGTCTTTTTAAAGGATAACCTATACTTGAGAAAATAGTCAGACTGAGAAATCAAAGACTAACTAACTTGGCAGTTTCATTAAAGCACATGTTGTAGTTACTTAACTCTGCTCTCCTTCAACATTCGGACTTTGTATGTTTTTACTTCAGTTACAAACTGTTGAGGATCAACACTTGCTTTTACTTTTTGCAGGGAACCAGTGACAGTTGCGTGCTGCCTAAATAATCAAATCTATTTTTTAATCTATTCATTTTATGGTTTAGTACCAGGCATCTGAGTTCAGAAGCATCCTTCAGAAATGTCCACTTGGTAAAAACATTCTAAATCTTTTAAAGATAAGATAGTAATCCTGGGAAGCACAGAAAGTATAATTGAAAAATCAGAAAGGTAAACAAAATAATTATTGAAATTGTGGAGAACATGCAGGTTTACAGGTAACTATAACAGAAAAATCATTTGCTGGTATTTCTAATTAAAATTGCTTTTTTTTCTGGGAGTTCAGTGATGTACTGTAATGAAAGGGGAGAGCTGTCAGTTTAATTTGAAACTGGAAATTCCAAACAGTGGACCTTACTGCAAATTGGAAACAATGGATAACCCCTGTGATTCCATCATTGGAAACCAGACTGGCCAAAGCACTACACCTGATCGCATACCTGCGCGGATGATGCAAACTGCTGCCTCTATTTGCTACTGCTGACATTGGTCTGGGAAGACATATATTTAACAAATAACATTAAGTGCACTTTTTCTGTTACAGGACAGCGCATGTAGTTGTGCTAGTCAATTACGGGAAGGACCTCCTTTGGCTGTCTGTAACTACTTAAGGACATCACACAATTCATTTCTGTGTTTACCAGTAAGACATTCTTTGAATCATACAAAAACACCCACACTGACAGAATTAAAAAAAAAAAAANGAAAAAAGGACTTAATACTAAGTTGTACTTTAACTAAAAATGGAAGTAGACTAACAGGTCTAATATCAAATAATCTTCCATGCTACCTAGAAATAGTTTTATCAGAAGGACACCTGCATTTAGTCTCGTGCAGAAGACTTTTTCAAGAAAGAGAAACTCAAATTATAGTATTAGCGGAGAGAAACACAGCAAAACAAATCCATCTTTCTCAGAAGAAATGATATTAAAGAAAAATGAGTAGCTGTGTAATGTATCACTGCTTCTGCCAGGGTTTATAACCAGTGGAAGTTACACTGGTATATTAAACTGGCAGCTTACACCCTTTGATTTTACTGTATCCACCTAACTCATGAGGAACACAGAAGAACATTAAAGAACTGCTTTTGCACCTGTTATCCTTATATTATGCTTTGCATTTTTAATGCTTAGCAGAAGCCGCTGGTGTTTAAAAATCTTCACAAAATGTATCAGTGCAGTGTGGAAAAAAGCTGAAGTCATTAAACTGCATGTCATACAACAGAATTATCTTGCATTTAATTACTAGATTTCTAAAGCAATTACTAAATTTGGCCCAGGTGCCTGCCTAGAGGGAAGCCAAGTTTGCCTTCCAGTTTGAGAAATTAGCCTCCATTGTTTTCTCCGCGGAGAAGGAGCGTGCCGCCTGGCATAGGTGGCCACCAGCATGTAGGGTGCTGTGCAGGATTCCCGAGTGCAGGCATGGCAGGTGGGAAGACCTGCCATGATGGAGCAGGTACAGCCGCTGGCTTCACCTGCCCCATGGGCTGTGAGAAGGACTGACACGATGAGCTAGCTTTTCTGCAGGAGTTAGAGAGTCGGTCAGCCTTCCCTTTTGGGTTGTGTATCCCTATTTGTTTCTTTACAGAGGAGTCTATGTCCTTGGGTGTTTCTCTTACTTTTCCTATGTGTTCCAAGGATAACTTCCCACAGCTAAATGTGTTTTTAACTACAAACAGGCATTTAGTAAATGTCAGAAATAACAGAACACTAAAGGTTTGGAAACAAGTAAACAGCAGTCATAGCAAAAGTGTGTTAAAGAAATTGGCTCGTCTAATTTAAAATAGCAAAATGACCAAGTTCCAGGCCTGAATTATTCCCAGAAGTAATACCATGACTTCACTCAGGAAGCATTACTCAGTGGGATTACAGATGGAACATTTTCAACCTTAAGGATTCATCTTCAGAAACATCATTCTTGGAATGCAAAATATCCTGTACCTCCAAGGCCTGAAATAGGCTTTTGTTAGTTACATTTCTGTATATCACAAACTGATTTGCTCATGAGTCATTTTGCTGTTCAAGAACTGTATAAAATGTTAATTTTACGTCAGCAAGGGTTCAGAGTCCAAGGAATTCAACTTTCATTGAAGTGTGGGAGTTCCCTACACACTCTTGAAAATTCTGTCTCTTCTAGTAAAATACTTCACTTTTTTTGTCCGCAGGAGAGATTTCCATGCAGTTACTTACAGTCTCCCCTGTAAGATGTGGTAAGGTACCTCCAGAGATAAAAGATAAGGTGGGCTCCTACCATGAAGCAGACTGTTTAGTGTGGTGGGAAAAAAGAAGTTGCTTTCATTTATTCATTTACAAAAAATACCCACATGATTGACACCTAATTCAGGTGTGCAAGGCTGCGTGACATGAAGAGCTCTGGGGACCTTTTTCCCCTGGCTTTTTAGACACACTGTGGAAATTTCTTGCCTGGTGAGACAAACCAATGGATTGACAAAAATACAAACTCTGCCTAACAGGAATGGCAGTAGAGCAGTGTCTAAGTCCAGAGTGCAACAGAGAAAACATTATTTCCATAGTATCCTATCTTTGTATTACACAAGAAATCAGTTTGAGCAAGACTGAGCTAAATTCCACTCAAATACCATGTAGAAAACAGTCAGTCTTCAAGGTTTTATTATTTTACTTGAAAACTTATATGGGGGAGGGGGATTGGTCTTGAGTTGTTGTTGATAAATATTTTCTCCTGGAAAAACATGTGAAATAACTTTCATTATACTAAAAGTTTAACCTCAGTTAAACTTGTTTCTTTAATGTCTGCCATTCTTCTGTGATTGTGAAAATGTGGTGCTTCCTTGGAGGATCGCTGCCCACATGGAAATTACATTGGAATTAGGTTAAAGTAGCTCTTACTTGTAAGAGAAAAAGTCATGAACCTGGAACTATGCTATAGCTTTCATTGTATTCCTCTAAAAAATACTGTTGCTGCTGCTGCTGGTGGTGGTGTTTTTTGCTGGACTACCTATGTAAGAATTACGAGTCATTGGAAAATCTTTCTGTATTTGTCAGAAACCTGTATTTTAATGGTAGTAGCTCAGAGCATTAATCTAAGCCTGGCTCCTTATGTACCTGCATGCAACCATGTAGTCAGCACTCCTATTATCGTATCACTGCTTCCAAGTGTGTCCTTGACAGATCACAGCCATAAATATCTCTTGAAGTGAAAGTAATTTAGTCATGTAGATCTCTCTATTATTTCAGTCCAAAAAGCTCAGCTTAAATGGAGACTATCAACTGAGTTGAAATGTTTTTGCAATATGCACTGATGTGAGACCAACAAACCTATTTCACTTAGGTGCCTTAAGTAGACTCAGATCTTTAGTTTTAGCTGTGCTGTTACATTTCCCTGGAAGCTCCCTTATCCATAAAAAACAAAGTAAGCATGGATGCACATTTTGTTGTGACCTAAAGGCATTTGGCTGTTGGTATTTATCTTCTGTTTAGAGGCTAGTGAGCAGGGAACATACCTTCCTTGTCTCTGCATGATCACAACTTACGTCACAATGTGCTTTCCTGCATATGTAAAGGTACAAGCTGTGTGCTAAACACTAAATTCAGGCTCAGATTCTTCCTTCAGGTGCACACATGCAACTTGCGTAGCAGACAGTGGAAAGTGCCTACACAGATTAAATGCTAAAATAATATGGCATCGCAGCCACTTGCCTTGGCTGAGAATTTTGAGAATTGTCAGCAAACTGTAATTCGGTGCTTTAGCCCTTTACCATATTCATATTATGAAAATAAGAAGACCTTTCAGTCATATGGTGCTAAAAAAAGATTTAGTAGGAGGTGTGGAGCGGTCTTGGATGGGAAAACGTATGAACACTATGCACATACATCTCCTGAGTAAGCTGTCTATTGTTTCCTTTACGGTACCCCTAAACAATTTCTGTTGGTAACAGGGTATTGGCCATACTTTCACTGGGTTTTGGGTAGAATCCCTCCTGAATGCTAGTTTGCATCCTGATTTTGATCTAATGGCTGCTTCAAAATGAGTTTTTTCACGAGGTAGTATGGTACTTTGTAGAAAGAATCATGGTTGAAAATACATGACATTGCAGTACCTATGCCACACTGAACACGTCAGATGAAACAGAGCTCAGTTTTACACAAACATTGTGGATATTAACTAATTTACACATATAAGCTGAGAATATTTTAATTTGTATTATGAAACAGTTATGTCCATGATGTTAATTATAATTTTATTTTTATCTTTCACTACCAGCAGAGGGAGCACCGGTGATTAAGCTGCACAAACCTTGGAGGTTTTGTACACTGATCCACTCCACCTCCTCCCTCAGCCACATTCTGTCTACAGACACCCAGACAAAACTTTTAGTGCAGTCAGTAGGAACAGAGGAAAAATATTTGAGGGTAGGGCCGATCCTTTAATGCATTCAAAAAATCATATTTTCTTTAAAATCAACTCTTTCCCCCCCTCCCNCATCGTATTCACAGCTCTGTGAAAAATACATGGCACACGAGTGGTATTTGGAATAAGAGCTGAGACCTGACTACACAGACCATGGCTATCACATCTTGTAAGCTGAAGGCATGCTCCAAATATGTTTAGCAAGCTGCATTTCTGATTTTGCAACTTAAACCACAATTCTGTGAGAAAACACATTTCAAATGTGAAAACTGGAGTTATTCAAAACCTAACATTTTGAAAGATGTTGGAATGCATTTCAAAGTTACCATCAGTTGCAGCTGACTTTCAGACAGTCTTTAAAAGTCTTAGAATTATTAAATCTGTCCTCAACAGATACTTTAGTTTTTCATTCAACCCTCAAATCTAGCAGAAAAATGGAACTTTACAACTGTTGAAAAAACATGTAAGAGAAAATTTGATATAAAACACTATAGCTCATTTCCAAAGCTCTAGATTTTCTTTAAAGCTTTTACGGGGGAAAGCAGTATACAGAACCTGTGTTAAACAACTCCTAATTGAGTCCTAATATGCCAGCAAACACGTTAGGTGGCTATGTGACATTTTACCCATTTCAGTAATAATCTTTACCAAATATGAACACCTACATTGTTGTTACTTCATGTAAAGTAATATAAAGCTACACAAAAAGTGTTGTATCAGCTTGCATTGAAGCTTATTCTTCCCTATTTTCTTGCAACAGCAAAAGCACTTAATAGCAAGGAATTTGAGAGTTAAGCCAATGTATACACCCAACCAACATCACCCTAACAAAGACATTTTAGACTTGATGAAGAAGCTGTGCACATGAAACCTTTTTTCCTTCAACCCTATCAGCACCTGTAGTGGAAGGTACTCTGTCTTGCTACAAACCTTACATGCTTATAAACACAGACAAAACAAACCTAGAAGATCAGTTCCTGGCCAGGATCATCTCAGTTCAGTTCATCCCAAAGATAGCCATCTAAAACTGAAAACCTGACTATAATCATCAGCCTGACTTTTATTACATTATTTCTAATGAATGTAAAGCAGCAGTGAAATTGGGAAAAATGACAGTTATGGAGACTTCACATTACAGGCAAAGAAAAAAATCAAGAGTTTTGCTGGTAGTCTTGCATGAAAAGAAGTGAGAGATCTCAGAGCCTCTGTGGGTTCCCCATCACTGTGGTATCACATATCTGTTTGTTGGACAAAGTGCCTAAGGAAGCATTACTGAAATTTAGTCTCAGCCTATGCGACCTGCTAAGGATCCACTTAAAATCCCTGGCATGTGGGAGGTGGACACATGCTATCTGAAGCATTCGTAACGTGTAAGTAAATGATATTTAGTCACCAAAATGCATTGCATGAATCCATTCTCTGTTTGCTTACATGTAACGGTCACTGATATAGCCTTTACTTAGCGATTGGTGTCAAGAATATGACAAAATTAAATCTTCTTACCTCAGGTGGCATTTGAATAATGATAAATCACTCTTCAGTATCCAGATTAGCATGGTCCTCCCACTTACTTATTTGGTTGAGGGCTGTGCATTGATGAAAGACGTTTATCGCCTGCAAAAAGAACTCAAACTTTCATATCTTTCCTGACCAAAAGTTTCTCTGATAAAGGTCAATGTTACTGTGTCCAAACGGCTTATTGAGTGTGCTATACTGCCATATGGGCTAAGCAAAAGTCATAGAATGATAGAATCATCTAGTTTGGAAGAGACCTTGAAGATCATCGAGTCCAACCGTCAACCTAACACTGCCAAAACCACCACTAAACTACGTCCCTCAGCACCACATCTACCCGTCTTTTAAATACCTCCAGGGATGGCAATTCTACCACTGCCCTGGGCAGCCTGTTCCAATGTTTGATAAACTTTTCTGTAAAGAAATTTTTCCTAATATCCAATCTAAAACTCCCATGGAATGACTTCTCTTTACTACTCTTAAAATACCTTCTCATTCTTCGGCTAATTAATTAAATGTTCACATTTTTTCAAAAAGAAATTCCTGAAAACAGCAGTTCAGTTTCGTTTGCATCATGTGATAATATTAATTCATATGCATACATATCAATAATTCATATTCAAAATCACTGTCATAATTTTTGTCATTGGATTCTTTGAAGAGAATTTGGAGCATACTTCTGCTGTATATGTACCACATTCAATTTTTCCATTTTGCTATATCCAATACTTTTTGACAATTATTTACCATTTTTATAATTTACTGAAATTCTTTACCACACAGAAAAAGAATCAAGAATTTCAGGATTCAGAAGACTAACCAAGTGAGTGGCTCACTATTGTCACTCGGTAACTTAAATATTGACTACTTATCTTTCAGGTAGCTCTAGATGCTAATGAATTACATGATATTTACTAATGTAGCTAAACTGGGTCTGAGTGGTTGGATCCATAAACTATTTTTGTCTGCATTCGGAAAAGGTGACTATTTCTTTTAAAAAATTTACTTCTCTACAACGTTGTTTTCTGATCACTGGGTGTGTCCCTCTCCATAGCTGTCAGAAACATTTTTTTTTCCCCATTAATACTGAATGGTCAAAGTTTCTACATGGTTTAAGTGCATACATATTCATAAACAACATGATTGTTTACTTTCCTATTGCTTAATCTGCCCACCTATAGAAAACTCTACTATGTTTTCACCGAAAATGATGAACATGCAACGGTACCGTAGATTGTCTGCTTTTGGTTGTGATCCATAAGTATATGTGCCATTTAACAACCAATAAAATATGACAGGCATATACAATTCTGTCTGAGCAGGAAAGGAAATTTTACTGCTGGTGTTTTAGGCACACATGCCCTACATAAAGTTGTACAGTCAGATCAGTATTTTATTGTTACTTGCCATATGTGTTACACCCCTCCGGCATGAAAGAGCAAGTTAGACAGAAGGTATTAACCTTATCTACAGATGAAAGAATTACTTCAAATAAGTTTACAGTCAAAACAGCCTTTCTTTAGGGACAAAACAAGAAAAAGTGGAAACAAATCTATGTATCTCCTGGATCTCAGCCAGAGAAAGGAGCCAGTCTTACAATCTTAGATTTGTTAGCTTTTTTTCTTAAATACTGTATCGTCTCTAACGCGCTGAAATACTTGATGCGCTACCACAGACAACTGAAATCAATAGGTAAGCTGCTATCTGTGATCTCCGTGCCCCCTATATCCTCCCAAAACTCCTGGTATTCAGGGTCTTCTTGGCCTAACACAGAGAAAACATTTGTAATCTTATGTGGCTATATGCATAAATTTATGCACAAATTTGTCAGAATTGCCACGTAGGTTGTGGAGGGGTAGGTCGATTATGAACTCAGCAGGATACATCTGCACTCTGTTCACACTTTTCAGGTTTCTTGTACAGCACAGTGGGAGAGGGTAAAAGGAGAGGTGATGATTTTGAGGCACTTCTGCAGCTAGGGAAAGATTTCGAAGCAAATTCCGCTGGCTTGTTATCTTGGAATACACAGATTGTATTTTCTTTAATACACATATGAACCAGAATTTTTTACTGATGTACTACTGACATTTATCTCCACCAGTTTAAGAAGTATGTTAACAACCTGCAATGCATTAGAAGGGCAGGATATGAACCTACACAGGATATGAATTTATAAATGCCAAAGGAGTGTAGTAGTAGCAACATGTAAATCAAAGTTTATAAAGGCAGGAAATATCTTTCTTTAAATCAGCTGATCCAAAATAGCAACACATTTGTTGTTGTTTAGGGAAAATAACAAGTACTTTTGTGGGGCCAGACTGAGGGATTGAATAATCAATAGGCAAGGTCCTGACAAAGGTTCGTACACAACGGAAGAGAGGAAGAGAAAATAAGCTGTATTTCAGATTCCAGCATGCAAAACACCAAAAACACTGAACAAGTCCGCCGAAAGCCAAGTAAGGAAGCTTGTCAGCTTTTCGGTTTCTTTGAGTGCTTTACCTTTCAAGACAAACTTAAAAAAGGAAGAACTACGATACCTTTGTTCAAAATGTCCGACAGATGCTTTTAAGCAACATTGTCTGATATAATGGAAGCATGAAGAAATATCGCCAAGAACCTTTAAGACATTTATCCTGGATAAAGTTGCTGATCTTCGGATAAACTAACAGCCCTTGCTCAAGCAAAACCTCAGTACAAGTCGCTTAGAAAATAGGGAAAAGTTTTTATTTTCTCTGCAATCACATATTCCCACAGAAGTAATGTATTTGTATATGTTGTTAATGCTTGATGGCTTTATGGCTGACTATAGATGTCTGAAGATTACAGAACTATTGCCTGAAGAGCGAACCCTTGAATTTAGACATATTAGTTGATAGTATTTTTTCTGATTCTATTTTTTTAAAAATCAAAGTGATTTCAGATTTGTGAGCAACTACCCATAATAGGAAACAATCCATTTGAAACACTGCAGAGTGTAAGTAGAAGGTGTTAATTATAGCTAAATGCCGAATTCCCCTCCCCCTCTCTGTGCTAAACACTACAGTTTTACATTGCTTTCATTTTAGTAACCATTTGATCTTTCCCAGGAGAGGATTTTGTACTATTTCTTTTAATCTTCTCTGCATGCAGTTCAAAACTTGCTCACTGAACTCAATCTTAAATTAATGTTTGCATTTATGAGCAAAAGATTGCAGGATCGCCAACGTAACAAATAAATTAATGTTTATAAATGTCAGTTAAAGAAAATTGTGTGAAGTAAAGTTAGATGCATGTGATTGAATGATGCTGTTACTCCTTCTGCTCGCTATGATCGGTGGGAAAAATATAACTTAGAAACCTTAGACCTTTGTAAAGTACAATAAGCTTTTACTATAATGCCTTTTCAACTAGTGAACAATCTAGCAAGTAATTTTAAAAATATGTTGAAAATAAAACAGATTGATGTTTGACTCTCTGCATATGAGGATCTTCAGTGACTAGAACCAATTACCCAGACAGAACAAAGTTAAATAAACACATAAATCTTTGCAGGGTGGACATTCTATGCAGTAAATAATGCAACACTTCCACTGTCATCAGATAACATGCACCGTGCTAACTTCCAGGGAGACGGATTTTGGCACTCGCATCAGTGCCAGATAGGTGTTCCTTGTAGCTCTTAACTTCCATGGATCAAAAGTCTCCAGAAATCTAAGCATCTCTGTGTAATCTAACTGGATGTGATTTAAGTTAAAGTGGAAATGGGTCATGCAAGAAATTACAAAATGTGTTTACCCACCTCAAAATATTGCTCCATATCTCATTCCTTTTGTAAGAATGTCTATAAATCCAAAAACTTATTTTCCACATCCATTGTTTGAATAAAGTTCCAGAGAGACGTTCGTTTCCCAACTTCCTTCTAGCACTGCAATAGCAAAATACACTGCTGGTGTTAGCCATAGCCATGTCCACAATCTGGGTTCAGACAAAGTGACAAATCAGCTGTAAGACCCAAATGCACAAAGGATAAGTTGCAGCAATATCCTAATCATGCTTACAACAGACAAATACACTGCCAGAAGTATTGAATAAATACTTGACAAACGAAGGGAAAAAACCAAGATACATGGAAAATAAAAAATAACAACAACAACAAAAAGGAGAAATCTAGCACAATATGTACCGGTTTGGACGCCACAGAATAAGGATTTCTGCGTGTTAATATGCCAAAACCAGAATTAGTAAACTTATCTGGACTGGCTCTACTTCTAAAACCTAGTGAGGCAAATTTATACTGTGGCCCCATTAAAACTGACTAATTTCAGGGTTGTTGAATTTAGGAGCATTGTATCATATAACTGGAAGCAGAAATTAACGTACTGAGTGCTGAGTTTCACTAAGATGAAATATTAATTCATGTTTATTCTGAATGTTGATTGTTTTAATGCCCTGAATTTAGATACAGAAGATTAGATGGAATGGGTTGTTTCCATGTGTCACACGTAACCCATTTGCTCTTTTAACTGTAAATTCTTCAAGAATTTTTTTCTTACCTAGAAATTCAAGCAAATGACTGAAAATTAAACCATTTTTCCAGCACCTGTAAAAACGTGCAAATGATAGAACTGGCAGTATGATGATTGCTTTACAGATAAGCATTTTCTTCATCATCTTCAAGGACATCCAGATTTACGATCTAATCACTCAGCCCTTTAACAGGATGCATTTGAGTTTGATTAAAAAAGAAAACAAATAGCAGTACAGATTTATGATTGAAATCTGGGTGACCTTTTCACATATGGAACTCTCTCAAAATAGTGAGTTTAAAACTGAGTACAGCCCCCTTAGCCACATTATTTTTGCCCATCCTGGTATGCAGCATGTTTTTGGTGTGCTTTTTCACATTGGCAAGTGCAAATTTTGGAAAGCCATTTTCCCCTCCCCCTCCTTGAACTTTAATTGCTTAACCTACATCCTAATTCAAGTTGCTCATAAACCTTAGCCTTTGTTGTAGGTCCGACAGCTGCGTTATGTCAGTAGCAAGTAAAACCTTCACAAAGTTCCGGAATGCTGCAAGACATTTTATAGGTGCTGCAATAAAAGGCAAATTGAATTTACAAAAATGCATTTGTCACTGATTAAAAACTTACAAAGTTAATTGGAAACACTGTGTAGGTGTTGCCACACAAATAGAGGTGTAACTGGTGGTTTTAATTCAGCTGGAGCATGGGGGAGAGTAGCCGCTCATGTAAGGCCAGCAGTTTTATACATATTTGTTTTCCCGTGAACAAACAGGGTGTATTCACTGGAAGACTTGCATGGTCAATATTTAGCAGCCTTAAGATGTTAGCCAAGGAATAGTGACCACTTCCAGGCCGAGTTTTCAAGGCTGTATCAAAGTAAAATTTGCAAGTATCAGTCAGTGCCCTTTAGTAATTGCAGCATCCATTGGGAAAGTTTTCCAGGCTTTTTCTCTCCCCTCTTGTTTTACGTTGGCAAAGTTGACACTACTGGAACAGTCATTGCTTCAGCAAGTGAGGAGGGGAGAAGGAGGTAACCAACAGCCCAGGCAATCAGCACCCTCCCCCTGGAGCTGAGTGAATTATCTCCATATAATCCACTTAACCTTTGCCATTGTGGGACCTGGGAAGCTGAAGGTATTTTTAAACTTGAGTCTTTTAATTGCCAGTTTATAGTGTCACTAGTCCAGCTCAGCTGGAAAGAAGATGATTGGAAAATAGTTCCATGAAGCAATAGCTTTTCACCTCGGCTAGGAGTCCTAATTATTATTTGTTTTGTGGCTTACTGGCTTCCATGTCTGTGGGCACAGTGATCGGCAGTGAATCCACAGGTGAAACTCCATGAGTTTCTTTAACATAATATTACTCCAGGTTAATACAACTAAAATGTCACAGATTTAAAACTACTTAGAATCTTAAACTTGGTTAACAAACCTATATTGTCATTAGTTGTCAATATGCAGGAAAATCCAACGTAACACAAAATATTGTGGGAACAGCTCTGGAACAGCAAGGCTGAGTGATACGAGAAAACTGCTTTGCAATTTCTGTTCTTAGCAATCTCCACTTGCTAAAATAGCTTATTAAAATCCCACTTAGTCCTCTCTAAAGGAAAACCAAAAAATGCCTTAGCAAATGCTGAAGGATGCTTGCTGATAGTTTTCCAAAGACAAGCTATGGAAAATTTAATTAGAAAGTGATTAGTCCAGTAGACTGCAGTAGGCTGTGAGAGCCTTCTGATATATTTTTTAGTGTGGCTACTTAAATTAAACAGATTCATGCTTACCTATTTTATTAATTAATATTTCACTGTGCTGGACTGTGGGTATGTCCACATTTCAGTGATCAACAAATCAAGCAAGCATCCTTGTATATAGTATTAACAGAGATACCAAGAAATGGAAACTGCACCTTTTCCTTAAGCTGGAATGTCAAAAGAGATAGTTTCCAAGCCTGCTGCCACGGACAGGGACACCTTCCACTAGGCCAGGTTACTCAAAGCCCCATCCAACCCGACCTTGAACACCTCCAGGGATGGGACATCCACAACTTCCCTTGGCAACCTGTGCCAGTGTTTCACCACCCTCACAGTAAAGAATTTCTTCCTAACATCTAGCCTAAACCTACTCTCTTTTGGTTGAAAACCATTACCCCTCATCCTATCACTACACTCCCTGATAAAGAACCCCTCCCCATCTTTCCTGTAGTCCCCCTTTAGGTACTGGAAGGCTGCTATAAGCTCTCCCTGGAGCCTTCTCCAGGCTGAACAACCCCAACTCTCTCAGCCTGTCCTCACAGGAAAGGTGCTTTAACCCTCTAATCATCTTTGTGGCCCTCCTCTAGACTTGCTCCAACAGGTCCTTGTCCTTCTTCTGTTGGGGGCCCCGGCGCTGGACACAGTACTCCAGGTGGGGCCTCACCAGAGCAGAGTGGAGGGGGAGGACTACTTTGCTTGACCTGCTGGCCACACTTCTTTTGATGCAGCCCCAGATATGGTTGACCTTCTGGACTGCAGGCACGCATTGCTGGCTCATGTTGATCTTCTCATGCCCCAAGTCCCTCTCCTCAGGTCTGCTCTCAATCCATTCTCCACCCACCCTGTATTTGTACTTAGGATTGCCCCAACCCACATGCAGGACCTTGCACTTGGCTTTGTTGAACTTCATGAGGTTGGCACAGGCACACCTCTCAAGACTGTTAAGGTCCCTCTGGATGGCATCCCTTCCCTCCAGCGTGTTGACCACTCCACATCCTTGCACTTGGCCTTGTTGATCTTCATAAGGTTAGCACGGGACCACCTCTCGAGCCTGTCCCAGTCCCTCTGGATGACATCCCTACCCTCCGGCATGTCAATTGTTCCACGCAGCTTGGTGTCATTGGCAAACTTGTTGAGGATGCACTCAGTCCCAACATCCATGTTGCTGACAAAGATGTTAAACAGCACTGGTCCCCGTAGCGACCCTCGAGGACCAACACTGTTTAGAATCAAGTAGGTCCATCTTGTCCCTTTTAGATCTCTGGGTAAAAATGGGACAACAGTACCTTTTAAAAATACTCAGGTAATCCTCAGCCCTATAGTTTCTACTCTTCATTGTCTTCCCAATTTTAAGTTTCCCACTCATTGGTAGAGACGATGAAAGCACAGGGATGCCTTGCACTGTTGGTTGCACTCATACAAGAATGTGGCAGTCCACTGCAGACGTACAGTGTTAATTATTTTTCAGCAATGTGGATAATCACAGTCCATCGTGCTTATAATCTACATATTAATCCAAAAACCCCAATGGTACTCCCAAAGAAATTCTGAAGGGGAATTACTAATTCGGCCATCTTCTTGGTTAACATTCTTTGGTGTGTACTCCACCAAAAGAAAACCTCCCTATGGGATACCTTAGCATCAGTACAGAAACAGAATTATTCTGGGAAATGGATACCAAAACAGAATTACCGTTTCTCACCATAGTCTCCTTATCATTTCCTTGGTCTTTTATTAATGGTAAAGAAGCAAGGATTCAGCAACAGCAGCAAAGATAATCCAAATATTCCAGTCTTGGTCCTCAGCATTATATGATGGGAACACCATATTATGGGTTTTTTCCCACTTGCAATCTTTCAGAAGAAACACAGACTGAAAAAGGAAAAATAAACAAACAAAGGATTTTCAACACTAAACATATACATTTATCCAGGCCTACTGAGCAAGAAAGAGCATTTATTTCACTTTGTTGGATATCCCTCCTCACCTTCGTGTGTTCATGGCCCATGCTCGTCTTTTCAGAGAACTTTAAAAAAAAATGAAAGAATGAGAGTATGTCATGGAAGACTGTGGTCATGTCTGTGACTTAGCCAGGTCCTCCATTTGGGTTGTTCTGGTCTAGAATTTCAGCAGATTTTTATGGAAATTCTTCTTGGCCCGCATACCAAGATGTCCAAATATACATGTTGGAGAAGGAATAAATGGGATTACATAAAAGAGAAAGCGTTTGGGTTATTTTTCTAATGTCTCTATTATTTCTGTAGTTAAGACTTTAATGGAATGATTAGCATTAACGTGACATTTAGCAATTAAGGGACAGGCAGAAAGAGAGGCATACTGACCTTGCTGCAAAACCAAAGGAGCCAGCACAGCAGCCACACCTCGGTACCTTTATTTTCTCAGGACAGGCCCCAAAAGCAAAACAAATTAAAGAAAAGCTGGTGTTTATGTTGGAGGCTATGGCATAGTGAAAAGGTGGCCATTACAGACAGATCTGAGTCTCGCGTACCTTCCCCTTGTTAAAGCCACCAAAGAGCAGTAAAGTCCATCTCTGTCTTCGGTGTGCTGTGCCGTGCCCTTGCCCCGCTGCCCTGGCTCCACACCGCTGCTGGCCTTCCTGCCTGCCAGCCTAACGAGCCCAGTGCTAACGGAGGGTTTTGTAGTATTTCACAAATGAGTATTGATAAAAGCTAATTAGGGGTTATGATTCTGTTTTAAAAATAAAAAATAGACATTTGCCCTTGAGTGGTACAGTCACCCTGTGACCATAAGTACTACCCTTAAGGTCTTGAACAGCCTCACGAATGGGGGATGTTGATCTTCACAGAATGATAGGTAAAAAAGTAGTGCCATCGGTGAGGGTTTTGCCACGGCTTTCAGCTTTTCGTCCTTCCTGAGCAGTTGTCAACATACAAAATAGATTACCCTTCATGCTTCCTCTTGTAAAAATGGGCACAGAGAGAGAGAAAGACAGAAAGAAAACACTTTCAGAGCTTTGCTGGTAGCTGCTGAACATGGGAGATGTTTTATACAACTAGAGAAAAGTTCCTTTTATATATATTCTTCTTTACCAGTTTAATTTCTATCACAGCTGATGAGATGGATATTTCACTAAATGACGATAAGGTGGTTGTGATTTCAGTCATACTTTTCCCCAGGGAGGAAAAATACCTCTCACTCTCAGCACCAGGATTGTAACTCCACACGAAAGATAAAACAAAAGAGCAGAAGCGAAGCCTCTGTGAAAGAGCACCCTGTTTCCCTCCTCCCGTAAGAGGCTGCAGATGACCAAACCGCAGACAGACAGCTCCTAAAATTGTACATGTGCATTATACCATAAACTAAATTGGAAGTTACATACCCATATACCCCACCGCTTTCCTCTCCGCCACATAGAAGCATGCATTGCTGTCTTTCCGAGGAAAAATTTTTGACTTTGATATGATTGAAAATACCAGGCTGAGGTAACACACTGCTGAACAATTTAACCAACTAGAGTCATCCATTCACTCTGGTGAATATGAGGCACAGCATTACTGCTATTTATTCAATAACTTCATTCAAAGATTGTAAAATCCTTATCACTGATATCTGATCTCAGACTGGGGGGGGGGGGGGAAGAAAAAAAGATCACTCATTTCTTACAGGAAGCTTATAGTAAGGTTTGGTTTCTGAAAAAGGCCTACATTCTGCAAGATCCCATAGACATGTGCTCAAACAGTTCTGGTTAATGAACCTATGTAATGAATTGCTAACCCCTTTATATTCCCACTGCCAATATAATTATTACAATTCATATGCTTCTTTTATGTTTGTGAATATATGTATGCTGTGTTTGCTCATCTAGCTCAGCACAGCATGTCATATGCTGAATATTTCTCTTGGGAGGGAAATTGTCAAATGCAGAAAAAGTTCACAGCCTAATTAAGAAATGAAGTTTTTTTTTCCATCTCATGATGTATTCCATGTATTACACCTCCTTCTCAACCGGAAGATATTGTTATAGGGATGGAGATAGACAGAAATTGTGATTCCGTTTCAACGACTGAAGGTAAATATCATATATTCACATATTGATTTATTTTAATTTGCAGGATCTTTTTTCCCCCGTGTAAATATTTGTTTAGGTATAAGGAGTAATAAGAAAGTGAAACAAAGAAAATAATGAAGAGCTGTGGGTAACGCACCTGTCGTTAGAAGGATGTCTGTCCTGGAAAGTAGGGGCTATGAAGATTTGGAAGCCATGGCTGAAAAGCAGCTGGAAAAGTTGTGGAGGATGATAACAATAGTGACACAGGTGGCATCAAGTCTATTTCTGAAGTAGTGCAGCTGGGAGGTACCTACCCTTTGAAAATATGTTGGCATATCAGAAAAGCTCTGGGAAAAAACCCAAAAAACTGAGAAGTGGGAACCTACCTTTCCATAGAGGTTTGGAATACGCTTAATGTATTCAGTTTATTGACAGTTAATTATGAGATAGTTTGACCATGGTCCATAATTACCTATAGATGAGGACGTCTGATACTTACAAAACAGTTAAGTTGGAGACACAAGCACAGGAAGATCTAATGACTGGAAAAAAGACAGTGAAGCACAGAGTAAGAATAAAGTGCAAAGGGTATTCAAACACTGGAACTATTTCCACATGGCAGATTCATCTTCATCTGAAGATTTTATATCAAGCTTAATGTCAGTCTGAAGAAACAGGCTGCCTTGCCAAGAACTTAGAGGCTTGATGCATGGATCACAAGCAGAATTTCTACTGCCTGTTCTATCCAGAAGGCCAGGCGGTATCGGATCAACAAAGGGTTGATGTAAGATTAATAGCAGCTTGTGATCATTGCTGATAAAAGTGAGCTCCTAGAGGATGAGTTGGAGGCTGTCTGTCCATACTGAGATAAAAAAAGACATTTTGAGGATGTTTATCAGCTTGTCTGAGTGAACTGTTCATCAGTTGTAGACAGTGAAGCTTCCTTTTTAACCAGAAAACAAGGCATACGCTAATCTATTTTTAATGTCAGTGTGAAAGTCTACTGGCAGGAGCCAGCGTCCATGAAGTACGCTGTATTAGCTAGACCACTAAAAAAAATATTATCTAATTACTTGCCTACCTTAAGATTCTTACCTCCTAGCTGGTTCTCTTGTTTGGCTAGGGTTTCTTCAGAGTCTTCATCTGCAAAAGCTGCTTCAGTATGCTGAGGTCCTAATAACTGGAAACAAAATGAGGAACATTCAATGTGGAAAGAAAATGCATGTTATTAATGTTTTTTCATGTTGATTAGAGCTCAGGGCTGGATTCCCTCTATAGTCACTTCCTGGGAGATCAGGGTTGTCAATGAAGCTTCTCATGTTTCCATCCTGGGTCAGACTAAAGGTTCACCCATCCTACTGGGCTACCTCCGACAGTTGTTTGAAGCAGGTACCTGGCATGCAGGGTGTGATTTGTCATATGGTGTGTCTGCGGACATTGCATCTTCATTATTGTATTTCCTAGTCACCAGTGGATTTATACTTTACAAAACTGTCTAATCCCTTTTTGAGTCTGTTTATGCTCTTGGATTGTGTAATATGCTATAGCAGGGAACTCGCGATTCAGTTTGGTTCTATTGTCTATTTTAGACGCACCTTATTTCAATGTATGTCGCCTGGTCTTCCTGTTATAAGCAGTATTAACAACCTCCGCTTTCTTCACATTATCGTTGACTACTATTGGGTCTCCTTAAGCCATCTTTAAAGTAGTTTTTAAAAACATAAAAAGTCCCAATTTATTCAGTGATTATTGGCATGGAACCACTCTGCATCTGATCACCCTTTTGTACTTCCTTTTCCTAATTCGGTTGTAACTTTCTATTATACTCTGACCAGAACGATAAAGTGTATCTAAGATGTGGGCACATCAGAAGTCTAATCAGTTCAGTGTTTTCTTTGGAAATTATTTCCAAATTTTTCTTGACTGTCTGCTTTACGAAAACTAAGGAATACCAAATTCACATTTTCATAAAGCAATCCAATCTGAAATTTCTTTGAGTGGCAGTAGCTTGCTTTGTGCTGATTTCTCCATGTTATTTTGCCCTTATTGACATGAATTTTAGTAACCATTTTATTGCCCAGACAGTTACTATGAAAGTTGTTGGCAATTTCTACTTATGATTTTAGATTTGACCACCCTCAGTAATTTTATATCATCTTCAAACTTTGTCCTTCAGCAATATGCATCCTTTTCCAGCTTAGTGTTTTATTGAGAAGAAAATTAGAGGAAAAAAAAGAGAACTTTTTTTAATACTAAAATATAAATGTATACATTTAAACACAATTTAATCTGCTACTTTTCCTATTCTCATGTTTACTGTTTTGTATTATAAGAAAGTTTCAATCTGTTGAGAAAATTAGGGACAAATTAAGAATATTTCTTTAATCACAAATTCTGAGTGCTGGTAACTAAGGTATATGCTATCTGACTAACAAATCTTATATTTTATTGGCTGTCTCATTTTGTTCTCTTTCATATTTCACATTTATGATACGTTCAGACATACCCCTGTTTTGTTAAGTAGGGATCTGTGTGGTCTTTGATGTGAGACAAAATTTATTTGACAAGGAAATATGAGACGGTGCCCTGAATCTGCATTTAATTGACGGATTGAGAATTTTTAGCATTGCAACAAGACCAATTCTCATCCAACGTGTCATGGAAGGAGCGTTCTCTTAATCCGTTCTCCTGTGAATTAAAATACATGTATATATATTTTGAGGAGTAATTTTAAAAATTCTTTACTGAAGGTAATTAGCAGGGCTTTCATACATGTCTGACAGCCAAATAATAAAAGTGATTGATGCTATTATCTGTTCATAAGGGTAGTTTTATACCTATGAGAAGTGAGTGCTGCATTTCAAAAAGTTTTCAGTAATTGTCACTAACATTGCAAATGAAGACTAGCTCTTGGTGCTGCATTAAGGCTGGATAGAAATACAATCCTTTTTCATCAATACAAACTTGATGTGAGTTTGTGCTTGCAATTAAACATTCCGCCACTTAATCGTCAATCAGTTCCCTTTAAAAAAACCTTATTAATTGACAATTGCATTATTCTTCCACATGATTTTACATAGGAGTGTATAGCACACCAAGAGCTTTCAGAAACTTCAGTAAAGTGCGGTGTGCTTCAACTTGCCATCTTGCACAGTTTTCTGCTTGTTACTCTTTCTATTTATTATCTTCACAGGTCTTCCAGCTATCACTTAAAGTTCTGGGATGCCCTCAATCTGAGACAACTGCCTTTTAACATTTATTTATTAACTGCAATACAGTCCCTCGCTACTGATAGTTCTTGGGATCCTTTCATATGATAAACAAAGACAGACTTTTTCTCACTTTCTTTTCTGCCAGGATTTCTTCTTCTTAAGTAATGTGTTACAAAGGTATTTTAGAGCTGCATCAGTGCTCGCAAATTAACCAATCCTCTGAACAGCACATTTACAATATGCCGTTGTCTACTTTTTCCTCTTAGCAAAAGGAAATATTAAGCATGGCTATTAAATGAATGCTAGTATTTTGCCTAAACTTCTGCTTCCATAGATGTCAATAAAAATGTTTCTGTCAACATCAGTGGTAACAGGATTTGGCCAAAATACCAACACATAATTGTTGGCAAAGACCCCAGTCCTCCACCACTGAAACGAGCGGTAATTTTGGTCCTCATGTCAGTAGAAAGTGTATTGAAGTCTAGCATCTTTAACTTGATGCCCTCCCTGTTTCACAGAAACAATAAAACAAGATTATATACAAGGTATGCAATTTTGCTTTTATTTCCCCCATCACTGTAACTTTAGAAAACTCCACAAAGCAGCCCATAGATATTCCAGTGTCAGTAAAGTTAAAGTAAGAGCTCCTGAAGTGCACTTTTTCCCAAACTGTCAAGATATGTGCATGTTTATGTATATATTAGTTCAGGAATATTTTAAAATCATTTACTCTTCGTTAAGTCAGGAAATGAATTGCACAAATTAGTTTATTGTTTAAGCTGATTGATAAGGTTGATCTGATATTTTTGCTTTTTGGGTTTGATTAATTTTCTACTGGTTTGGTTTTTGGTTTTTTTTTTTTATTTTTTATTGGTTTCCAGATGTTTTTGATAGAAAAAACCAGAACTTAGTTAGGTGCTATGATTTGTTTTTGAGAAAGGACTAAGAAATTGCTAAGCAGTTGCTGACTTTTCATACAATTTTGAATGTAAGCAAACAGATCCTCAAAACCACAAGAAAACATGATAGTTAAATTATGAGAGATTGCTATCTTCAGGCTTTGAATATTTTCTGACATTTCAGTGTCCATATGTAGGGGCTGAGAAAATAAAAAGGAAGAGACTAACAATTCAGATTATAGAATTTGTTTAGAAATATCTAGTCATTGAAATTTCAGATTTTTACATTTACACTTTATGCTAGGCAAGAAGGTATCATGGTTACAACAGCAATAGAATTAGAAAAGAGAGGGCATAAGCAGCAATTAATATTAAAATATTTCATTGGTTATTGACTTTTGATTTCTTTCTCCCCCAATTCAGCTCAAGGCTCTTTATTTCCTTCCTTCTGAATTTTCATGTGACACCTGTAATCTATAGTTGCTTCCCTGATACTTCATTTTGTCTTCATTATCACTACTTGAATTTGGTAAATTTGATTTTTTTGAGATATCCTTATAGTTCATCACATGATCCAGAATGCTCTCCTTTTCCCCTTCAATTCCTATTGAGGTCCTGCAGCAGGATATGTGGTTTGAGGACTGTTCATCGGTTCCTAGGATTGGAACCAGAGGACACCTACACATGCAACCTGTCGGTTCACAGGGATTTCTTGATTACATCTGCTTTCTTTTTCAGGCCCTTTAGCAACATAATGAAATAAAACATACCTTTCTTATGCCTCTGGTGCTGATGGGCTGTCTCAGTAATTTGAAGTGCGTGAATACTTCTTTGCATGCACAATGGGAGCTCTCTGCTTCCACCAGCAAACTGTACTCCCTTCCTTCCACTTCACTCAGCCAGAATTAACCAGGCCTATGCAAACACTTTACTAATAACCTTTTGACACTTTACTAATTCAGCCTTTTGGTAGTTTGGAAGGGAGAGGTTGTTTGTTTGTTTGTTTAATTCACCCCTCCAACCCCGAGAATACAATTTTAGCTGCTTTATAGAAGACTGACTTTTGTGTCCAGTGCTTTGCTGTAATTAAGAACATAAACGAACAAAACCCAAACCAGCAGTGATGGCACTCCTCAAACTGCGCCATAACAACAGCAGTCTGTAACAGAGAACAGATATGGCCACATCAGTGGCATTACAACAGAGGGGAACCATTGCTGATAGTCAACATCAGAAAGTCCTTACTAACTAGTTAAATCTGAAAGTCAAAGGAAGAGGCAAATACATTTATTGGCTAGTGAGACAAATGGCAACAAATTCTTCAAATATCCCTTAACAGAACAAAGGCAATCTGTGCTACAATCAGTATCAAGACTGTACTTGTAAAAACTTCCTGAAAAGCAAATTTCATCTCTTTTCATGACTTCTTACAGAGCCTTTAGGGACTAGACTAGTGACCTGGAAAGCCTGTCATTTTTTTTGCCTGAACAAGGGTTGCAAAAATCAGCCTGCATATTCCAAAATAAATATAAAAATAAAGGTGAGATAATACATAGCAATGGCCTCCTTCAATTGTAACGACCTCTGTCTTGTTTTTACCTTGCCTGCAAATTTGTGCAATAAAATAATCGACATTTTTCATCATTATGTCTTTATATCTTTCATAAGAGAGCCACTCTCCTTGTTATCTTTATTCACTGCTGTAAAGAAAAAAAAAAAAGATAATGTCCCTTACTTCATAAAACAATGCCTTTTTTTAAAGCTTTCATTTTAGAGCTAGCATTAGGCCATGATGAATTGCTGAATGGTTGATTTCCTGACACCCTTTCTTACTAACCTTTCCTGACAGCTTCTGGATTGCTCTACCTGGTAATTTGCACTATAATAATGGCTACAGTGAGATGTCTCCCAACTATTTCCTTTCTTTTTAACAAGATTCTTAACACCCTCTGTAGGTGACAAAATGCAATTACAGACATGAAGTGTCCCCCCGAGGATGGCTGTTCACAGATGCCACCAGTACTTTAGTAGTGCAACTGTTAAATGAAACGAAAACAAAGAATCAGATTCTCTAAACATCCAGTTCAAATAAAAATTTAATTAAAAGTTATGAAGGCATTTTATTGATTAACAATCTTAGTAATTAAATAGTGTAGTTGACTTTTTTGGGGGTTGGATTTGTTCTTCCTTGGAGATCTCTAATTGTTGTATGGCTTTACATTTATTGATAACTCTGTTTGATGAATACAGATGCCACCTTTTATGGTAGTCGTTGACAGAGTAATCATATTGTGAGAAACACCAGGCTTATGTAGTAACAGCTGTTGCAGTTATACATGCTGATATCCATTGGGAAAATGTGTTTGCTGCTATCATGGGTACACAATAAATGGAAGGTGCAATAAAGCACAAGCTAACATTTTGAAAATCCTTACAACTCTAGGAACTTTATTGCAGATTACAAGCACTTTGATCTCTGTCCAGTACTTAAGTCTTAATTATCAGACTAATTGCACAGACTATGTTCATTTTCAGTGGTAATCCTTTTGTGATTAGCTTCTGTGTTCAATAACTGACTTATCCTTTAATTAAAAGGACTATTAACCTTAAGGCTGCTGCTGTGGCTTGGGATTAAACCTATACAGAGTTAATATTTAATATCATTGTAAAAGCCTTTGGTGAAAGCTATAGAATGAAAATATAGTGAGTCAGTCCTTTACCGTAACTCGCTTTAAGAGATAGCTTCATTATATATCAGTATAACATGTTTTACTTTGATATACTACTAGCTTAAATCCATTAAGGACATACAAGAGTATGTATGCACTTTCAGCCCTTTTCTCATTTGCAGGCAGGGCATACTTGCACTGGATATTTCCCAAGTCTTTCTATACAGTCATGATCAGTGGTTGATCTGCAACACACACACACTTAAAAAAAATAAATATATTAGACACAAGAGCAAGCATTTAAGATCCCGCTTTTTTCCAGTATTAAAATATTTTTATATTAAGGGACTGGGCAGTTCAATTTTTGCTTATCTGGTGGTGAGAAATTTATTTAGGAAAAGGGAAATGCTATGTGAAATGATGTGCTATAGAAGAAAAGGTTCTGCAGTTTTGCCCAGGGCCACTGCAATCCAACAGTTTGAAAGACTACGAAGCAAATCCAGAGCCATCAATGCCCAAGTGTGTAGACTCTGCCAAAAAGCCAGATGCTGCTGTGGGAAGCATTATGTATCTTTTCTAGTTTGGCGTCTGGGTCCTGCTATGAGCAGCCTTGCCTAATTTCTGTCTGTGACTTAAGGTTCTACTGCTGTTTTAATGACACCTTTTTTTTGGGTATACACACACACACACACACACACACACATATATATACAAACTCCTTTCTACTCCCTCCCCTCACCCATCTATTCATTCAGATTGCACCTGGCTTGCTTCTGAAGCAAAGTCCTAAAATCTACTCTCCTCGCTGGCCTCCCTAACTCACATGGTGGCACGGGATCTGTTGCTAACTCCATTTACATTTATCTCTTTCTTCTGATTGTGGTGAAGGAACCTGATCAAACTAGACTTCTTAGAGACAACCTTCTGCAAGGAAATTGTTTCATTTTCTATGTAGTTAATTTGAGGTTAAGACTTAACTATTGGTTGCTTGCCATTAGTGAATGCTAGTAAATAATAACCAGCTGCTCAAAAGACTTACAAATTGAAGAGGAAAACTCATTCTCTCGTACCTATATTTAAAGCAGCGACAATACCCTTATCGTTTCATTGGAATTATTATCTCACTTTCAAAGAAAAAAAAGTATATCCTCCTTTTTATGTGCCCTATTCTAGGAATTAGTATAAAGCAGCACTGCCTTTGTACAAGAGTTTCCTCCAGTATGTTACTTTTCTTGTATTATTCGAATGATATATATAGTGAGGGTGACCCAACCACACTCTTTCCTGAATGGAGTGGACATAAAAGCAGCACTGTATTTGAAATCAATAGAAGTGACTTGTGGCCTGTGATGGGAGTGTCTGGCTCCAGAATTATTATCTGGTGTTAAGTGCTGACAATGCAATAGGATCTTTACAAGACATAAATACAGTGAGGGATCTCCAAAAGCCTAACACCAGCCGGGGAAGCGAGTCTGGTCAGGCTGCCTGTACGGGGTGTGGTGGGAAAGAGACTCACGCCCACACTTTTCCGGAGACAGATGAAGAGCACAAACGGAAGCGTCTCCTGTCAGATACAGAATGAAAGGCTGAAGTGCTCTGCATTAAAATTTTCGCATGTGCTATTCTAAGCACTTTAACCAACAGCAAATTTGACCGAGTTCAGAAAGTTGGGAGTGGACCAGGGGCACAATTTCTGAAAGTTACTGACTTTCATATACTGGGGGATTTGGGGTTTACCTTGCATTTAACTACAGTACTCCAATGATTCTTGGCAATTCCCTGTTTGGTCTTACTAGTCTTGTTTGCAAAAAGACTGCTGATACTCATTACTGTTTGCATAGTCATAGCTAGCTAATTTTTAGCTGCCTGCTAAAAAAAAAATATTGAAAACTCAAAGGGAATTGAGACTCCTGGAGCAGTCTCTTAATAGTTTGAGAAACAGGAACTGAATATGGAGGAGACCTTTCCCTTTTCACTGACTGCAGAGAAAGATGAGCCTGCCTGTATTAAAGCTGGTGTCTCTCCAAAAATCCTTTGCTCTGTCCCTTCCCATATATGCCAATTAATTTGAGCAGCTGCATGGAGCCGCTTTCCAGGGAGGTGCCAACCCAGGCAGGGAGCCTATAGATTTCTTTTGCTATCCACAGGGAGATCTAGAAGCAGTGGGAAAACCATGACATGGCACAGTGGTATGAAGGCCATCGCCTAGTCTGTAGTTTGAGTCGTGTTTGACGTTGGTGTGCTCCAGTAATTCAATTAGGATAAAAGGATCATGGATAGAAATGGACACATCCGCTTCACTGAGAGATAGTCACGGATACCATTACGGATATGAAATGCTGCCAAAGCTGCCTGCTACTGGAATTACCAAACCACAAGAGCAAAGAGACCTCGTATAGCCTCCAGCTATGCACATACAGATAAAGTACCAGAACGCCTGCAGTCAGGGAAAGAGACGCTGTTCTGCCATCTTTTTCTGATGATAAGGACATAGAGCACTATCCAGTACAGCTCATTCAATCTTGCTAACACCACATGCAGGATCTAGGAGAGTGGTGGGAACACAGGACAAAAGAATACTACAGGAAATTCTGACAAAGCAAATGAGGTTGATCCTAATCATTATAACCCTTAAACTCATGGTGATTATTGAAGGACATGCCTTATTACTACATTGTGACTCTCCCAGGATGATGTTTTTTCTCCTATGTGTTTTGATTGGGCCCTCACTTCCTCCCTCAATCTGGGTCTCAAGGTAAAAAACCACTAGTATATTCTCAACCGTAAAGGAAGAGCCTTTTCTTACAGAAACATTTACTTGTTCAGAAAAGGTTAAAAGCCAACACACTCACCAGGTATAAGCCACCACAAAAAAACCCACGCAAACATTGCAATGTCATTAAGAAAACTGAAATCTCCTTTTTCACCTACAGTCATCACAACACTGTATCAACACCTGCCACACCTGAACGGCCTTGGAGTGACCCACTGCAGTCTAATCCTCACCTCATCTATTTCATAGTTATCTGCAACTTCTGATAATGCACAGAAAACAAATTTGTAAACAGAAAACAGCATCTCATTTTGTATTTCTTGAGTTTTGTTTGGGTTTTTTGAGGGGTGGTGGTGACAGGAATAGGAGCCAGAGGAGTTCTGTTGCGGTGGCAGATCATCTGAGTAACACAACCCAAAATACCCTTTTCATTCCTGTCATAGCCAGAGTGTGATTACACAAGTATTTATTTCTATTTGATCTTCTATACCTCTTACCTAGCTGACATCCATTTATTTCACTCACTCTACAGTGCTATCCTAGTAAATTAGCATGCACAGTTGTGCTTCCAAGACCCCAGTTCAGTATGGTACTAAGACCATGCTTAACTTTAAGCATGAGTGTGAGTCTGCTAAATCAGCTTTGCTACAGGCCTAATATTATTACTATACTGAGTCATGACAAGTCTTGAGTCTTCCAAGGAGAACCTTCTCAAATTCCTTTTTATTTTTGCTATAACGTTTATATGTCTATCTACCAAAGTATTTTGAAACTTGGAGGTAATGTGTAAATGTTGAATATAAGAATTTAGGAATCTTAATTTTTCCTAACTAGAGACAGAGTTTATATAAATATACAATATCTTTAATTTTTCTTTAATCTTAATTATCTTTAATCTCAGGAATATCAATGCTTTTCAAATGATAGTACGAGAACGTATATTCTTATGAGAACTTTAAAACCACCACAAAATAGCATTAAAGCATGTCAATGCTTAGTATAACTGTAAAACTGAACAAGGGAATTAAAAAGACTGGAGTGGTAGCTAGGTGGAAGTAATTACTGAGATTCAGCCCAGAAAATATGACTAAGCTCCACATTTATAATACAAGATATTTGTAGCAAGTGTGCTACTTACCTATTCAAGTTGGTAAATACCGGCTTTTTAATAGCTTTAACTCCATGTTTAATAGATCAGACATTGTCATCAGGATGCTCCCACACTGAGAGAAGCTCTTGGGCAAACGGGAGCTTTTGTCCCTGACTGAATTCTCATTGCCAGTTTTAGATGGCTGGGATGCGGCCTCCTCATCTGCGCCACACCAGACATAGTAGCCCATCATGTTGGTCCTGTTGCTGCCAGCTCTTTGCTAATTTGTACAACGATAAGCACCTATTTCCATCGCTACTGGTAATCTTGTCATTTTCATGATGTCATCAGCGCAAGTCAGAAGAGAAAAGGTCAGTGGTACAATGATGTACTGTATGTAAAACGAGTTGTTAAAAAAAGAAAAATGGCTAGACCTTTAAATGCCCAAGTTCGCCAAGGCACAGTAATAGCTACCCTGACCATCTCAGGATGTATTTATTATGGACCTCCCATCATAAGCAAATAAATTTCCGCTGCACTGTATTTTCCCACAGTGGTACAGCGTGTACTGCATAAGGGAACCCAGACAAACCAGTGGGAGTCTGGATAAATATACTTTTGATGACAGCCACTATGCATATTTATGGAATCTTTTGGGGACAATCTAAGGAATCTAAGGGACACTTCCCTTGCTTTGCTCACTTGCTCTGCCTCTCCAGTGTCTTTACTGTAGAAACATACATTTAAATATGGTGTAGAGATTTTTACCATCTTCTGCGTAAAAGTCACTGAAAGCAGTGTAACAAAATCTTTGCAAATGAGCCAGAAATTAAACAGGAAATAAAGTCAAGCTTCAGACAAAACACAATGTTATCAAAAATTTTGAAACAGAGTTACTGTGTTTATACATAAGGAGGGGGGGAAATAAGGGAGGGGAGGGAGAAAACGGAGACAAGGAGCACAGAGAGGGACTCTCACTGGCTAACCAGTGCCGTGTTACCGCTCAGCCCGCAGACAGGCCTCATGTGTAGGCACTGCTTGAGGAGCCCTCCGCTGCTCATGTGTTGCTCTGTTATCAGTGAAGGCAAAGCTGGAGAAAAAATGATGGCAGGCGCTCGTTCCAGGAGGTAACCAGCTGCAGGACTTTTGCTCAAAGTGGAAAGCCGGGGATTGAAGTAGGCAAGCTGGAAAGTTGCTGTGTTCTTGGCTGCAGGGACAAGATCTGCAGCTTGGCAGATCACAAACATCACGTGAAGAACAAGAGGAACACCTCTTTGTCAGAACTTACACATTGTTGAGGAACAGAGAGCTCAAGAAATTTCTAATATTATCGGCTACTTTTCCTTATCCTTTTCTCCAGCCTCCCTCTTTAGAATTATGACTCATGTCCTTTCAGCTACTTTCAGAGCACATCACCCTGCTCCACTTAGCCTGCCGCTCTTTCCAGACTGACAGAATCAGCAGGATTTGGTACGCTTAGCATATACAGGCATATTATCAGCATTTTAAATTTGTGATAATCCAGTGCTTCGTGAATTTCCATCACTACTGCTTACAAAGCTAGTGATGAGGAGAATATGGGATTTAATTGTCCTCAAGTAAATATTAGACTCGCCAATTCATTGCTACATCTCTATGAGATGCTTTTGCTGAAGTCAGGAAGTGAAAGAGTGAAAAGCACAGTGCTGTTCTGCGTCAGAACTGAGGGATGACCAGCAATATGCCGCAGATAAGAGTGAACAGGTGCTTGATCTCACGGTTAATGGTGGCACAGTAAGGCTATCATACTATCTGAAGACCATACTGTATTGCTTTCCTTATTTATCAGCGATTTTTGACCACAGGTGAGCACTGAGGTGATAAAGCACACAGATGACTAAATTATTCAGCTTGGTAAAGACTGGGGAAGGCTGTGAGGTTCAGAGGAATCTTACCAAACTGAATAAGAGATGTGCAACTGCACTTGAAATTCAGTGCTGACCAGCGGGAAGTAACACATGCAGAAAAGGGTGCCTTGGGCTTCTCATCCTTTAACTGCCATTCCTTAGAAGAAGGGCTTGGGCATTATCAGAATGAATGCACTACTGACAAGCTGACTCAGCATAACAAAAGCTAAGGGACTTCCTCCACGTGGGGTCTTTATCACGTGTTCCTCTGAAACTCTAGGTTTTAGTATCTGCTACAAGTCCAGTATTGGCAAATACAGCAATGGATTCCTTTCAGCAACGCAGTCCCTATATTCTTCAAGTTAAATATAGCCTGTTTCATACCTCCATTTATATTGCCCATCTAAAATTAACTGCTTTATTTTTAAAGTGTGGGGAAGTCATGTGACTTTTTATGAAGACTACACCACCAGTCTATTTGTATTGTATTTTTAGAGACATTGTATTGATTGAAAGAGAATTGGCTAACCTGAGATGTAAACAATGACTGGCATTGGCCTTCACGCGTGTGGTTAATATCACTGATTTGTCATGCTGAGTGATGTGAAAAGAGGAACGATTGGTTGTTGATTATTGAACAGCTCAACACAGGGCACATTTGGCATGTCAGATGAGAGGCTATTCTAATGAGCTAGTGCTGCTGCCAATTACCTAAAAGGCAGTGCCTCCTCTGCAAGCTATTTGGTACATCTTCAAGACGCTTAACAAAATTCCAGCTCAGTAACAGATTGCAAATAAGATGGTTAGATTTGAGAATCTATGCATATATATTCCTTTAACGTCATCTCATGTGCACCTGCCTGCTAATGGAGCCCTTCATTCTCTGGTAATGACTCATTAACATATAGCACAGCAGTCAGTTTAAGAAATGTTACATTCTTTGTATAGGCTGACAGACTTGTGTAATTGAAACATCCCCTTATACTTTTTATTTATTTACTGGATTCAGGAATGAAAATTGTATCAGCCTTGAAAATTCTTATAAGACTTAACTCTGAGAAGAGACATCTTTGATGGTGTGTGGCCCATTATAATGACACTGTTTTCTATCAGGTCAAAGCTGTAGGCATTGGGGAAGTATGACAACCAGTAAGGTATAAATAGCATATCCCTGATTGTGTCTCAGTACTAAGCATGCTTATCATATATTTGTGTAGTTTAGTACCAGACAAAACTCCCATTTTATTTTTTTCCTGGATGTGAAATCGAATTCCTCTTTGTCCAGTAGCACGGACAATACCCATGATCAGATCTACCGTAGACCTGTCTTAAACCAAAAAATACTCTGATCAGACCCACTCAGCTACTCAGCACCCTCTCCTTAGAGCACACATGAGGATGTCCAATTTTGGGATGCAAACACATGGTCTCAAAGACTAGGACTAACACCATTACCCTCAAATATTTTTAGTCGCTGCTCATCAGGAATTATTTTAACTCTCAACTACAAACTAGCTAGCACATTTCCATTTCAAATACGGTTAGGTCATTTTGAAGCTGTACCCAAGTTAGTCTAGACTTTCTAGACCATCTAGTCTGCTCATATGAACATGGGACCCTTGGTGATAACCACCTACATTATGTGCACAGGTAATGATAGGAGAAAGTGTTTTCCAGTTTCCCATGCATTTTGTGAGGTCAAAACAGTAGCTTATGTTAGTTGCCATGGTACATGTTAGTAATGTCAAAAAAGCACAATCACATGATGATGATGATGTCTTTTTGATAGAAAAGATTAATGAGAAAATATAAATAATTAACCATATATTGATGTGGGTTCACATACCTCTTCTAATAACGGGGCTATGAATTTTGTTTAAACTAGCTAACTCCAAGTTTTGACTATTTATTTAAATCTGGGTTTAACAGAATCAGGATACTTGTCCTGGAAACTACAAAGTTCCTTTCTCTGTAGTTTTACTATGTTATCTTGAAAGCCATAACAAAAAAAAAGTCTTCATTTAATTTATGATTTTTTTTCCTGTCAGAAATTCTTCTTATAGTAGCTACATTGTTTCCACTAAAGGATCTTTATAAAATATGACTGTAAATTGAATATTGAATAAATGTGAGCTTTTGTAAGCCTGATGGGTCCAGATTGGCTCTGTGACCATGAAATTAAGGATACTTCAGTATTATTTCTGTTCTGGGCACATGCGCAGATGGGTGTGCTATGTGCTAACCTGCACAAAATACATATTGACTGTTTCCCTCCTTTGATGAAATAAAAGGTGTATTACAACTGAAAACCTATTTGAGTTAAACCTCGCTGCAAATTCAAATTATTTTTAGGTGCACTAACACCATAATTTATGGGTGTTAAAATTAATCATTTTCTTCTACTTTTCATCTAGATACGTAGGATATGAAAGGCTCTTTAAAAAAATATGTGATTGTAATCATTTGTTTGGGGTTCTGCAGTTGAAGCACCTTTATATTTTTCCTGATGAAATATTTGCTGCCTCCAATCACCTGGGGAACATTACCTTGATGAAGCCATTGAAATATGCTCCATCAGTCTCAAAGGGTTTTCCTAGCCTACTTTTCACCCTCTTCTTGCCAATTAAGCTGCCACATTATGTATGATAGTGAGGGTCACTTGTTTTTTCCAAGAGCTATTCTGAACTGGTGGAGATGACAGAAGCATACTGGTCTAGTGAATAATTAGAGTGGATCTTAAAGTCCCAAACCCTCATCTTGCATTGCCACATGCTAACTATTTTTAACCTCAGCTCCTGTCTTCTAGCAGGCTACAGGCATTTTTGCTAGGAAAACCTACTGTGGTATTCTGCGATGCATGTCTATATTTTATACTAAAAATCTACCAGATGAAATAACTGGAGAGATTATGCCGAAAAATATAAAACATTTGAAGTAAATAAATACACAATGCAGGGCTTACTCCCACAGAGTAAAGCATAACATTACTCTAGGACCACATAGCATTAGTTATACTGTATTTGGCAAATATCTATAGGCAATCCTTCAGGTTTTGAATTTGCATACATCAGTTTATAATCACTATAAAAAAGCAATTCTTCTCAATGCTTTAGAACCAAGAAGCACTACTCTAATAATCCTAAAGCAGTAGTCTCCACTGCACTCAACGGGACTTTTATACCTGATAGTGATTTTATTTATTTATTATTTTTCAAAATAACTGGACCAGAATTTCTGTACAGTTTTGCCACTGCGCAACCCCACAACAAATAGGAAGCAGAGAACGAAGCAGGATTAGTAGTTTCATACAGTGGCAAACATTTATGAGTCTAAAACAGCCTTTCCAAAAAGGAGACAAGTATCTTAAATATTTAGGATTAATCCACCGCCCAAGGGAAAAATCACTGACACTGGGTGAAGTTTTTAGTGAAAGAGCAAAGATACTTCAGCTTGGCTAGCTTCCCTCACATAGCTATTAACAAATTTTACTGCAGTGATGATCACCAGAAACAAAGGAGAAAATGGCACAGTAATGGAGGGCTGAGTAGTGACCTCTCTCCCTCCCTCCCCTCATCTTTCAGGTTGGGGCAACGATGCATCTTGTGACCAAACTCCTTAACTGAGCTCTAATTTTGTACAGAACGTGAGAACTAAAAGATTTGCAACATAAACACATAAAACCAAAATAAGTAACATTAGCCTTCAGGAAGTACTCAAGTATCTTCTAGTCAGCTTTTCCTTTTAAAAAGTAGCCACAGAATTGTGTAGCTTCTCCCAGCCTCACCCTATTCTTTGTTACACTCTCTTCCTTAGCCTCAACTCAAGGTAAGTTGTTTTGGAACTGTTAATTAATCTTGGTTTACACAGCTATGGCATAACAGGATTCCTTATACCGAGAGGGACACTGGACTCTTATCTCAACTATAAGTAAATATCCATAATTTAATGGCATTGTTCCTGTGAAGCGGGTGCAGCCTGTGATTAGTTAATCAAAAAGCAGGCACCACTAAGGCAGAGGACGACAGATTCCACTTATCTTGCCTTGGGTCACCTTGATCTTCCAGATACAAGAAAACACCTTCTTCTCAACTCTACTGGAAATAGTGCTATTTGTTACTTGCAAAAGTGTCTGGAAGGCGGAGAACAGACCTTCCATTTCACAAAGGAGAAACACTGGGCAGCCAACAGCAGAATTACAGCTTAGACCATGGTCTATGCCTGTCTCAAGCTACTGAGGGTGGCACTGACTCACCCGGCCCCAATACGTAGGTGAAAAGATCCTCTCGACCTTAAGGACAGAGCACACCTTATGTTTTGGTGAGCTCTCCCTTTCCCCTGGAACAGGAACTTGTTCCCACTCAGCATCCTTCTAACAAGGACATTTCAGTGTTTGTTCCCGTGGGGGAGTTTGCCTTACCTACCTAGGATTTCAGCTGGCAATTTTGTTTTCATTTGTTTCTCTCCCTCTTACTTCATACAATCTGAAAGTAAGCATGGCAACAATTACAAAAACTGAGTGCAGGCAAAAAAAAACCCACCAAAACAAACCCACCAAACCCACATGAATGTTCATTTGCTGGTTCTTTAAGAGATTCTGAAATGGCATAGTAAGGGCAGTAGCAAGCAGGTAACTTGGATATAATGTTTATTTTAGAGTTAGTGATAAATCACTGTGAGATAATAATGGGAGCATATGTCTCCAGCAGCTTTACAGAAAAGGTGTTCTATTCTAAATGTAAACTAGTGGACCAAAGAGATAGTGAAGATTTATTTCCTCTTTCCTGGCAGAAATAGATTTCTTTCCTTAGCATATTAATGATGATACATTAAAAATGTTTACAAAATACGATCACTTGAAATTATGAAATGAATGTAATTAAATTGCCTACAAGCCCTTAGGGCTGTGAACACCAGCTTAAGCATTAGTGAGACAGATTGCAAGCCAGGATTCTAGTTGTTTCTCTCATTCTGGGGAGAAATGGAAATAGTATTGCAACTGAGTGCCAGCAGAGGAAAATTCCCAGCAACAGCTAGCACCAACCTGAAATCCTGCCCACATGAACAGCACTACTAATTTTTGTCTCTGGCCAAGGTTATCCAGGAGAACATTTACTATCATCTGTTTGCTAAACAGCTTACTTGGGACTTGCTATGGTCAGATCGAAATTGGTCTTGTGTGAAAAAAAGTGAAGTAACATAGGGGGCAGACCTAAAAGGGATCTTAGCTTGGAAAAGGAAGTTTTCCTAAGGAATGGCATCATCCTCTTGGCAGACAGTTGTTCTGAGGACAGAACCAAGCTTTTTCAGCAAGGTTGTGTGACCAGACTAAAGTGTATATGCATTTGCAGTCTCTGGAGTCACCACTCTCTCATGGTTCCTCTGGGTGCTCATGGCTATTGGTGTCCAACCCAGCTTCTCCACAGGCTGGTATTCTGTTAGCTGACTGGTTCCCACATTCAAAGTGACTTTTCTCTGTGCTAGAATATAAGGGGATACCCTATCCACTGCTTGTCAGCCATGGCTATGAATAACGGAAAGAGTGCTCCAGTCACCAAAGAATGGAAGGTGGAAAGAAAGTCAGAAGATGAGAAGGGAATGGGGATGAATGGTTTCAAACCAGGATTTAACTATTAAGACCTTATTAAGAAGTCAACTCCATCACCTACAAAACAAAATCCTCCCATCCCCTTTACTCTACAGCTTTGAGGAAGATTATGCTCATCCATAGGAGTTAAAAACTCCTCCTAGCCTTGGCAGAGCAAGCCACCTGGTGAGGGAGAGGGCACAGACCTCCAGTGGCCCTCTTGGTTTGAAGCTTCTAGCATTTCCAGACCTGCCTGGATTCAGACAGCACAAGCCCTTTGTGTCTTGTAGACGATGTTGAGTGGGAAGGTGAGAGCATCCTTCTGACTTAATGACAGTTTGGCACTCTGGACCTTTAAATATTTTGTGGTGGTTTTGGTATTTTTGTTGGGGGTTTTTTTGTTTGGTTGGTTTTTTAAAGTGTTGCAGTCCCCCCTCATATCTAGATGCCTAAACGAGACTACATGCCTCATGTTCAGTCTGGGTGTCTGTCAACTGTAGGCTCAGAAGCTAGAAAACCATGGAAATCAGGAGAGAAACTGTACATCATGTATCTATTTCTGTACACGTTAGAGAAAGAGTCTCATTGACTGCACCAAATTTTTCTTTTGCATCTTACAGTATCTGATGTTTTAATTAGAGAAACATCTGACACAAACAGTCTCTACGCTGCTTAATTTGTAGATAGGATTACTTCTGTCCTTTTTCTTTCAGTTCTCACTTGAGCATCTATTATTGGCCTCTGTCAGAGATAGGTTACTGAATTGGATAGTCAAACATTCATTTCGCTGTTCCTGTATTTTTATTTTCTTCCCACTCCCACCCAGAGTGTTCTGGAGAATACCATTACAGAGAAAAGCTGTGAAACGTTGAGTTCATCTTAAAATTAAGAAGAGAATCATGTATGTATGGGTTATATGAACTATGCTAAGACATTGCACAACTGTACTGTAGACAACATCCAGATAATAGCTCATTTACTACAAAGTTTGAATTCAATTTTTCTAAACATATGTTGAAGAGAATGGTCTCGCAATTAAGACAGTTGCATATGGCATATTCAATTTCTGTTTGGTGGTTATTACAGCAACAGTGCAAGTGTCGAGTTACTCATTGAAGAAAAACTTTTCCACAAAAACCCACAAATTGCTGATCATAATTTCTCATTTTTTTCCAGTTCAGGAACCACGCAGATTCCAAATGTGTTACAAACACATGCAGTTGGAGTCAAAAGGTCTGTAAAAAGGACAGGACATGCCAGGAACAGGAAGCCCCGAGTTAAAATTTTAGGTTTGGGGTTTTTTTTTTCCTATGTGTTTGTTATGTTCTTCTCAGTAAGTCACTTAGTACTTTCTTTGTACCGTCATGTATAAACTGATGAAAATAAAGCTTTTGAATCTGTCCTTCAGAGGCATCTTGCAGGTTAAATAACTGAGGTTCAAACAGTGCTTTCAACACAGAGTCTCAGTTTTTCCAAATGTTTGCTTAGATAAAAGTGATCTGCATTTCCAAAGCAGAATGTTTCAGAAGTGTCCAAAATTAACTGAGATTTAATCTCCCTTTATCTGCTTGTACAGGATAAAGTCAATTTCTAAGCTGAATACATTAACAACAACAAGCTGTAACTCTATAAAACCCCTATGGCAATGATTCCTTCATTAAGGACTTCTCCCAGTTCTTGGGAAACATCTATCCAGCGGGACTGGAGTTCCGTGTAAAAATTGTGTGAGATACTGTAATGAAAGACTCTGTTACATAGGGCATGTCCCAGAAGGGTCAAATCTGAATATGAATAAATTACCAGTAATAAGTTCTAATGCTATAAAATCCCTATGGCAATGACTCCTTGCTCAGTTTGGGAGGTGAACGTGAAGCAGACTGTCACGGACCCACACAGTGAACAGAATAAAAGCAAGAATAAAAGCACACTGAAAAGTTGTCTTGGTTCTGGGGAACCACCCATCTAGTGTCATTTGGGTTTTGTGTAAAAGGTGTGTAAGAAAATGCAATCAAATGTAATGGATGGTTCTGTTACATGGTACAGGCTGAAAAAGGGTCAAATCTACTGTACATCGTCAACTTCCAATTTCATATGCTAACCTCAGGCACATATGGGCAGCTAAGTACTGCGGGCAAACACTGTAAACAGGAAGGGTATAGATACCTGCATGGGAGTTTCATCACCTACAGCAGGCTTTTCTACGCCTAGTGCTCATCAAGCAGGAGATGTCTTCCTGCACACTCAAGAAGAGGTAGCAAGCACCCTTTCCTCCTCCAGCCTGCAGAGGCTGTGCCCTGGGCAGCTATCTCCCACGGACACCAACAAGCATCTCCATGTTTTGACACCGTGCTTTGCTCAAGCCTGGATTCTAAGCGAGATCTCCCTGGATACTTAGCTGCCTCCCAAGAGGGCTCTGCTGGTGTTTTCACCAGGCAATAGCCAATTCCCATTAGCATAGATTAAACTGTAGAAGCAACTGGAGAATTGCAATTAAAGGAAGGATGTACATGCGACAGACTGAACAGCCATCTCCTCCTAGGTGATGAAAAGATGGGTCTGTTATAACTAAACACCACACCTCAAATCCTGTCTTCTCAACTCAGAGCTTTCTACCCCTGTAGCCAGAGGGGTTTTTATAAGTTTGCGACAGCTGTTGCGATACAGAAGATGCATGACAGAGTCTGCATCCACCTGGACATTATATTTCCCATCTGAAATGATGCTTATTACTGGAAAGCAGAACATCCAAATAGAAGTATTGAATTTCATATGAACAACTGCGTATAAACCCAGTATTACAGCTTCTGTATTAGATATGCTTCTATGGAAAGCCTGAAGACAAAAGCTGAATATTTCACCAGACCAAGTCCATAGACAAATCAATGGGTCTGAAATGCTCTCCCAGAACCTGTGTCACCAGTGTCTCACCTTACACTCCTCTTGGATCCACAAGAAGTCTTTTCAGTACTTATCAGAGGGTTGACATAGCCCAGTGGCAAAGTCCACAACACAGTCGCTTTGGGCTACTTATCGCTACCTTCCTGAAACGTTTTTACATTTAATTACAGCCTGCCTCAAAACCTGGAGCTCTCTATTTTACCAAGAGAGCCAGCTGTACTGAGAACAAGTCCCAAAGGGTTGTTTGGGGTTTTTTTTTTAATTAGCACGAACTCTTGCCACAGCACTCCAAAAGGGATGGCTTTTGCTTAATAACAAATGCATCAGCCTGCAGCTAGTGAAAACAGAGCTAGATTAACACTAGTATTTAAAAGATTTCTCAAGTAAACAGTAAAACTACAGGGTAAGGGAGTCACTTTGCTGCTTTATCAATTCAGTGTTCCCCTTTAATCATTGTTGGAAATCCATCTCAACTTTTCAGTACCTTTGTGGATTGCAGGAGCAGTACATGCTGTTAACAATGGCATTACATTTATTTTCTATGTTACAGCAATAGTACCTCATCCTCTGCTATTCTTTTAAAAGACGCATTAGGATGAGTAAGTTTCTGTTATTTATACAGCCAGCCTCAGTGTGACTGTAGGAAACTGAAAAGAACAGAAAAGAATATCAGATTACCAGTAGAAGTTAAAAACCAAAAATCCCTAGCCCTTACCAGTCTTAGTCCACAGCCATTAAAGTATTTTCAGACTCTAACAGATGTGTTAGAAACACTTAAAAACACTTCCCACATACCTGAGAAGGGCACATTCTCTCTTCTGCAAACTCAGCACTGCAGAAACCAGGGAGGAAAAACTCAGCATTACACTTCCTAATCACTATTTTCTTACTTTAATAGGAGGAACAGTCACCCCACCAACTTCTCTTACATGAGCTTTTTAGGCTACTGTTACCCATTTGGCCTTGTTTCAAGGAATAAATCAAGGTGTTGGCTCTCAATTCAGGTGTCATCTCTTAACCTATAATTAAGAAAGTTCCCAGGTTTTACCTCCATCTTCATGAAACTACTACAAAACCTCAGTGCATCAGGTTTCAGAGAACAATCTCAAATAACCATGTTTGTCATCTGTACAAAGGTATGTGACAAACTTAGTACAGGGCCTGAGTCCTAATCACACTAAAACCAGGGAGGTGAAACAGTGGCACATGTTGCCCAGAGAGATGGTAGATACCCCATCCCTGGAAGTATTCAAGGTCGGTTGGACGGGGCTGTGAGCAACCCAATCTACTTGAAGATGTCTCTGCTTATTGCAGGGCGTTGGACTAGATGACCTTTAAAGGTTCCTTCCAACACAAACTATTCTCTGATTCTAAGTTACTCCCTTTCTACGTCCATACATCAGGACACCTTCAGCCATCTCTTGTCTCCTCCAAGGAGGCAAGTGGGCAGGTCTGGTCCAGGCCTCCCTGCAGCTCAGCTGCTCTGAGTGTCCTCTGTTCTGCTTGGAAAGTCATGCTTACTTGTGCCTTGGAGTATCAGAAGTTAGACATAACCTCTACCAAGTGAGATGTGGAACCACCAGACAGTAGTTATCTCCCGCTGAGCATGGAAATATGCCATTTGGAGTAGAATAGCAGCAGTAGAAAATACTGAAAGCAGCTTATCTTAGAATAACCTTACTGTGATTCTTTGGTGCTTTCCTGGGAAATATTTAATTCCTGCATGCCAACAAGGCAACCTAACTTAATCTCAAGTGAGAACTTTCTGTCTACTGATTTATGGGATTAACAAAAAAGGGGAGCTCCTCCTCCATTTTGTGAGCTTAAAATGAAAAACATGGCCATTCAGAAGTATCACAGTACATAAAAGCAACCTGCTAAGTGTTTCAGTTCACCTGGAAAAGCTATTTTAAGAAATAAAATAATTTACAAGAACATAAAAAAGTACCTTATCCTCAGGGAGTGACATGAATTACAGTTACAGCACATCTATATCAAATTTTGAAGACTCCATACAGAGGGTCTCTGTAAACAGGCATGTGTATTTTCTGAATCTTTAGATACATATTTTTGATCAGAGTTGTATCTTTTTTTATTTTGTGTTCCAACGCTCCTCTGAGGCTCCTCATGTACCATACTGGCTTGAAGTGGTACATCTGTTCCTTCATTATGCTCTGCTCAGGTCTTTAAATATCTGGAGCAAACCCCAGACTCCAGATTTACCTGCTATTTTAATATAGCTGAACTATCTCTTCTCTACTTGGCAGTCAGTGTTATTGCACAGGCCGTATAGTTGAAGATCATAAATTTTTCTTTGTGCCCAATAAATGCGCTCTTTCAATGGGTTAATGCTTGTATCCTGCAATTATTTCAAACAGGTGGGCACTCTGACACTTGCCATTAGCCAGTCCACAGCACACAAATGTATTGATCAAGACAAAGATGCACTTCTGACTTGTGCTAATCAATGTATCAGTTCTCCAAGGGTTTTTACAGTGTAATGAGCAGGAAACATATACACCGCTGCTAAGTTTCTCTCTCTTCAGGGAGCAACTGAGTGCACTTATAGAAGAGCTGATGTACTGATTTGCAGTAAAGTGAAATGACATCTCCAAATAAAATTTTAATCTTAAGTATGTATGTAAAGTTTTGAGGAAGACTGATGGGCAAACTTGCAAAGTTTGCAGATTATAGCACTTAATACACAGCTATGGAGCTACTTTGCAATTGTACCTTTTACTGGGAGTTTGTCATTTAACTAGAGCCTAACTCACTTTTAGACCTTCCCCAAGGAAGCCAAATGATGCCACAGCAAGTGTTTTTGATGAGGAATTAGTAGTTTCTTTTCCCACTAACCTGGAGCCAAACACATTCCTCAGTGTCTCCTTGGGCTTTTTGCTTTTGGAGGTGGTATTCTCCAACTCCATACCAGTGGCCAATTTTAATTTACTGTGCTTCACCTTCAGTCTGGGAGTTGCGGCTCTGAGTTAAGTGTCAAGCAACAGTCACGCATTTTCTGTTAGTCCAACATTATTTACAAAAATAAAATAAAAAATTATTTACAAGTCAGTTCTCCACACACAGTCACGAAATCAAAGCTTGCTGAAGGCTGGCATTGTAAACATGTTGCATTCAAATTTACAGTTAAGACTGAAGATCTCTTTTCACATGAGATTTGCTGGGCCACTCTCTACTGGATCATTCATTAAATATTCAGAGAATAATACATCTTATCTCCAGTCAGTGGTGTCATTTGCCACCTTCAGTAAAGTTTGGTGTGTTGTCTCTGATAAGGGCACTGATAAGGTGGCAGATAAAGGGCTTTGATAAGGTGCAGTTAGGATTCTGGGTCAGTGCAAACCAGTGTTTTGACCCCCAGGAGAGGTCATGAAGAGTATCTGAGGTTACCTAAGGTTCAGGAAGCACGGCAAAAACATAGAGGAAAAAAAGAAATCCTCTGAAAACTTTTGCTTACAGTGAGGCAGTTTACTTGAAGTAGATGACAAAAAGTATACTGTAATCAATCCCTACAGTTTTTACTGTGTTCTCATAGTTATATTCTGCTCATAATGACAGGATGGGGATTCAATAACTCCCTTTTTTGGCTGGATCTCAAAGCGCATACACCAAATATGCATGTTTGGCTCCTACATGTCTCTGAATCAAAGATAACCAAACCAGACATTTTTATAAAGTCGTTTGATACCTGAACAGTTATACGAGCTTTATGTAAAAATATAACTGAACGCTGTCACCAGCTGACCCATTTCTCATTGCATACTCTATTCAAGGGACAAAACTCCTTCTGAGAGGCACAAAAGGCACCTAGGAATTCTTAATCTCAAAATTCAATGTGTAATCCACTGGCACAGCATGTGTCAGATATTTTAATGGCCAGTGTACATAGATATACGTGTACAACTGCAAGCAGTTAATGGGTTTACTCTTTTAATGGAGGAAGTCTTGGCTGCTAATCTGAAGGCCTTGGGTTCAAACCCTACTGATGACCCAACTTAAATTGTTGTTTTATTAAGTAAAGACTTAAATATGATTGATATAATTTAAGCTATTTAATCTTCCATTATAGAATGATTAAGATTCATCCATCTGTTCTATAATCAAAGATGTTAATAAAGTTATGAAGCTAATAGTATAACAAGTGTTTTTGCTAATCCCAAATTGTTGAGATAGTTCTCATCTGGGAGCTGTGAGGGACACAGCAGGAGGAACAGTCCATCTCTATTAGGAGTGATTAGTATAACTTTAAGCTATAATTACTTGGATACATTGACACAGGAGACTGCTACCCAGCCATTAAGTATCCTTAAGAGGATGATCTTTTGTACCAAAAGGTCCAGCAGTTTTTCTGACAGTTGAGAAGTTTATCTCCAACAGGTGCCTGAAGGGTGACTCATGCATACAAAGTGCTTCAGATGGACAGCAGCTTTTTTTTTTTTTTAAACTGTCTGACAATTAAAAAAAAAAAAAAAGGGGTGATATATCATCTTTCCAAGCTTGTTCCTCTAAGGGCATACCGAGCAGTTAAGTGGCATGAGGCTTTTACTAGGCTGAAGGCACCTTGTGCAGCCTCTTCATGGTTACCCTGGAGAATCAAGAATGTCTCTAGCTGTTTGGCACTGCCACTTTTTCAAATGAGCTAGAAAGAAACCAATGGAAAACACATGAAATCTCAGGGAAATATCTTGTACACTAGAGTCTGAAAACCACAGTGTACAACCACAGCATGCCATTCTTTGGTGAGTGCCAGGAGCAGATCTGGGCAGCACAGGTTTGGCAGTTTATGGGTGTCTAACAATAAAAACAGCAAAACAGTGATGCTTCATCTATCCTAATGACAATGTATTCTCCTTCCCCAGTGCCGGTGTACCCTATTCCTTAACCATTTCATGCTTGCAGATAGTTTGCCTAAGCATTCATGAAAAGTACACTGAGGTCTAGAAGTCAGGAAAGCCCTCTTTTCCCTGCAAAGATATGCAAATAGAGGATCTAAAAGGTAAAATTGGTATCTCAAGAACTGCATTTGTGAGACTGCGAGTCTGCAGAAAGTTAATACCACAGTGTGCAGATGGAATAATTTTGACAACCTCTTCCGGATACTGAATTTAGTGGTCAACTTGGATTTCTGATAGGAGCTGAAGATACACTCAAGGAAAAGGTACTACTGCAATTTAGGCTAAGTGTTTAAATGGAGCAAGCATCACTGGAGAGGGCTTTGAAGCCAGGTCTCTGACACCACAAATAATCATGTCATTGTAAGAGATCCACTTTGAAATCACTCATGTTCCCCACGCTCTGCTTCCTTTTGGCAGAATGTTATTGGAATGTTATTTAAAACTCAGGTCTCTGGTAAGTTGGGTTGACCTTCTTCTAATTTAAATCTTAGACTGGCCTGAAATTAGCCTTTTTCTATTTGGCATCAATTTCCAAATTTCTTTCTCTCTGTTTTTATTTATTTGCTATATGCAAATCCAGTATCATATAGCCTCCTCCGATTTATTATTACTAGCCTCAACAAGCCTTGTACACATAGGACCATACCTGTGTTCCGAAATACAATAATGTGCAGAAACCTAGAATGAGCCCTGAATGTTTACACATCTTTACCAGATCTATTGCATTGGTGGCTTGGAGTTGTATGTGCTGGTTGATTAAAGGATGACTTTCACTCCATCTGATGTTTCTGATGAAATTCCGGATTGCAGCCAGAGTTCTTTTTAATGTTGCATTTGGTTTTATTAAAGTTTCAAACTTTTTTTTTTCCCTAAGTCCTGCCTATGTAATATTCCAGACCTGTTCCAAACCATCAGTACCTTTCAAATTTGCATCAGCTGCAGAGTTCATTAATACATCTGTTTCGTGTCAAGGTAATCATGAAAACATTTTTTCAACTCTAGATTTGATCAGCCTTTGAATGAGTACTCTCTTTCCAATACTTTTCCCTTTCAGTCCAGCTAAATACTGTTTAGCCAGTTTCTTGCTCATCTTACACTTTTGCTAATGCTCTATTAATGAACACTTATGTGAAACACTTCACCAAAACCTTAACCGAATTGCTAGTTCAATACATTTTATTCACAGTCCTGCATTTCAGACCTTTTACCTTCAGGCTTCACAATTTTTCTTAAGACTGTGTTCTACTTCTTGCACATTAGCAACTGGAACTGGCGGAGAGTGAAAGGACAACAAAAGCATGTTCATCTGGAAAAAAAAAAAAGGAGAAGAAAAAGGAAGGAAATATTTACTGTTTCCTCAAAATTCTGAAAGTTTTCAGAACTTAAATACTCAAAGTAGAACTATAGAAATAAGGAATAAGGATAAGAAAAGATAAGAAAAGAAGACAGGTAGACTATAAATACTAAATATAGAGTCGCCTAGAAACTTCTCCAGTGTCTTTCCAAGCTTGCTGCCCTCTGGCAGCTTAAAGAATCTGCTCACGTCCTCATAATCTTCATTCAGTTTTAACTTTTTATTCAATTTTCCTGAGAAAGATCTGAACAGAAACCGACCCACTAACAGTTAGTTTTGACATCTTATTTACTCAACAGTGAGGTAACTTTCAAGATAAAATACCTATTATAGTTTTCCTTCTGAATAGTAAGCTTTGTGGTTTTTTTCCTACTTACCTCCTTTCCTGTTTGCAAGCTGCATCCATTACTGCCTCGAAGAAGGTTTATCTCATGAGCAAAGAATCAACACTCATGTCTTTACCTACAAAGGGAAATAAAGGGGAGTTTTTTCTATTCTATTCCACCAACTGTGGAATCAGCAAATGAAGCTTGCTTTATTTTATCACAAAATCAAATATATTTAGAACTCTGTACTTACATTTACAAGTACTTACATTAACATTTCTTCATTTCATCTTTCAGCAGAAAGACTTCTCATTTCAGTTCATTGCAATATGGGAAATAAAAATAATTCCTCTATCAACACAGCTGCATAAATATGTCAGAGCCACTCCAAACAGGAAAAATTGCTGATCAGCTCACGTAATAAAAACTAAATATTGGACGAAAACCACTGAACACTTTGCAGAGTTTTCACCTTATATCACAAAAGAGATTAACTGGATTCAAGGTGGGCTTGCAGACAAGTGACATTTTAAGTCACTTACTCTGGTAACTGTTTTTTTATATTTGAAAAACATCTCTAAGTTGCAAAGTTCCTGATACAACCATTAAAATTAAGCCTCTGTATTTGTAAGCAAGTAAAACCAAATAACTGCAATGTAACCAACATGTCAGCCACTTCCTCCCACCCCAAAATAAATAGCAAGTGCTCAGATCTGCATATGCATCAAATAAAGAACCATGCATAGACTGAAGTGAATGCAATATAAAGAGTAATAGCACACACAGTTCAGGTTAAACAAAGATGCTGCTGTGGTAGAGTGTTGTCTCTACTACTTTGACTGCTATAGGAAGAAAAACACTTGGTTAAGAGGAAGAGGTGCTATATGCCATAAAACTGCAAAGCCTTCTTGCTCCTTCTTTGCAAGCAGGTGATTATGTCTAGCACTAGGTCCATATATAAAATCTACCATAAATTGTCTCTGTGGTTAGATGTTATTGTTTCAGCAAAACTAAGACTCCTAACACACTACATCAGGTCCAACTGAATCACTTTATCTCCTATTAGAAATAGCTTGATACGGGAGTGTACCCTGCATTCTGGATGACCATTGCTTAAAATTTCCTAATGTCTTAACTATTTGCCTCATTGTAAAAATCATGATATGTGTTCTCTGGATCTCTGCGCCATACAGTCTGCATTAGAGCCTTAATCCAGAAGTAGATAATTAGTTTCATTGCTCCTCTGTTTAGACAGTGCGAGATTGAGGCCTTTGTTTCAGCCCTCCCATAAAATAAGAAAATAAAGGGAGCAGTTTATTCTACAAAAGTTCTTTAATCCCCAGAGCTTTCTGCATGATCTGTGGGGTAGACATCATACCTACTTCCCATTGTGATGTTCCAGAAGTTGTTGGGTCCTTCGGCCCTAAAGATTTGGGCTGAGCTGGAGCAGTTAAGACTCACAGTCCTTTTCAGCGCTTGTGAGTCATCCAAGGTGGCAACTTAATACCTTCTCTAAAGAGCCAACTGGTCAGCTACAATGCATATGTACTGACAAACCAGAGTACTGTGGCCTCCTAAAGACCAAATGACACTCTTAACAGTGATCTGGAATATTGGATTAGTTGTAAACTTGAGGTTCGCAAAACAGTTAATCGTAGATGTTGGTAGTAGCAAACCTATTTTAATTTCTTCATTTCATCTTTCAGCAGAAAGACTTCTCGTTTCAGTTCATTACAATATGGGAAATAAAAATAATTCCTCAACACAGCTGCATAAATATGTCAGAGCCACTCCAAACAGGAAAAATTGCTGATCAGCTCACGTAATAAAAACTAAATATTGGACGAAAACCACTGAACACTTTGCAGAGTTTTCACCTTATATCACAAAAGAGATTAACTGGATTCAAGGTGGGCTTGCAGACAGGCTATTGTAAATTGGACCAGAAATCATCAGCCACCTACAGTCTGAATTTGACCCCATTATATTAAACAAAGAGCCCTGAGAAATAATTGAGCTGGGAGCTGCACAACAGCCTAAACCCCTGCTGGCTGGCAGTGTCCAGCAGAGAACAAATGAACCCACTACTAATGGTAGTCAACAGCTTCTTCAGAGGACTGAACTTATCAACCTCTAAAGAAAAAACAATATTCTGCCTGGTCCTTAAACAACCAACACGATGTAGAAAACTGGCCAAACTCTCAGCTAGCTCAGATTGTGACAGCTCTTCTGAAATCAAAAGATCAATGAGAATTTAGATCAAGATCTTGTCAACTTCTTGCCAAAGCGAGCATGTGAAAAGAGTAACAAACAAGTTCTGACGTTACTCAGCGCGTAGAACCTTGTTTGCTCATGTAGGCATTATAGATGGCACGATCTCTCGGCAGTCTGGGTGCAAAGACAGAGTCCCCAGAAGCGCTGATGCACGATTATCATACGTTATCATGCACATCAGCACACGGGTTGACTGAACAGGTGTGCTCCTCCCCAGGTCGACATGGTCAGCCTCTAATGTGCCAATAGCTCATCAGAAAACACTGCCACAAGCTCTGAATTCGGTCCTTCCCCAGTGACGGCAGCTGTCTGAGCGCTGGAGGCAAGATCAGTTTTTTTCACTTTTGCATTTTTAACATAGCGGAGCATTAAGTAGCTTCTGCTCTAGAATAAATTGTGCGGATCCACTGCTATGTGTTTTGCAGGCATAATAAGGAGCACTGTGAATCTACAAATGTAAAAGTGTTGATGGCTTTCTGGCAGTGGTCACTGCTATCAGCTACGGCTGGTGACATTCATACTGCAAGCTAATGGAATAAAAACAAGCTCCCTCCCTAAATTAGTTGGGATACAAAACCCAGCTGCTATGTGGAGAAGAGAGAATCAAATAAACCATGCCCCACTTAAACTCCCCAGCACACCGCGGTTTCTCTTCTGAACTTGGCACCTTTCAAAAAAAATGCTTCCGTTCTTTCTGCAGAAGTCAAAAGAGCAGGTAATTAAAGCAGAACCCGAAGGTGCTGCCCCATGCCAGGCCTGACCCTGCGTTCCCGTGGTGCTCAGGCAGCTGCAGCGGGGGCAGGTCGGATGCGGACCCCGTGCAGCGCTGCTGGCTGCTGAGCTCTTGGCTCCGGAGGGGGCAAACCCGTCTGGCTAGTCAGATGCCGTGCAGGGAAGACGGTCCTCCTTTCCCGCTGAGAACAATTTCAAGCTTCCCTCATGCCTTCACAGGGCTTGTCCTCTGCAGGGTTTGTACTGGGGAAGTGGGTGGGCAGCACAGAAATCTTACCTAATCTGTAAAAAGAGCTTATACATGCATAGACATGTCTTGCGTTTTGCACAAAACTCTTTTTTGCATTTAAAGTTTAAGGGTGAAAATTTTCTCCTTGGCAAATTGATCAGTTAAGGTCTTCTCAGGTTCTTCCAAATGCCCTTCTGACTACAGGAACTTGTGGCATAGGTCTGAATTTCAGCGGAGTCTGACGCAGAGACGGTGTATCATCTGCAGTGTGCATGTAGGGTACACCGATAATTCTGGTACCACACAGCAGGTCAGTCTGATTAGGACTCTTTTGCCATACACTGTGTTTTGTATTTTTTCTGCAACTGATCAGGGAATCTCAGAATTAATTAAATCTCTTGATGTAGTTAGACAGCTTGTGGAATAAGTAGTAAGATATTAGAGACGCTGAACTTGTTCATTTGATTTCATCCCTGTAACCTGAGCTCCAATTTAATGTTGTATCTTCTACCCTCTTGAAGATTAATTACTGCACCAGTTAGCAAGTCAGCTCACCTTCTCTCATTTGTGAAGAGTGTAAGTCAGTAGAAATGTAACTGAGGTATTACTCTGGCTTTGTACACGACCAGTGAATATTCAGTTAAAGATTTAACAGTTAAGAATATATTTAGCACTACAACACTCTTTTCTTAAAACCATCTCTAGGGCCAACTCAAGTACGCTCGTGTTACAGGTGAAGGAATACGACTAACATTTAAATTCTGCTTTCAGTTGCCTCAGCACAGACACAGATGCCCTGACCCCCATCTCCCACCTCCATCTCCCAGTATCACAGTTTTCTGGATTTACACATGTGTTAGGGAATGGATGTCAATTCTTCGGATTTTTTTTTTTTTTTTTAACGTATAAGGGCTTTGTAGGAATGACAGCCCTAACGCTGGCAGGAGCATCACAGAACTGATTTTGCAATTATGGCACGTGACTCTCACTTGTCCCTGCTGGTCTGGAGACACAGCAGAGGGTGCACGAGCAGATCTGAGCCACAGGGTACCAAGGCATCCTGTTTGCAGGTGTCTCTGCTCTGGACCCTTCACCTGGCTACAAAAGACAAGGTACCCAGAGAACTGAATGAGACTCGATGCTCTGGTGGCACTGCCATGCGGAGGCTCCAGTGCAAAGCGACCAGCTGGCAGCAGGTTCACCCTTGTGCCAGACATACAATTCTGGCAGTGAAAGAAAGCACAACAATGCAAAAACATAACAAGGTAGACACACAGGAAAGCAAAGCAGTATAGTTAACGCTCTTCAGCTTTAGAATGACATGTTCAACAGGCTTTAGGTTGCTGGAGAGTAACTTCTTTGAAAAGTTAGTGGCCAGAACAATATTAATTTTAATTTCTCAGACACTCAGCCAAGCATATTTTCCTGTCAAAATGCAACTGATTAATTCCCATCCATTTTCAGAAGTCCATGATAGGTGCAAATCTACCCTTAAACACAGCTGAGATTTTAGATAGTCTTGCATAATGTATTTAAGTCCAACAAACCCAAGCGCTAGCCACATACAGAAAGGCTCAGGAAGACGTTACGTGCTAGCCCAGGCAAACCTAAGTCTGCATCACAGCTTCCCCAATTGGTCCTTTCCTTTCTCCCAAGAGTACAGCTAGCTTTGTAGACAACTGCTCCTTGTAAGCTTGATGCTTATTACAATTATACATAAAACATCTCCAAAACTGTGCTTCCCTATGTGTGAAAAACTGTTCCAGCCCTGGCAGGCACTTGTTTTGCCAATGAAACACTTACCTGTCCCGACGTAGTTTTTAGCATTACGGTTAATACTGCCATCGCTTCTTGCAGTGACCACTAATCTTGTCCTGCATAACGGCATCAACATTCCCATCCTTTATCTCTGAAATACAGTACTTACACAGCCTTTTCACAACATGGTCACCAGTGATTCTTTCCTAGAAGCCCTTGTCCCAGGAAGGCCAAAGGTGGCTTCTCGATTTATGCCCTTAGGGTTAATGGATTTTTCCAATGGATTTTTTTCCCCCAGGATCCACTCTCTGCATTGTTTCTCCAGACAGCTCCTAAAGGACTGCTTACAGCACCATCAAGAACCCATAGCAGTTGCCTCCAGGAATACTCCGAAGAATAGTATTTGTTTTCTTAAGTTTCTTTTAGGTTCCTCCAGTTATACACCCCAGAAATGCATCCAAGCGCAAGCAAGCATCGCTGTCTGCTTTAGCAGGGCACCAGGTTGCCTGTTACAGACAACATGCAACAAGTCTTGCATTAATTCACACGTCCATCCCTTATCTTGACATCTGAAAATGGCACCTTCTGGCAGCTTCCCCTTTGGTATTGTCTTTCTTTTAAGGATGATGTATAGTGGCAATTTTGCTTTATCTGCTAAGACCACCAGCAAAGTGGCAATCCCGTTTTTTCATTGGCAGTATTTTTGATAAGTGATTTGGGCTTTTTTATTGCACGGTAATATGATGTCTGAAAAAACCAATGTACATCTAAAGAAAAAAAGGAATGTTTGATTTGTGTTGCCTGTGTGCATTAGTAAACATTTGTGAATTTTATATATTGCTGCATAGTGTTGAAATTCGACTATTTTTTCATGTAGTTAAAACTGACTTTATCCCAGGGTTGTTTTATATCTAACATCTTGAGCCTTATTTATACATGCCAAAAAATGCTGGGTTTGACTTTCAGTTCAGCAAGATCTGTGGCTGTGAAGAAAGTTTTAATTGTGATGGGAACCCTGAAAGGAGCCCCTTCTAAAACTAACGAGAAATTTTTGTTAGAAATTTCTCAATATGAATAACCCATTCTGAATTCCAGAGTTAATAGAATATTATTTTTTTTCTTTCTATAAAACCTATAGAAAGACACAGTCAGGAATCTACGAAGAAATTTTCATATTTTTTAATGCCCTGATGCATGAGGTTTCCGAAGTATCTTCAAGAGGCCAGAATCTACTACTCAAAAGTATTCAGTAGCAATGGTAGTCAAGATGTTTTAGAGAGCAGAGAGGAAATTATATATATATTATATCATATAAATTATATTATATTTAAGCCAGGAGTAAGTAAGCAGTAGAAAGAGTTCCTTCTGTCCTCAGCTTTGAAGGAGCCAGTGACTCAGAGCAACTGCTTTGGCTGCTTTTGTCTGTCATCCTGAAGAGGAGGAGCAAGAGAGTGGCAGCTCTCAGGGCTTCCCCTCCCTGGGGTAAGTGCTAGAGGCTAATTAGGCAAAGTTGCTAGTGAATGGCTATACTGGAGTACCTAAGGAAGATGCCTGTCACTGCTTACCATCTTAATAATACACCTTCCTATTTCACCTTTTCTAACATCTGCCCATTATTGCAAATCTATGCTTTCTAATGAAAAAAAAAAAAAAATCTGATAAGATAAAATGTCATCTAATAATGAAACTGTTAAAGCATATGATTTTCCCAGCGCTGACATCCTTAAAACTGTGGTACAAGACTTTTCCCTCAGTATCCTGGTGTCTTCCTCCACAGTTCTAAGAGATGAAGACACTAACAGGTCTCCCCCCTTGAATGATACAGCCCAGTTTAGGAGCCGGAAACACAGAGATCTGTATGGAATACCTGTCTTCTGATGACCAACATAGCTCGTGAACACTTTCTGGTTGAACAAATTAGTGGGGAAAACGCAGGAGTCTGCACCTTGTTGGAATAACAGGAATTTGTAGCTCTTAATCCTGCACCATGTGAGAGGTGATTCAGCTGCCTTGCTTTCCAGAGACACCTATTTTGTGCTATCACACCAAAAGTGACACTAAACACATGCGGTAGATGACTGGGGATGTACCGTGCTCTCTGAAGCTCCGTGGGCACAGCAATCCTTCTTGCAATAAACAGCCTGGCTGAACTCACCTGAAGTGAGTTACGAGCTCAGGGTGAGTAGCAGTAGACAAGTTAATTAACTATGCCTGCATGCGTGCCTGTGGGTTTCCTGGGATGCGTGCCTGGTAACGCACGGTGGGAGAGATGCTGCTCTGGCCCATGGCACAGGGGCACAGGTGATTTGGAGCAGAACCACAGATGTGTCCTTGGAGTACGAAAGCACCTCCTGGCTGCCTTGGGATCTGCACTGGGACACCGTGGGCTTTCGCTGGTGACAACCCACCACACATTTGTTTCACCTTCCTTCTTCATTGTATCCTTCTTTCCCTGTCGTAAATGCAAGGTAGCTTCAGGTACCTTGCTCATTAGTTGAAGAAGAGCAAATAACCTTCCTTAATGGAAGAATGCCAACAAAAACACAGGCATCCAACTGTCTTACCCAGCCCATGTCTCTTTTTTAGTCCATCTACCCTGTTGCTGATGCAAACAGAGCAAAAGCAGTTTTAACACTTAGGGTATACCGAAAAAAGTCACTGTGAAAACGTTACAAGAAGCTTTTTCCATGTCAGTGGATCAGAGAGGATCTTCGGATTTTAAATACTTTTGGATTTTAAATCCCTAAAGTTTGGGAAATTGTCTTTCTGTATTTATATACAATGGTAAATGCTGATCTACATACACTGATAAGTTTAAGCTTCTGGTAAAAGAAGATTTACCTGCCGTAATCGCATGTTGTTATGCCACAAGAGCTCCTTCTGGTCTGCAGTGTCCTCCTTGAGCTGACGCAGAGAAGGTGATTTTAATTCTTCCTTTTCCTGAAGGAAGAAAAAAGAAAACCACAACCCCTTCAGTCCAGCACCACATCCTTGCCCCTCCCCAGCGTGGCAGCTCCTTTCCTTCTTGCTTTGGTGCAAGGTGGACTATTGACATTTTCCTCCCCAGGCTAAGAGGATTGATACAGTTTCATGCAAAGATTTCACCTGATCTTTCTCATATCAGTGCAAAGAGAGAAACGCTATTTATGGGGGCCAAAGTAGAAATTCATGTTTGGTCACCATATTAAGTTGTCTACATTTCTTTGTCCATGGCTTCATCCTTCAGGCCTGTTGCTCCCTGGGGATTTTTCAGAGCTTACCTCTCTCAGATTGCTCTACCAGATGTCTTCCTATGCTGTCTTTCACTGGAATTTGTGACCCAAAAGATGCTACTTACAGTCTTGACTTGCTTTTTTGGACCAGTAGGAGTGACTCTGCCAGAAAAATAATCTGGACAAATATTTTTTTTATCTTCCTGGATTTTCATTCCAGTAAAGAATTGAAAAAACCTGAAATGTCTGAATTTTCCATAGAATAGAAATTCTGGCTCCCCAGTGACACTGTAAATGAGATTGAGACTCACCTTCCTATGAGCAAAGTGGTTTCTGATTTTTCTGTTTAAATGTACCATCTTGTGTCATCTGTAAGCTGATAATGATCAGAAGGCATCTGCATTAGGCATGAGCACACTTGTCCTTTTGGAAAGTTCGTATTTTGGCATGGACCCAAACTTTGCACCTGATGCCCACGGCTAGAGGATATGAGTAGGCTTTAGAAAATAAAGCTGTGCCATGACGGTGAACATCAAATTAGATTATCCTGGAAACTGTAGCAGCGATGACTTCAGCCCGTTTAGAGACGTGAGGTTCTCAAGTACAGACAAAAGCCAACACCGGAGGAAGCCACCCAGCCCCGCCAGAGCTGAGTAAAGACAGGGTGCTTGCTGGCGTCCCAGCCCCGGAGCTGAGCTCATTGGGAAAGCCCATGTTAGTAATGGTGTTACACCCCTGCCAGCCTGCACGTCTGACATAGAGGTGAGGTGGTAGCCAAACTGCCTCGCGCATTAAAAGCAGAGGCTAGTAGAGAGGTGCAGAGGGGACGCTGCAAAAGCTGCAAGCAGCAGATGATGTGAGCTGGGCGGGAGCCCCGTCCCACCCCAGCAGACACGCGAGGCACCACTCTGGAAAGCTGGAACCACGCTACGGGATACACCCTGCAAACGGCTGGTCCATCCAGTCCTTCAGGCAGTAAGCCCATTTCCCCTCACGTTTCAGGCTCAAATTCATCCGTATGTGGGAAAAAGCACTTGCCAGTTGCGGTGGAGGCTTTGCCATCAGGGCTGAGGCAACAGTTGTAGGAGATCACTGGACTAGCACAGGGGAAGAGCTCCAGGACCCCCCTTATGAGGGGAATGCTGTATGTACATGATATGTACAGGTGGTTATGGTTGAGAATAATTTGCGTTTTAAGAAAGGAACAAGTGCACAAGTTGGCACGATGGGAGTTTTGACTGAAGCCAGGGTGACTAACGCTCCTCCGAGCGCACAGTGCGCTTTGCCCTGCTGCCAAAGCTCAGGGGAACTCAACTGCACGGCGCAGTTAACAGGTACCCTTGTGAAAGCTCTCGGGCGCCTTTTTTCCTGCAAAAAAATACACTTCCCCCCCTCCCCCCTGCCTTCTTCCCCGCTCCTTCCACTTGGGCAATGCGGCGCATGGTTGTTTTTATTATGATTCTGTCACTTCGCACAGTCCAGTTTTATTTCAATAATAAAAATATAGAAATATAATTAGCATCTTTGTTTTAAGGCACCGAGTTTCTAAATTACCATGTGTGACAACTGTTATGGCAGTGAAATCGTTAAAATCATGTAAATGCTTAAACCATGTAGGCCTGGGAGATTATAGTTTCATTAGAGAAAAGGCTATAAAGTTAGACCTAGGTAATTACCTTTCCCATTAATGCTCGAAAATTCTTTGCTCCACTGAGAAGTGATTGTGGTGCATCATGCCTTCTGTGCTTTTACATTCAAACTGCAGGAGCCTTTATTTCATCAGCACAAACTGCAAGGAAACAGCGGCAGCCTTCCAGGTGTACTTTGCAAATTGGGGTTTAAATGTGGAACACATCAAATTAAAATTCAATATTAATTATTTTGTCTTGCTAGGAGCCTGAGTAGTTTAAAGCAGCAAGGGTAATTGTCTAACTCATTGTATGTGTCTACAGCGAACTTAATCATTATGTCAGCTTCCTAATAAAAGGTTATTATAGAAACAAAGATCCCAATTTTACATATGGTAGGCAAGGGAGAATTCGAAGAGCTAGTCTCCAAGGTAGAGTTGAGGTTCTTGACAAATGATGCCCATGCTGTGATCAGATACTTAACAAGAAATCTCGTTATTAACTAGGCCTGTACAGATAATTAGCACTTGAGCTTCAAATTTTAAATCTGGCTTGAGATGTATAATTTATCAAAAGCCCTAGCTCGCTGTCAAAGTCCTATAATAAGGCAGTATTATTGATGAATTGAGATTAAGAGCAGATTGAAGAGAAAATTAGGCCACTGGTTAGTCTGAAAGGTCTGATTTCAATATTTGCAGTACTAATTTGGTATTATTTTGGTAAATGGCTGTGGTCCCCAAGTGCTGCACAGTATAAAAGAATAAACTGTACGTCATTATTCTAACAAAAAAAAGTATTGTTTACTGTATGCAGCACTAGCAGTCTGGTTAATAAGCTTCTTTACAGGATAAGTGTACCTGTTTTTATTGCATTAATTATTATAATGCATAGGGAACACCAGGCTTTTATTCGCAGTTAGAAAATGTAGCTTCTTCACATTAAAAATTCTTTACATTAGACTAATGATGATCATGTATGCCTATCCCTATCTTAGCTCTTTCATTTGTATCTTTGAATTGTCTTTCAAGCATTCTTTACACTGGAATGCAGATAAGCAGCATTTTGTATATTCAAGCTACATAAAAAGAGCAATCTTTTTTTAATGATTGCCGGTAGCACTTCATTGCAAGTGGTTCCAAGAAAAAAAATGAAAGAGGGACTGTATGCAATCTAGCTACAGCAAACTGCAGCTGCAAAAGTGTTAGATACACATTCATGACCCTTAGTATGCTAAATCTTTTGATACCCGTAATAAAATGACATTTAGGCCAATATCTGATTTCCAGAATTACATTAGGTAAAACGTAAGGTTGGGACAAATTCTGTTTGTTTTTTTCAGGGTTTAGTCCTTAGCCCAAGCGCGCAGATAGTATCAGAAAGGCACTACGCTTCACCGTATATCCTGTCAAATATATACCAAAGGCAACCGTGTATCATCGTCTAGATCTTGCATATCGCACCAGTATCCTCCAGCAAAATAATGTCAGTCGCTGTCTGTTTCCAGGAAACTTTGTGCTGACAATCCCTTGTAACCCGTTATTGGCAGCAGCTCCTTTCCTCTCAGTTTCCAGCTGTCCGGTGGGGTATGCCAAGTCACAGCAGGACCTGAGGAGTGTTTGTATTCAACTGTGGCACTGAGCTTTATGGAGATTTTGCCTTGTATATTGTGCACTTGCAGACAAGCGGGATTTCCAGGACCCAGCGGGGGCTCCCCGGTGTTTATGCTGATGTGGTTAGCTAGTTGGCAAATTGCTTTGGGCCAGAAACGTGTGACAGAGGAAAATGTATTGCATTAGCTTTTCTATCAATAACGTCTTAACGCTGACTTATAACGCAATTGCTTTCATGCTGATCCGGCCTCCTAACTTTAATTTTAGGATTGATTGAATTTTGCAATCAGGCGTCTTTGGCAATACTGTAAAGAAAAGCCTTTTCTTCCTTCCTTAGAAATAATATGCTATTAAAAAATATACGCAACAAAATACAAACAACTTGAGTCACTCTAATAACCCACTGACTAATACATGTTTACACTGATTTGGAAAACATCTAATCCTTTTGATACATACACTGTTAGAATTTTAAGAAGACTTAAAGTAATTTATTCTTTTACATTTTACTCGGCTGTACACACTGGAGTAGCATTTTGCAGGACCACTTGAGTCTTGCAGGATTTTTAATAGATTTGTAAGAGGTCCTGAAAAGGAGGGTACTGCAATTCTTAGCAGAGAGAAATGCTCATTTATACTTTTGTGCGGGTTTTCATTCAGTTACTTCCAAGTGCTATTTACATGTTATGGACTGATTCTGATCTTGTTTACATTGAACGTACTTCTGCTGTGCATTAGTGCAATTTGAGATGGGGAGGCTCTCCTGGATAAGACTTACATCAGTGTAAGAGGTAAGTCCGAAGAGCTTTAAGGGTCATTTAAGAGAAAAGTAATCACTAAGCTACACTTTATTTAGAAAAATAGTTTAGGAAGCATTTTGTACCTTTAAATGACATTTTCAAGTGTACTGAAAGCTAAAAAATATTAAGATATTTCAGAATTTGGGAGAAAAATGAACATGTATATGCCAGACAGAAGCATGGGGCACATCTCAAGGCTCTGTCAATTTAGGACACTTTGCAAGTCCTCGCATAAGGCTGCTTTCTAAAAAGCTTAGCTATCCAATCGCCCGACTTTGAAATCCTTTCGCGTGAAACATTCCCACAGCTCAGAAGGGGAGCTGTGCGCACAAAAGATCGGCAGTAGAACACACGTTTCTATATTTGATTATATTCGTATAGCAAACATAATAACGATATGACACTTTTCATGAATTGAGGTAGGAAATAACAGCTACCAGTGACCACCGTGCAAAACAAAAGAATGGAAACGCTTCTTGTATAATGCTTAGCATCTTACACCACCTTATTAAAAACAAATGGGTTTGGTGCTCAGGTGGTTTGGATGGTCATTCCTACATTCCTGTTCTAAGTGATTCGGTAGTGCTGGCGTAAATGACCACACGTGGGCCGCACGAATAACAACGCGGAAGAGAAGCAGGCTTGAGTATTCCTGTCGGTGTAATTTCAAATAGCGACTAAATAGTGCAGGACAGGGTAATACAACAGGACTTTGCCAAGATAAATTCCTTCAGCTAGCCCGGATCCATTCCAATGTGAGAGACACTATTGTCATCCGCACGCTTTCCAGGAGGCGAGTTGTAAAATTCCAGGAGGAGGATATCCTGCTCTCAGATATCGGGAGAAGAAAGGCAAAGTTGTGCCTCGACGCCGCACGTTCCCCCCAACCCCGACCCCCGCCGGTTGTGAAAATATTAACTTGGCCGCACTAGTTCAGAACCGGGGGACGGGAGCGGGGAGAGGCTCGTTGCGGGAAGGGCGGGCACGCACCGGTGGCGGGGGGAGAAACATTTTTAAGGAGAAACGTGAACGCTGTCGGCAGGTTATTTTGGCCTGGCTCATCTTTGGGACTCTGTCCTCGCCGCGGCCCGCGGCCCCGGCTCCCCCCGGCNAAAAGCGGCGCGATGCCGGGAGCGCCGGGTTTTGTCTGTCCCTGGGAGAAGAGGGAGAGCAGCCGCCTTGGGAGGCAGGGATGGCTTTGGGCCGAGGCGGGGTGGGGACCCAAACTTCCGTAAAATAAAACGTTCCTGGGACGGAAGGAGGTGAAATAAAGCAGGGCTTTCACCCAGCGCGCCAAAGCCTTCCTCCGTCCCTTTGGATTAACCAGCTCTTTCCAATAGCCCTAATACTGGTGCTTGAATACTCGGGCAACAGAAGGCAGAAAACCTCATTTTGTTATAGGTGATAGTAAATAATAGTGCCATTGTGTTACATGAACGAGACGTTTGCAATTAGTTAATTTTTAAAATGTACGCAGATTTCGGGTTCTCTCTCTCTTTTTTTTTTTTTTTTTTTTTTTTTTTTAAATTTTTTTTTTTATTTAAACCTTTTAG
>VZSF01011140.1:166094-183594 GCA_013398295.1 Chionis minor
TTTCTTTATCAGCTTCCTTGAGAGAGAAAACTGTAATTAATTGAAAACTCTTGGAGGGTTGCAGTGCTGGAAACAATTCCCAGAGAGGAAGATATCAGTACATTGTCAGACAAAAGTCACTGAAAGGTATGGGCTACCTATTGAAGGTTTCCACAATACATATCTGCCAGCGGTACCATAAAGTGTGTGAATTTGTGTTTTTCCTACAAGCAAATACAGCGAACCATTATTGTGTACATCTATATGTACAGAATATCCATTTCCTAGTATCTGTCATCTGTTTACACATACACGACAACCTGCTATAATTTAATTTACAGTCAAATTTGAGCATCTGCAACATCCTTTTTGCTATTATATATTTTTAGGTTTTTTTGAAAATAATTCTTTTATATGATCATTGCCAACCATTAAAAATAATCCCATAGAGCAACAATGTATGAATCAGAAGCAGCAAATAAGAACACAGAAAATTTTAAATATTTCCACAAGACCCATGCTACTTGGGTATTTGTTACCTCTTGTAGCTGAAAGATTCTGCTAGAATTTGTGTATAAGCCGTATTAGTTTTCTGTGGCAGGATTTATACATAACAGCAAGTTTCTGGATCTTGTTAGCTCAGGGCAAAAAGTCATGCTTTGGAGCAGTTGCCCCAGCAGGAGGATAAAAGATGATGGTCGGTAATTACATCAGTTTTGCACTGTTGAGCAGATGTTCTTGCAGATAGATTTTGGCTGGCATTTACAGAACATCGCTAGTGAATCTCATGATAGCGTTGGAGGAATGCTGCTACAAGTGGATGAAGCTGCATGCTTGTAATAAGAAGATTATGAACAGAAGAAATAAATGAAAAGAAGAAACACATGAAAAGTGTACCAGCTACACTACTTCAAAACCTGGGTTTTGTTTTTTAAAAGGAGTTATATTTAATCTTGAGTAACCTGAATATGGGCCAGCAGATTTAGAATTTAGCTTAATAAGCAATACGAGGTACCAGTTTGCAATATCCAGAGAGGACATAATAGTCTGCATAAGGCCAAAGTTAGATAAATGGAAGGAGGAGATTGAGGGCTGGAGGGGCTGCAAAGTAATATAAAGCTAAGAATACTCCTTACCTGCATATGACTGACAGCAGCTTGAAGAAAACTGGACAGCGACCAAAAAATACAAAGTAAAATTTGTTAGAAAGAGAACCCAGCTCAACTCCCGTGACTGACTTTATAGTGGTGGATGAAATATAGCTGGGAAAAAAGATTGTACTTACACCTTTATAGGCAGTTCCAAATGTTTAAAAATATTAACTAATTATTAACTAACATTGTTCATCCCTGGGATACAGGGGGATTATTTCCTTCACTATATGACTGGAAAATGACTTGCTTAAACCCACAGAGCAACTCTGTGGCAAAAATGTAATTTTGACTCAAGATCTCACACTTTCAACCCTGTGCTCGGTCTCTAGATAGGTTTCTGCATAGGACTTTTTTTAGGTGTTAAGCTCAACATAAAAGGCAGAATGGTGAAAACATGCCACGGTCTGGAAAATTCTAAGTATTTTTACCAAAAACAAGCTCCTGAAGACTGAAAACATTTTTAAATCAGCCAATTCAATGTATAACTTTCTAGGAATCTTTGTATGTTGAATGATGGAAATATGATATCACAACTAGAGCTGGACTCCTGATGTGACTGTGCTTTGGGCTGTCAGCATGTCTGTTAATGGAAGGATTTATTGACAAGGTGTGTTTTAAGAACAGGGCATTTACAATTAGATTAGAATCCATTCCCCTTCATTTTACCTATCTGCAGGAATGCTGACTTTCAAAATCCCCTCTTTCTTGCGCTGGGTGAATGATGCTAAAAAAAGCAACAAACCTGTCCCTACTGGCAGGTGCCAGCTTGCAGAATTAGATATGGGCACTCCTCCGACTGCCTCTTTCCCCAACAGGGCGTCAGACGCTGCACAAAGTGCCAGATGAAGTATCCTCTGCAATGCCAAGGGTGTTTGGAGTAACAAAAGAGACTATGTTGTTACCATATGCTTTGCTTTTAGATCTTGGTTCCAAGGGTGAAATTTGGTCCAACGGCCAAATTACAAAAAAACACAGAGATTTCTTAAAACGACTAGGGCTAGTACACGCCTTTACTCCAACTAAAGGTGGTGTTTACTGTACTCACCCCAGGACTGAGTTTTTTTGCAATCCTTCAAAGTGAAGCTACTGGTGTGTTCCTGTCACGCAAAAGATCTGAATAAGATCATAGAATGGGTTACGTTGGAAGACCTAAAGACCTTAAAGGCCATCTAATTCCAACCCCCCTGCCACAGACAAGGACACCTCCCACTATACCAGGCTGCTCAAAGTCTCGTCTAACCTGGCCTTGAACACCTCCAGGGATGGGGCCTCCACAACTTCCTTGGGCAATCTGTTGCAGTGCCTCACGACCCTCAGAGTGAAAAATTTCTTCCTAATACCTAATCTAAATCTCCCCTCTTCCAGTCTGATGCCATTACACCTTGTCCTACATGCCCTTGTAAAAAGTCTCTCTACAGCTTTCATGTCTTTCAGGTCCCTTTCAGATACTGGAAGGCTGCTATAAGGTCTCCCCAGAGCCTTCTCCTCTCCAGGCTGAACAATCCCCACTCTCTCAGCTTGTCCTCATAGGAGAGGTGTTCTGTGCCTCTCATCATTTTGTGGCCCTCCTCTGGACCCACTCCAACACATCCATGTCCTTCTTCTGTCGGGGGCCCCAGAGCTGGAGGCAGTACTCCAGGTGGGGTCTCAGGAGACCAAGGTTGCTAGGAAAAGATAGTATCCAGAATGGGGAGAGACAAACCAGTGCTTGTTTACATGTTAAAAACTTGAATTTAAAAAAGTAGATTAAAAACAACCCCAAAACACCTCTCTCAAATTATCTACTTTTTTTCTTTTCTGCCAATTGTGAACTGAACTAGAAAACAACATGGCTGAGGAGTGCACTAAGGAGGGTATTGCCCCAGGGCCCAGAGTGGGACTATGCTGATGCAGAGGGCTCTGGTCAGCATAGGTTTCTAGGAGGAGAAAGCAAGCAGCCAGCGGGAGTCCTACAGCTCGTGGACATTCCCACCTTCTACCTGTTTGCTGTGGTTGCAGCTCCTTCCCTCTGAGTCTCTCTGAGGGATGCATCTTCTGCAGTACTCAGTTGTCCAAAGACTTTTCTCGTGTGTCTCATGGTACCAGGAAAACTGTGTGTTCTTGGTGCAGCATACTTCTTATGGATTTCTAAGCACAATCTTGGAGGAGAGCGATCTGTAGTATCACTGCCCACAATGCCTATTTGCCCAAACGGCTGGAAGAACAGAGAAAATATTTTCTCTCAAGCCTACGCTCATGCAATAAACATTTTTTTTTCCTAATGTGTCAGATTCCTTCACCTAGGGCATAATTTGGTCATTCCTAACTGCAAAGAGTATAGTTAGCCTTTGCAAGCATAAAACACTAAAAGGAATGCAGCGATTCACATGGGTACTTCCTAATGCTGCTGTGGTGTTCTCATGGTCTCTCCCGTCCACTGGCAACGTGAGCTCATTCTGTCTCGCTTCTTTTCAACCCTTTTCAAGTGCATTGAAGTGCAACTGGTTTAGCTTTCCTGGGAGTCTATCTCCGACGTGAGAAGGAAGAAACGCAGTTCAGGAGTAACACTCCGGGTGCCATACTGACAGGCACCCCGAAGAAAACAAGGGGATAAAGGACCAAAAAGAAAAGAGTAGGATAAAGGGAAGGCTGAGGATACCTTGCTTTGGAAAGATAAAATGAGATCACCTTGGTTACGATGTGATCCACAGAAGGATTGTGTGTTCATGACCTTTTTTGAAGAAACAGTCCTCGATATACCACACCATTGCCTATATTTGTAATAAGTCAAATGACAGAAAAACAAATGTCACTTATTAGAACATTGAGGTTTACTGTTCAAGTGATTAACTGAGAATCATTTGTATGATTAAATGCTGGAAAATAATTTGCTTTCACTGTGAACCTATAGCATAGATCTCATTACACAGAAGTGCTGCATATTAGTTGAAGCAAATTAACATTCAAAGACTTTCTGGAGTGGCTGCTAATCACAGGCTGTTAATTACTGTCATTACAGTCGACTGCTGAGGAGACTAACCAAGGAATCATTCTCATGATCTTGGTATTTGAAAGTGATCTTCACCAATAAAAACACGTCAGACATACAGAAATTGCAAATTGCTGAATTTGCTGATGCAGTTGAAAATTCCGCTGACTATAAGTACCCGTCTGGTGATAGATGCATTCTTGACACAGTTTCAGTGTTTGGACTTAGGAAATAATGAGTATCAATGTCCTAGCTAGGGAATATGCAAAGATGAAGGAGCCCTTTGTATCCTTAATTAAGGAAAGTAGTAGCAGAGCTCGTTCACAGATAAGTGACTGTACATAATAATCATGTATTTATGTGAGGACTGTTATGCTATATTACTATAACAGCAATTAGGTTTTCACAAAGTAGTTTTAATAAAAGGCATACTTACATAATAAATAAACAACTAATTTCCATGCCAGATTAATTATATACAGCTTAAAATGGTCACTATGCTAAGTGAAACCTAGAGAGGCAGATTCTTGTAAGTGCAGATGTACAACTACATGCTTACAAGTGAACATATTCTTTCCTTGTAAATCAGGCACATACGTGCATGAATTTCTGGAAGGATACCTCTGTACAAAGCAGGCTCATATATGATTTTTACATGAAAGAAAGATCCAGGTTTACTTTACTTGAAGGACTTGGTAGGCCAGTCTAGAAACAGTCTAGTCACCAAGAGAGGAGGGGGCTCTTGTGAAAATGTCAGACACCCACTCAGGTACCTGTAACCTGAAGATGTGAGACATCTTTCCCACAGGGTCTTCTAACATCTTCATTTCTTAGCTTTGTCTTTAGCAGATCAAGCTAAGTACCTTACAGTAAAAAGAACAGGGAGGGGCTAGCTCTATTTCCATCCATATAGGGAGGGAAAAAAAAATTAACATGCTTTCTCTGCTACAGAACTGGCCTATAGAATTTAGAATTAATATATTGTCTATATTTTTTTCAAGCAACTCTAAAAATTATTTTCAAAGCATTGCTATTCCATAGCAAAGACAGATGCTGTAGTATATTAACATTTTTTAAAAATATGGTTTAGCCTCTTTTCAGTTCACAAACTATCTCTAAACAGACAACCATCTTCTTGAGTGTATTAATTATTAAAAGTGATTGTACTATAACGTGGAGAAATAATTCTTAATTAGTTGCTCATTCACAAAATAATTTGTTGCGGGTACTCTATATCCCAGTTGATAGCATGCAGTAAAAGCCAACAGACTTTTCTGGGCAGAAAAAAGGGTTACTGCTGTTCTGAGAAGATGATCACCTAGAGACAACATATTGAGAGTTTTGTATGCTACAAATGTTTAGGAATTCAAAAACTTAATTACATTTCAAAGAAATGCAATCTCTTGTTGGGTGTTATCAGTAACCTTCACAGGAGGGGGTACACTGGGAACAAAAGCTTACAAAAATGCATGCCAAAGCAGCATATAAATTCAGTAAGTCCTCCTTCAGGGTAAATTAATGTTCGGTATTGTCCCTGCCCTACTGATGGACAAATACAGATTAAAATCCAAATCCTGCCTTTGAATGTTCACATGGAGCTCCTGTTGTGTCCTAGTTAAATAAGCACCGTTTATTTTCTCTAATTGATTGGCAATTTCTTCAAAGAAATTCTTTGAAAAGATTACTTTCCTGGCTACAAGGGAAACCCTCTACTTCACCCAGAAATAGTGCTTCAGGACTTAAGGGGAGTTGAGCTTAGAAGATGAGGTATATAGCTATTTTGAGGTGGTGGTGGTGTTTTGGGTGGGGGTTTTTTTTGTTTGTTTGTTTGGATCCCCTGCCTCTACCCTCCATGGACTTGGAACGAAAGATAAATAGTAACTCATCCCAGTGCAGAGGCATCAGGTGATACTGGCATGATTTGACACTGCACCTCAAGTGCTTTATTATCTAGCAAATTATGAAATCTGGGAATCTACATCTTTTATTTATCATAGTCCTAGTAGGCATTGTGAGCCTTGCTGTGGGACACAGGTAACTAGAACATATCTTAGCCTGATATAACCCAGTACAACTTAGTTAAAGCCCATGGGATAACTTTGAGTCATGTGTCCAGTTTGGTTGGTAGAGGTGACACTATCTGTACTACCAAATATAGTTATTAAAATAAAAAAATGGGAGAGAACAAAAGATATAAATACTTTTTTTTCAAATGCTTTGTAAGATTAGAATTAGCTGTGACTACTTATTTCCTCCTAAGGAAGTCTGAATTACCTATCCTTGTCATGCTATGCAAGGATGACGATGTCAATCCATTGTAATTATAGAATCACAGAATGTTAAGGGTTGGAAGGGACCTCTAGAGATCATCTGGTCCAACCCTCCTGCCAGAGCAGGTCCACCTACAGCAGGTTGCACAGGGTGCCATCCAGGCAGGTTTTGAATGTCTCCAGAGTCGGTCGGAGACTCCACCACCTCTCTGGGCAGCCTGTTCCAGTGCTCTGCCACCCTCAAAGGAAAGAAGTTCCTCCTCACGGTCAGATGGAACTTCCTATAGTCGAGTTTGTACCCATTGCCTCTTGTCCTATCACTGGGCACCACTGAAAAAAGACTGGCCCCCTCCTCCTGGCACCCTCCCTTTAAGGATTTGTAAACGTTTTTGAGATCGCCCCTCAGTATTCTCTTCTCTAGACTAAAAAGACCCAACTCCCTCAGCCTTTCCTCGTAAGAAAGATGCTCCAGCCCCCTAACCATCTTCGTGGCCCTTTGCTGCACCCTCTCCAGCAGTTCCCTGTTTTTCTTGAACCAGGGAGCCCAGAACTGGACTCTGTACTCAAGTTGTGGTCTCACTAGGGCAGAGTAGAGGGGGAGGATGACCTCCCTCCACCTGCTTGCCACACTCTTCTTGATGCACCCCAGGATGCCATTGGCCTTCTTGGCCACAAGGGCACATTGCTGTCTCAGAATTGCTCATTGCTTAGCTGAACAACAGCTCTGAATCGTCAAACTTTTGGGGATTACACAACAGCCACCAGCACTCCCTGGATTAAATAATCACAGAACATGCTCTGCCATGTAATTTTTTTTCCTTAGGTTCATTGGACTACTGCTTTTGAGATTCACTAAGTCACTATTAGAGATGTTAAAAAATATTGATTGCATTTTCAGACAAAAAGGGGTGGGTTTAAAGCAACATTTTTCCAGTTCTTGGGCAGCTCTATCTGCTAAGTTTATGGATTTGCCTTTGTACATCACAATTGTATTTCAAAGTGGAATGCAAATGTGTAGGCAAGTGTCTGAGGCATGAAGTCATTACACTGCAAACCCTATCCCTTTAGCGTTTCATGTGAAAATAAAAGCAGTGTAAGCAGCCCCTGCCATCCTCTTTTTCTCCTCTGGAGGCCTCCCACAAACCTAATCCTGAAAGGTATTGGAGAGGGAGGACTTTCTACCTGCCGAGTTTCCTCCTGGTTTACAACACAATTGACCGTGAGAAGTCTCCAAAGCTCCAGTGTGGAGTTTCCCTCTCCTTAACCTTTCCTGCAGGATTTCCTGTAGAAACGAGAATTTGGACCACACAGTTTGGTGGGATTTAGTTCTTGTTGCTGACAGCATTTAGTACTGTTAAGTAGATCCAACAGAGTTCAGTTATAAAATCACATACATGGGAGAGACTTAAAGCATTCCCCTAATCCCACTCCCCTGTGCTGAGGCCATACCACGTTTAGCTACGTCTGTGTCTAAACAGCTTCTGTGCTGGTGACCCCTGAGAATCCAGAGACTATTTAAAGGCCTACAAGAGGCAACAAAGACAAGCAAGCTGTTTTATCAGCAAGCTATATCCACTCCATGAGGGTCCAATGCTTCTATCAGGTGATGAAGACTTGTGAAAATTGCAAAATATTGGAAGTTACTGCTCTTGATCATCCCTAAGAGATGTTTATCTCTCCTTCTTCAGAAATTTCCCGAGAAAAACGTTTACACAGCCAAGTCTAGCGTTTTTCTGTGTCTGGAGCTGTAAATTTTATTTTTCTCTAATATGTAAACTTTCTCTGTACAAATGAAATACAAGGTCTTTTTCTACTATCTAACCGGACATTACATATTCTGCACTTGTGCTTTTGATTTCTTCATCTTTTTTTTTTTTAAGACATAGGTACTCAAAAAATTTCATTAAATTTTCCCTGGTTTTAGTGTTTTCTTTCTTTTATGTTGCCACTACTGGCAGAAATAAAATCAGGCTGCATTAATTAATATTTGCTGTGGACTCAAGTAAGTAATCTGAAATATCTACTGAGATCATCTGCTACCACAGAAGATTACCTTCCAGACACCTAAACTGTCCCAGTTGTATTTTTGAGTAGGAGGTGTCTGTGGCAGCCACGCTCCCTCTTGAGATGCAAGTTACCTTTGGTCCCACTTAGTGATGTATTTGCTATTTGCTGTTGAACCTCCAACCCATGTTTCAAATCAGGCTCTGCACATGGAGACACAAACAAGCCGATCCCTTCACAGCTGCCCCGACTGAAGAACTGTCTGTCTATGACCACTGGGGTGACACCGGGGCTTCTGTAGGTAATCAAGAGAAGCTGGTCTCATCAAATGCCCGGCACTGCCTCCGCTTACTCAAATTGAATCCTAACCATTTCGCACAACTAAACTACGCATCTTCTTGTCTCATTTGCAGCTCTGCTGCCTGTGTTGTGCAAGGCTTTGTCCTTACTAAAGATCTAGCAGGGACAATGACCCTTCTTTCCAGGGTGGTGGAAGCATGCTCAATTAGGCCAATATACACCTGGTCACCATGACACATGACATTTAGAAGAAACCAGCCTTGCTGTCCTTTTGATCCATCCTTTATTTGCATGGAAGTTCTGTCCGGTTCATTTACCTTGTATATTAAATCAACAAAGTACCCGATAATGTTTAAAACACAACAGCTTTCCTCTTAAACATCAAATTGCGTATTATTAAAAAGCTTGGCAGATTAACTGTAAGCTAACATGTAAATTTTCAAGTTGTAGAACATGAAATATATTTGCATGTGTTAAATGGTTTCTTGATCTCATTGGAGTCTCCACTGGAGTAGTCTCCTCACAGAGTTCAAGCAATTAAACACTATTTCTTCCTGCATAACCATAAGTTATATGTCCTTTTTGTTAAACGTGACTTTTGTGGGATGTAGTTATCCAGATTGTTCTCAGCAATAAATCTGCTCTTGCATAATTGATTAAATAACTGTTTGCCAGTTCATCTTGTTAATATATGTTCATTCGCTTTTATAAGCGTGGATGACCTTGGAGAATGGAAGCCAGGAAGAGGGTAACAAGAGGGTGACAGAGGGTGACAGCCAAACACACATACAAAAGGGACCCGCCTCCTGTAATCCTCGTATTGCAAGCAAAACCCTGCCTGGAAAACACAGAGTTGTTGCCCGGCAAAATCTTTCAGTGGGGACCCTGAGTAGAGTGGTTCGAGGACTGCAGAGCAGGTGCTCAGCCGCAAACACACGTCAAATGCTTTGGTCAGCTCAGGGCACTTCCCGAAGATACAAATCAATGACAATTAAAGCGGATTATGAAAAAGCAATAGTAGATAGTTAAGTCTTTATGTGATTTAATTGAGCTAAAGGTGCAGGGCCAGATTCTTTCCATGTGCTGATGGGTTCGAGATTACTACAACTCTACGGAGGCATAGTCTCTCGTTTCCTGGGGACTTTTGGACCTGTTCCTGCTGGGAGATCACGTAATGACTGGGGAGGGGGTTTCTATTATTGAGACTCATTTGTTACTGCAGATGCAGTAACTCAGCTGCCCATGCTCAGACAAGACATATTGCTGTAGCAACTCTTCTAATCTTTAGGATACTTTGGGTCTGATTTAATGTGGTTTTGATTAGCCTTTTTCTGAAAATGATCTTACAAGAATTCAAAGGCCATAAGCATTGCCTGAAAGTATAAACCGGGTTAGGACAGATGTCCACCTGTATCTGTACCTCCTCTCCAACAGCTCTGGTTCTTTAGGAAGAGAGTATAAAATATGATACATGCAGAGTCATTTTTCCTCAGCTATATTAACCTAGTTTCCAGTAATTGGCTGTTTATGGTCTCACTGTATTGAATGTTTTCTCTGGATTACTTCACTTAATAATTATCAAATTGCTCAAATATCCATGAATTTGTCTATTCACTTTAAAAATTCATTTATAATTTTGGCCTCCAGTGGCAATGAGTTCCTCGGAACCATTGCTATTTGTACCTGACAGGGCTCTGCCAGTCCAAAGAGTCTGACCCATGGCCTTGAAGTCAAACCACAAGAATAGAGAACAGTAACAGCCCTAGAGAACATAGTATATAAGAACAGTATGTTTAAGAGAGATAATTTGCAGAAAGAGCTAAAAATAACTAGATGGTTTTAGAAGGTTTCTAGTAGAAGAATTATATGTACACTTTCGGAAGAGAAGTGAGTTTTTACATTTATGAATGAACACAACTGTGCAAAGCCAGGTGTAAAAGCAAATAAAGTTAAAAGGTTCCCCGTTGCAACACAGCAAAGCTAGTGAAGTGCTTTCAGCACAGAAATAATGAATGTGCTCAGGGCTTTTGGCTGTAGGAAGAATTCTGGTTCTGGAGGTCTGCACAAGCTACAAATGCTTGAAGAATATCACATAGAAAATGAATTGCAATTAACCAGCTAGAGATTATTTTAAAGCAAAAAAAGGTCTGAACAGTTCCATAAAGAAAGTGAAAGAAAGCTTGAGGATGACGTGGTAGGTGACAATCTGAAGAGATTGCTACTATGAGATGCTAAAAAGGATTTCACAATAAATCAAATCCTCAACCGGATATTTGAACTCAACAGCATCTTTCTAAACATGAACTCGGAAAATTGAAATAGCAGAAATAACCTACAAATCAAAAAGATATAGTGAGGGGGTGTTATTGCTGCCTATTCCAGTCAATAACTACTCCCTCTTATCAGTGATAAAATTATTTAGCAATGCAAATGGTGACATTAAGGAGCCAACACAACTGGAGGGACACTGCGATCACTAACAGCTACGTCATTTTCCACTGGCACACAGAATTGCAAACCTGAGAAAGCACCACGCCACAAAAGGAAAACTGCATCTGATATGTTTTGCGTGTGTTTGAGTATTTAATCATTGAGACAAAAACTTATGAAAGAACCAACATTATATCAAAACAGCATGAGCAATGCGTTATGGATTAGGAACTGGAGTTCTATCCACCGTAGGTCAGTACAGAACTACCAGCAATTGATGCCAGCAGAACTCAGAAATCAAGTGGGATACGTGGGCTCAGGTACGCTGCTTTATTAAAGTGTACCTACTGCCCTGAGTGACTATCCTCTACAAACAAGGATTCATAGAAACTGGCAATCTACCACACTCAGTATCACAACATAGAAATATACCTGTGTATGGAAATGAGAGGAAGAACTTTGCTGCGAAGAAAGGAGCCCAGGTTCCTAAATTACCCCAACTTCGGAGCTAAGTGACAGTGGCACTGAACTACAGCGACAGCTGGGAATGGTGGGAGAGAAAAAGGCCAAAGCAGGGGACAAAGGCAAATGCAAGTTTAGAGGACGCAGCAACAGTTTGTCAACATCTCTGTCAACTTTTCAAGATGCAATTCTTCATCTTCATAATGAGAAGCAACCTCAACACATGGCATTTTCTCTGTGGTGGGCTCACTCTTTCTCCCCAAATACTTCAACGACCCTTAGTCTGTCACTGGAAAGCTACCAATCTGTCAGTCACAACCTCTGATGTCTCACCAGTAATTCTTCCTCTTGCTTTCCAAAAGCAATTGCTGCATTCGCACCACTCGCAGCAAATCAATCTCTGCGTTCTGCCAGCTCACCGACTGCTTTCGGCACCTCCCAGCCCAGCTCCTCTTCCCACGCCGCCCCTCTGCTCACTGGCGACAGCCTTCAGCAGTCCTCTCCACCAGCACTGCTTTGCTCTTAGACTCTCAGATGGAGCTTAGCAAAGCTTTTCATTTTTTCAGGTCCTAATAGCACTCTTTCCCATCCACTGCCATGCAAAAGATAGAAGGAAAACACTAAATTTCAATGCCAGTGGGAAGAATATTTCACAGAAGTCTATAGCAGATATTAGTATGACAGATACCTCACGGTTGTTCAGAAAGCTGTACTGTATGGTGTAATTATAGCATTTTTATGGAATTATTAGGAGCAATTACATCTAGTTCTGCTGCCTGCAGAGTGCAGCAAAAACCACACTGTCTGAATCTGAGTTGGGCTAGTCCTTGCTCGCTTCCATAATCTGTGGTCACCTCAAGCGGGGAAGGGAAACTGGCTCACCTCATCTCACCAGCTGTTTTCCCTTCATCTTAGCCCATCCTTGCGAGCCGACGTGCTACACAAAGCAGCGATCCCCACCCACCTGCAAGGCAGCAAGAATAACTTAATCCACCAGATAGATGTCAGTGTGCTTTGCAAAGACGGGCTGCCTAATTGGAGGGGGAATCCAAACCACAGAGACTGGAGGAAACTTGCCCACAGCCACGCAGATGACAGTGGCACATCAAAGCCCAAAACCCACACCGCTAGACTCAGCACAACCTGGTCTTCCCCGGGACATCGAAGTGCAGGTCTGGGTTTGCTTTCTTTCAACTCTCCAAGTACAGGAATAAGGTGACGGCAACAGGGAAGTACAAGGGAGTTTTCTAGCCCCTTATTAATCTTGATGTACATTTAGAGTGACTAAGTCTCACCATAGGTATGCAAAATCTAAAAGATAAACAACTAGTAAATTCAGGCTGATGTGAACAGTACAAAGACTTATTTCAAAGAGGTCACACTGGATTTCACATGATTACTTCAGTTTTGGGGTTGTTTGCTTGTTTGGGTTTTTTTATAAATTTTCCCCTTGTTTTTTTTTGTTCCAGTCATTCTAATGGATATGTGTGTGCATGTGTAGGGTATGCTATTTCAGTTGGCTTCTTACGACAGTAGTTACAAATGTGTGTCCCCTCTGAAAAAATCAGAAAAACGTGTGTAGTACCCCTTTTGCTTTGAACGATAGGCCTGCAGCACTGAGCAGGTAAATGTTTTCTGGTGGAAGCAGTATTTTTCCCGTGGCTGCGTGCTGCTGGAATGTTTATCTTTGCTCGAGTTGCCTGGCTATTGCAAAACTACTTGAAATGATTCATGGGTCTGACAGATGTCTGGTACAGCTGGATGTGTCCTTGATTATCCCAAAAGTCTGGACAACGCTGTCATTCACCATTGCCCAAATTATCTCTGTATTGACTGCAGAAGCCTTTGTGACAGTACTGTAATGGCTAATTACCCAGGATACCTTTGATACTTACTTTATAGTGGTTTAGAAGAGTTAAAAAAGAGAAAGAGAAGGAATTGGAGCAAAAACATACCAGTGAAAGTTATGTTCTTATATGTTCCAAAACACTATATGCTTTAGCCTACATGAGAATATGCTGCATGGGCTAATTAAATTCAGGCTGTCCTTTTAAAATAGACAGATTTCCAGCAAAATAGATAAGAAGGAAGTGTAAGGAATCCTGACAATGATAAATCATGGACAATAGAAGGAGCTATTAGCCAGGAGAGAATTGTATGTACAACATTCTTGAAAAAAAAGATGATGAGCAGCCATTTGCCTGCTTTATATGTTGCTGGGAAAATAACATGTTCTGCTTAGCAAACAACAAAAAGCCACATGGGTAGTGATGCTAAATATGTATATGGCTATCTCGTGAAACTGCCTATAAGGAGGTATGAAAGCAGAGATCTCCTTTCCCCGAGCTATCAATTAATGTGTTTTGAAAAATACAGTTTCTGAAAAGCAGAAATATATTAAGAAAACAGGTGAAAGGAGACAGGGTAAAAAAATCTCATTTTAGTGAAGATGAGGTCTTAATGACAACTAAGGTTAAAAGTTATGGCAAATCTCTGCTTTTTAGGGCTGTGTCTCTCCTCATGACTCAGCCTAGGTCCAGACTGGAAAAGCATGTGTCAGACCTTCCCCCCTTCAGTTTTAAACAATTCAGAAATTGACCAAGAACCACAAGGGCAGGCTGTCCCCATGAAGTCAGTGATGACATTCCCACTGGCTTCAGTGGAGGAAGGATTTACTTTCCCAAACCAAACCTTACAGTTCAGGCCTACATGGCACATATACTGAACTGGAAGATGCCAGCCCAGTGCCTTCTGCGGTGGGGAACAGCTGATTCAGTCCAGACACCAAATCAGAATTAAATTACCCAAACATATCTGCCTGATACTCCCTTAGTGATACCAGCGTAGAGAACAGAAAAAGAAAGATCACACTTTTGATCGTGTGTTCATCTTGCATATTATTTATCCTTGTTGCTTCACTGTAAATAATGTATTTGGATAGAAGGTGATGAATTATTGACGAGAAGATTTGGATATCAATTCAGATAAAAATAATGGGTAATTAGATTTCTTTGTAACTCGGAACTGAACAGTCAACGCCCAGTGCATTAAATACTTAGAGAACATGCCTTTTCCTTGTTTGTCAGGTCCTTCAAAGAGCTTACATTTTTTGCAGGTATATCTGTTACATGAATTCATTCACTAAAACATATCTGTTCATTAAAAAATGACAAATAGAATGTTTGCTGTTTAAAATACAAGGCTTATCCATTCATCTTATTTGGGTAGAAGATCACATGCTGTTACTTACATTTCTTACTATGATTGCATAGTTTTTACAATTAGCTACTGTTACTTAAATTTCAAAAAAATTTCACTAGATCACTTACTTAAAAACTCCTTACCTTTCATTAACAGCAGAAGTATGTCTATTTGTCCATCTGCTACAATACCTGTAAAAATGATGAAACAAGGATTCAGTGATTGTACTAGAGCTGTGCCTGTAGTAAGCACAGGCAATCATAGGAAAATATTCTCTAACTCTTCGCATGGTTCTGGTACTGCAAAAGGAAAGGCAAGATATTAAATATGGAGGAAAATGGAAAACTCTTTTCCAGTCCCTTTGCTCAAGCTTCTGGAGGCTCAGGCACAATTACATGTGGGCAAACGAAATTTCCAGATCTTGCAGTGTGAACTAAATCCTGACTGGTGCAAAATCTCACAACGCTAAGTTTGTTACAGGGCAGGAGAAATGCTTGGTAGCACAGTGTCACCGATTCTGTGCAGCAAGGTGTATGTCAGCTAAGGACCTGCCCTGATAACACATATTTTAAACTTATAATAAGCATTAGAAAGGTTTGGTTAGAATAAAACAATCTAATCCAAATAATCACTTGTGTTGATTTTAGTTTTGATTTTGTCAATATCTTGAAGACACAAAGGGAGGCTGAGCGTGTAAATAAAAACTATCAGGGAAATGACAAATAAAAATTCAAGTACTTCCTTGTGCTAGAAATATAGACTCTTTCTCACGCAGTCCTTTTGAGCTGTCAGGAACAGACTCATTTCTGATACTTGCTTCTTCAGCTAACTAACCAGAATGGGGTGATGCTGGGAATACACAAAACGCCGACAATGTTTAACACCAATTAGATTTGGTGACACATTTTGCAGTGCCTTAGATTTCAGCTCTGAGCTTCCCAATGACTTTTGAACAATCAGATTGTATGGTACAATGATCAATTACTTAATTTGGGGCCATAGATACCTCATGTAACAGCCCGAGATGAGTTTCCATCTTGCAAGCTGTCCTTGAACACAACAGGTAGGAGCAGGTCGTTGACCAATGGTGTCCTGATGTGGAAACGTAGAGGCTGTGTTTGAAAATATGGAAGTTTTTTCTGGAAATCTTCTGAAAAGGTTTAAATTAATTTAAAAAAAAACCACAAATCCTAAACCTACACACATAAACTTCACATTTTATGCAACTTGTCAAGATCATCTACACTGCTGGGGCTGGGGCTGGATGAATCAGCAAGAAAGGGTGGCATAGAGCAGTGCTCTGCCCACCCTCAGCCCTTCAGCTCACTCTTGGTCACACATGTGACAGTGAGGTGGTGGAGCAGAGATACCTTCACAGCAAGTACTTCCCCTCATGTTTCAGTACCTCTTTATTTTATTCTAAATGATTGTTTGCTTTTAAGATGGATTTTATATTAAAATTTCATGCCTGCAGTACTGGGGAGGAAGTGCTTGATAGAATCAGCAGCCAGGTATCTTAAGCGGTGCATATTCCCTGCTGTGACTGAACTTTTCTGCTGGATATTTGTGACATGATTTTCAAAAGACCACATATTTTAACTTCTTGTACCTGAAGCACTTCAGATGAGTTTGGGAGAGAAGATCCATAGCACTTTCTGAAAGGACTGTGTCTGGGACTCCCAAACTCATCTCCCACTCTTCCGTCTTCCTACTCACTTTTGAAAACCTAGACCTGAAGAAAAAAGAACAGTGTGGTCCAGATTTCAGATGCCACAACAGACTCTTACTGTCACACTGTTTCACAGTTAATGACATCCATCCAGCATCTTTTCAGTAGTCTCCATCCTGAACAGAATTGTTCTCTAAAAACCATCACTCTCCCAATTAGCTGTCAAAATTATATTTCTCCCCCTCTAACCTTGTGTTCAGTTGCAGGTAATGGAGCTAATTGTTTTACCATGGTCCCTGAAGGCTGAGAATTGCAGTAACGTCACCTTTGTTCCCCAAAGGAGTTTCTACAAGTCTTCCTGACTGGGTTTGAGACAGTCCGTACATTTATGTTATGATCCAGATGGGACCTGAATTGGGACTATCCCATTTATGACTATGAAATGAGTGTTGGGATGCATAATAGGATGTACGTGGAACAAAAGTACCTAATATTTTCAAGACTTTTTTTTTGGGAGCACTGAAAATAGACAGGGAAAACATTTTCTAAAGGAGAGGGGGCCTGAGTTCTACAGAGAAAGCGCTGTGCCCTGGTCACCTCCCATGGCAATGGCTGCAGGGAAACTGTATGACATTTCTTTTATGCTTCCTGTGGAAAAGAGGCCGAACGTGAACTGCAGAGCTTGAATTCACTCTACACCAACACAGGGATTTAGAAATGTTAATTTTAATCAAAACTTCCTTTAGTATGCAGGAAATATGCTATTCACCTAGGACTTAAAGTTTCACTGCAATTTTGTTTTAATACCTTAAATTAACTACTTGGCAGGAGATGACAAAATATGCATTTTGCACAAACACGTAATATTTCCCAGAATTTAAATATTGACAAACACAGTTTTTGCCATTCATCATTTTTTAAGATTTTTTTTTTTCCCCAACATATAAAAGGTCCTTTTCAATGAACATTGTACGTGTTATGTTCACACAGAGCATTTCTTTTTTTCCCCTGTTCGCATTTGAAAGATCTTTGGGGCAGGAGCCAGGGGGGAGGCAGAAATCGG
>VZSF01011140.1:186094-341094 GCA_013398295.1 Chionis minor
AGTTCATTTGTGACGAGAGTCCTACAGTCAAGGTTTAATGCACGGACAGGCGCAGGTGTGCAGCCAGTACCAACAAAATCCAAAGGCTGCCAGTTAGGAAGCCTCTTGCGTCAGACAAGGTGAAACATGTTTAAGAAATTAACACCATCTTCTTTAAAGCATCTTGTAGGAATGGTTCTCCAGCCACACCTTCCTTATGACACTATCGAGCCTTGGCGAGGAGGGACCAGAAAGGGCAGCCCAATGCACCACAGTCACTACAAATTAGCCTCAGGGTGGAATAAATTAGGGAACAAGATCAGAGGATGCTTTACTCTCTTAACAGTATTCTAGATAAATAAATGGGCGTGCCTTCTGGAAATTTAGGCAAGCTCTGGCTCTGTTCCTGGGGAGGCGGTGTGGGTGCAAACTGCTGCGACTAAGCAGGCACCCACAGCATGGGCTGAGCGGTGGCAGGCTCTGCCTGTGCGCGTGGGGGATGCAGATTTTCAATTCCTCCCCAGTAGCTTCCAGAGTCCATTCTAGGCTCCTCTGCTTCAAAATGATCTAAATTGTTAACCGCTTTTACCAGGCAGACACCATATACTTCATGAGTTTTTTCATTCCTTTGTGGCTTTTAAGATAGGGAGAGAAATTTAAACCTGTATATTCCTATTGCCTTTATGTATTCGTAGTGTTTTAAATAAAACTTATCTTCAGAGACTAGGAATTCTTGAAATAATATCAAATGCACTTCCATGAGTGAAAAATGCATGAAATAATTTAAATATACAATAAAACTCATACATGTACAGCCTTTGCTACATGGACATTCAAGTACTAATTAGCTGACATGTTCCAGTAGCCAGAAAACTCCACCTAAGCTCAGGAAGAGTCATTGCTTGACAGGATCTTCATGTCACCCAGTGATATTTGTGCCGCAGGGCAGGAAAATCGGGCCTCAAGGAGGCTGCCCCTCACCTCTCCTCCTTCCCTCTGTGTTGGCCAGGCATATCGCATGCAGGTGAAAGGCGGGGTGGAGGTGGGGGTGTGTGTTATGCACCCCACGTTTCAGTTCAGTAAGATTTGATCTAAAACCAGTGCATATTAGGCATGACCGGATATTAGTGCCCATACTGTATGAGACAAGTTATCTGCAACAGACCTGAAAAGCACCCTGTTCCCAGCAACACTGCCATCGCCAATGATCGTGGTTATATACCTGTGTCTACTCTAAGTTAAAATGAAACATCTTCTATTTGCATGGACATTTCCTATGAAGATTCAATGTACAATTCCAGGCCTTAAGCTTTTCCACTCAACCATTTCACGAGGACGTGTTTAAGAGAGGTATGAAACCTCCTTAAATTACAAAAGCTCCTACTCTTCCAGCGTGCAGCGTGACTCTTGCACAGCAATGCAAAAGCATACACCCTAAATAAATAGCAGCTGTAATGACTGCTAGTTAAACAGAATCCTCCAAAAAGCAGAGGGCCACATTTTCCCTCTTACATTGCTGAATGAACTGAGCAGTCAGGCATCCTGGCATCTTCTACATTCTTTTTTCCTATTCCAAGTTGGTTTGGAGGGAATGCAAGGAACAAGGTCGCATCTTCACTCCTTTACTTGCTTTTTTTCTTTTATCCTCCTAAGAGGAAAAACGAGGCGGGAGGTGCAGCAAGGGGAGGTGTCTTGGAATGGTACAGCTCCTGTGCTCAACGTACTGAGGACAGTACTGCCTCTTGCCAGGAGCTGCACAGAGAAGGGTGGTTTGTCCCAGCTGGCCTCCAGTTGCCTTGGCTGGTTTTATTATGACCAGCTGGCTGATAGCAAAGCTCTAGCACACTCATTTCTAAGTACTGCTCTTCTCGTGAGCCAAATGACTGAGTAGCTACCGTCTTTGTGTTACAAGGTTGTAAAGCTACCAGCAGTGGATCTGGGAGAAGCCAGTGCCCCTACTAAGAAGTTCAGATTTGTGAACAATTTAGCCCTTTATGTAAATGTGCTATGGGAAATGATTCATATTGATTGGTCCTCAGAGTAACGGGCCTGAGCCAGTCTCCTCTCTTGGGAGCAGGGCTGCGTCAGAAGTTTTACCACTTTGTTTTAAAACCTACTTGCCTAAAAGCCCACCAAAAAATGCACAGGTGCCATTTTGTGATGGGGTAGCTGCCCTCCACAGAAAAGCGACCTTACCAAGAGAGGTGGCTACAGACCTTTTCTGCTTACAAGGTACTCGTGTAAGATATAAATTAAGTAACAGATTAATTTCTGTAGCTTTAGTTTGTTACTGAGCCTCACCAAAATGGGGATGATATAAAGTCTTTACTGTACTGAAGAATCAGGGACAAATAGTTATTGCAGGCAGACCATCAGAGACGATAAACATCATAGACATTGATGAGACACACAAACATTGTAACTGTACATACAATATCAGTATTTTTAAACATTTGCCTGTACTACCCAACTCCATAGGTACTTTTTAGCAACAGTCACAGCTTTGATATCATCCAGTCACTATCCACAATGTATTTTGTGGGCTAGGGGAGGTAAGGGAAGGCAAACACCTGCAGAATTGCATTAAATGTCTTACTTAGTTCTACTTACATATTCCTGCATTCATCAGCAGTCGCAGTTTGAGATCATGCAACTTCTTATCTCCTGATTTCTATTGTGTGTGCTTACTGAGGTTTAGAAAGTGGGTTTATACTTTCTTCTTCCTAAGAGCCTGGAAGAGTTATATGGAATCATTAATTATGAAAATTAGTATCATTCTAAACATCAAAGTTTGATAAGATAATAAATGTCTTTCATACTACATGTCATGAGTTTGGTTCATATTTTGTACCTTCTTCAAACCTGCTGAAGTATAATATAAACCAGTGGCACGTAATAAATTACGGCAAGGAGAAGATCTGGTCTTTGTTGCCTGTTGCTTCAGAAGCATCAGATTACAATGATGTTTAACAGAGTTTTTTTGCCCCCCCCCCTTTTTTTTCCTCTCCATTGAATGCTTCAAACCAGTTTGGCAATCCTTAAAAGGTTAATGAGTACTGTCTGCTACAGAATGCCAAACTTATTTAATTCAGAAAATGAGAAAACATTCCTAAAACGTAATCAGCTGTCACTTAGGAAATGACATACAACAAGATTGGGGTGTTTTACATTGCATTTCCTAAGCAGGGCTTCTGAGAGAAAACATCAGGCGGTTCCTGCACAAGATGCATCTCTCTCCAAAATTGTTCTAACCTGGAAGAGCAAACAGCACTGATTCAACGTCCTGGTTTCTGTCCCTCCAGGCAGTCACAGCCTCAATCCATGTTTGCTCAGGACATCCCAGCCTTTCTTACGGAGAGCAGCACCTCACGCATGTCTCCTTGAGTGGCACCTTTTGTGCATCCCAGTGCTCCTCCAGCATCTCAGGGTGATCTGAACACAGCACAGCTGGGACAGGGCAGAGGAGCTCGGCAGTTCCAGGACCTCCTCCTTGCACCTGGGGGTGGCTGCTTGGGGTTGGAGGGAGTCTCCTTGTTCTTCCCAGAAGAGGAGAGAAAAACGAGACAGTGTGTTTGGGTCAGAGTGGTAAGGAGAAGAGAGCACCTCTTTGCTCAGTGCAACCCACGCACCCAGGAGCAATCCTCCACCGACAGCCTTTTTGACACGGTGGACCCATCAAAAATGCTGTTCTTCATCACAGGTCTTTCCTCTCTGACGGGGTACATATGGGTTTCTGGAAAACTCACCATGACCACAAGGCACTGCAGAGCGTCAGAGGCCTCGCACTCCTGCCTCCTTATCAACACCTGCTGCAGGTCGATTTGACAGGGCCATGTTTTACTGTTTTGGCAAGTCTTGGGAAGAGTCATAGAAATGACATCATTTTTCCTGAGTTGAAATGCTAAGCAATTTTTCATTGTTAATGGAATTAAGATGATAATTCAAAATAGCATGATCTCACACCAAAAGTGATGTCTTGCAGATCTTCAGACGCTACGGCTTTCTGTGAGCCTGAAGTTCTTGTGATGGAAATGTGCTGTAAAATGGCTGCCAGACCCTGCCCCTTTTTCACAGCGCCGTGCTGCTGCGCTCTCTTCACTCTGCACAGCACCTCTGCACCACTGAGGCATTTAGTAGCAATATCTGACACTTAAAAAATGCTTTTTATCTACAAGCGTTAAAGACAGGTCAGCTTTATTTCTTTTATAGAGTAGAATAGAAAAAAAACCCAAATCCATCTGGGGTGCCCTGCCAAAGGCTGCTGCAGATCCAGAGCACAGTCCGGTCTTGCTGCCTTCCTAGCTCCGTTTCCCTGCAGCCTCTGTGCCCAGCTCGACACAACTCCCAGCAACAACCCTCAGGACATTTCTGAAGCCATATGCAAACAAACCATTTTTAGGCACAAGTTACTTGCAGATATTGTTGGAATACAATACAATGTGCTTATAGCACCGCTCTTTTAATCACTTTAGTCAGATCTTTTTTATGGCTTGAATCCTTGCAACCCCCTGCACTGCACTCTCTAGCAGCTGAATATCCGACCAAGACCAGAATTTAATCCAAAGTTTTCATCCATAGTATCACCAGAATTTTTAAATTTTTTGTTCCTAGTTGTGTTTAGCAAACCTCGCTTTTTGTGTTGGCAGAAGGAGCCCTTCTTGCTTGATCTCCAAGTGTACAGAAGTAGTACAATGTGCTGCTTCTTCCTGGTTAGCATAAACCACCTTCCATGCATTCCGAACGTATCAAAAACGCTGTTAAGTTTAAATTGGGCTATCTGTAATTAACTATGTTTTTAAGAGTTTGTAGGCAATTTCAGAGCAGGGCCCTACCATATTAATAGTTTCACAAGGAGGAAGCAGAATTTAAACAGAGGAAACAAACACAAACATGTTCTTTATTTGATGGCAATGAAATTCATTTTAAAAAAGTGGGATTGCAGTAAAATAGCTGTTTTTTCATGGCAGCTTCCTATAGACAGTATCTAATTAACTAATCAATTAATTAAACTAGCAAAACCCCAAGTAAATTATTTACCTGTATAATTCTCAGGAGACAACGTCACCTAAAAACATATTTACTCTATTTTTATCACATTTGCAGTTTGTGTAAGTCTTTTTTAGTTTTGCGTGCAGTAATGATGGTTTCCTTAACATTCTTTTATGTAGCAGCATATAGAGAGGAGCGACACTGGACTCCTGGAATCTGGAGGCAGGCACAGAGAAGAAGTTCCTTGCCAGTAGCTGAGAGGTTTTCCTGCCTGCCAGCTCAATGCAAAGAATTACTATAAACAAGTATTTTTATTCTGGATCTTTTCAGAGAAGTTATGTTGTTGGTTATATTTCCAGTGGTTTCAGCAGATACATGGAAAAAGAAATCATTATTAGATTTCACATTGCACTTTGAGAAAATTTGGCAGAGAAGTAAAAAGTAAAATTTGATGGAAGAGCAGCAAGTCTGATGGTTACTGGTGTGTTTCTTATATCCTCTAAATAATATCGAGACCAAAAGGAATCACACAAAAATATATTTCCCAGCTTATCTCCAGGCACCTTGTAGTTTTTTACCCCCATAATTTAGAAATGAAGATGGGGGCAGGAGGGGGCAACGACACAAAACAAAAACCATAACACCCTACTTGTGTCTCTAGCTCACGTGAACTTTCCTCAAGGAATGCCCTATACCTTACTTAACCATGAGGGAGACATTCTGAGCACCTCTGCACCCTGCCAGGGCAGGCTGTGATGCCCGTGGAAGGTTTGGAGTGAGCCCCCACAGTTCCCTCTCTGCCCGGGAAGCCTGAAGCACAGCCTACGGGACTGGGTGCATGTTTCTTACCTTACCTTCCTTCTGGAGAGTCTTCAAGGCATAAGCTGAATAGCAGACTGCAAACTCTCTGGGACAGGCTGGTTTAAGAGTGATTCTGCTGCAATATAAAAGAGCAGTTATTAATAATAGTAACATCCCATAGCTTACTCCTCAGTATTATGCTGGCTGAGAATAAAAACTTCCTAATTAATCAGCTGATACTTTGTTCAGGATCAGCGATAACAGCTCCGTGTCACATCACTCTCTGCAGACGTAGTGGATGCATAGGACAGTGGCTCTGGTGAAATACAGCCATGCCCGCAGCTACCACAGCATTCCTGGGTCTGGCAATCGATAGAAAGGATCCTGCCTCTCTCATTTTCTATCACCTCTTTAATGTCTTTATTGATACAGTACTTAAAATTTGTCGTTAGCTCATACATATTCCTAAATCCTCTCTCTTTTGCTGTTTAAAGTACCATACCAACAATGGGATACAAAATGTATTTTCCAAACAGGCAGAAATGTTTAAAAATTACTGCACAGTATGGTTTAACATAAATCTGTTGACTACCTGGGAACAGTACTTCATATCATGTGGAAACTGCACATTTATACAAGGATTCTCACATTTCTGAAAGGATTTTAACTTCAAACTTATTCACAATCACCTACTTCAATGATGACCAAGAATCAAAAAATGAACCATACAGAGAGACAAATGGCCATGGTATGGGGCTGCACCAGCTCTCAGAACATCCCATTTCTCCCCCCAAAGTGCTGCCTGCTCACCTCCTCCCACAGCCCCAGGCTTACGTGCCCTCCCAGGCTCCTGCTGAGCCTGTATTTTTAGAGCCAAAGAGCCATGTGCGACTTGGCTGCCCACCCCTGATGTAGCTGATGACAGCATCTTTCAACTCGTCCTCCCGAGACTTGCATTTGGTGCTTACCTGAAACTTAGAGATAAATTCTAGGCTGGTGAAACTGGATGCAGGTGAAAAAGGAAAATTAAAACCTGCTGGATATGAAGTGTTTTCAAAATAAATTACTCGCTCCCTCAGTCGTCTCTAGGAGTAATGTTATCTACAGCTAATACGGCAAACCAAAGGCCATCCCAAATGGTCTTGTGTGCGTGCCACTAGCTGACAAGTACATCGAGGGACACTGCCCCAAATCAGTGGCCAAATGCTGGACTTCGCTCTCACATTGAAAGTTGTATGATATAAATATGATAATTATACTTATGTGTTCACTGATATATCCCTCTCTTCATTCAGGTAATTCATTCTCCCTTTTGCCTGGCCTGGGCAAAGCTCCTTCATCATGCTAAGATTCTAGAAGTCATTCAAAGCAGTGTTTAGCACTCCCTTCCTGTACCATCAAAGTCACCTAACAGCCTAGCAAACGCATGTGCTTTCTTTCCTCCTCTGAAGGCTTAGGGAATCAAGGTTAAAAGTGTTGCAGGTGTCTTCTGCAGTCTGAAGAAAGCAGAGGTAATCCGAGAGGGTCATTTCTAACACTGTGACTGTATCTGAGCTCTTCATTTCTTTTTCACTTTGCCTCATCAAAATTGCACTTTCTGTAATTGTGCTGAAAATCATTTTGCCCTGTTTTCACAGGGAGTTGCCTAGTTTTTACCATTCATCAAAGGCAGAGAGAGGTGAAGGTAGTGCCGGCAGCCCCACCAGCAGTGGGTTACTGCCTTGCTTGGAGACCCATGCAGACACAGCGCTGGACCACAGGCACTCCAGTAAAACTTGTGTATGACAGCAGTGAACTCTATTTAAAGTCCAATAATGAGATAAAGATCCCTAACTGGGCTAAAAAGTGATTCTGCTTTTTGTTTCCCAGTACAAATTATGAAACCAAGGAGGAACACTCCCTTTAAAGTCACCCCAAACAAACACGTAACCTGCTCATAAACCCCAAGCTTATTTTGGTCTCCAAAGATAATTAAAGAACAAACAGTTCTGTTTAAACTCTCAGTAAACTGATCACCGGCCCAGAATTCACTGACTGTCTAGTTGTCTGAACATCTCTCTCCAAGTTGATGGACCAGAGGATGCTCTCTGCTCTCTTGGCTGTTCACCTTATGTGAACCTCAAAATCAAACACCTCTGAATGGCACCTCTAATAAGGCAGCTGTGCACTCTGCTGATGATATTGCTGCTTGTGAATGGCTCCACAAAGACAACAATAACGGAAAAAGCTTTCTACAGTTTTGTTTTTGTCAAAATGAATCACTAAATTGATGTATTTTTATTCCCTGGCCCCAAATATCATTTCACAGTCCAGAATCATTACATACTCTGCAGTGATTGCTTTCACTAACAGCAATATTTTCGCAAAGCATTTCGACTAATACATTTTCCCTCTTCCCCAGGACTACCAAGCATAAATTCCCTGGTGGTGAAATGGCCAAGTCCCTTCCCGGGTGAGGCACCCTACCACAGCTGATGGCTTTGGGGAGTTATTGTAGGGAGATCACTGAAACCATCAACCTAGCGCGCAGCAGTGGGCAGAGAGGCAAACAACATCAAGTAGTATTAGCAAGGGGATAAAGCAGTAAACAAGAGGTGATACGCTTTCTGTATATGAAGATCTTTAATAGCTATAACCCATACAGAGCTTACCTAGACCCCTTGGCAGGGCTGGGCACTGTGATACGGGAAGCACAACACTGCCTTGCAAAGGATGTACCAGAGGGCAACAAAGATAATATCAGGTCTCTCAAACCTAAGTTGCAAGGAAAGGTTAAGGGAGCTGAGTTATTCTCCCTGGAAAATAACAGACACAGATATGACCTATAAGAAGTTTTCAAAATTATGGGAAATCTCTGAAAAAATTCTTAGTGATACTTTGGCAAGACATTCACAAAAAGAGAATTATAAACATTACAAAACTGGGATTAAAGAAGAATTCAGAGAATTGAGCTATTTCATGCATAGACAATAAAAAATAAAGGTAGTGTTAACTCCCATTGAGGTCAACAAAAAAATTGTCATTGATCTGAAGGAGGTAGAGATATCCTGGAGTAATTCCCAAGATGAACAAAAGCATATTGCACGGGAGCTAAAATGATGTTTTTCTCAGCTATTAATTTCTGAGCAAACAGCAGCAATAGGAGAGAGAAGCACCCAGAAGAAAAGGTTAAATTACAACAGAAAGACTGGGTGACATTTCTTCTTTCTACCTGGGAGATCACATCTTGAAGGAAGTTTCTGGGTGTGAGTTTTCCTGGGCAAGCACAGAGAGCTGCGTTTGTCCCAGATGAGAAGCAGATGGCTGTAAAGCAGGATTTTACTGCTTGGCATCTCCTGTCTGTGCATTCAGAGATGGGGAGGAGAAATTGTTGGAAGTTGCCACTTGGACAAGAAACCAAGGTCATAGGTGTGGGGATCAGTGTCCTGCAAATTCAGTCACTGTTGAGGCTGCTCTGGGTGGGAAAGCGCCTGCCATTGAAACAAAGCAACTGTGCTTCTCCTGCCCAGGGGCTGGCATGGGGAGAGAAGGAGCATCCGTGATCCCTGACCAAGGAGACGTATGGGTAACCATCAATCCTGCCTGAAACAGGGGAGAAGCGAGTGCATCCAGCACACTGCGGGGAGGGAAATGCTTCCCAGAGCTCTGGCAGAAATGCTGGACAAGCAGCTAAATTCCTTCCCAGAAACTGCTATAGTGACAACGCAATGCCTCTGGCTCCCTCCAGCCCACCTCTTGCAATAAATGTCAGCCTGCAGCCGTATTGGGCATAATTAGCCTATGATAATAAATTACCCACATTTTCAGGAAAATATTAGAGACCATCATTATTTGGAATAGAGCTGCATTCAGCTGCACAACCCTACCTAATATGATGGATGGAGTAGTCATACCACTGAATACATTTATCTAGAATGAAGTGATTATTTCGAAGATGAACACAGTCAGAAATAAGTGCGTATGAATCATATACTACTACACACTGGAGAGTATCAGAGTAGCAGGGGTTGTAGGTCAGCTGACCAGCCCATAGCTTTTAGTTGGTAGATTATTTCACATATATACCCTAGGATTTTAAAGCTCAGTCTCAAAATCCCTCTGAATTTAAAACTGATTCCATGTTTTCTCTTGGAAGGTGGGGAGGGAAAAAAAAAAAAAAAAAGATGATACAGGAAGGTTTTTTTCCCCTACCTTAGAGAAGATCTATGATGTTATTTAACTCCGCTGTCCACCCACAGAGGAAAGCATATTGCCCAAAATACCACGGGCAAGCTTACTGTGAAGCAAGCATGCTGAAGAAAATCATGCAGGATCATGCACAAGGCTCACAACTCTGTTCTGCAACAGTACCCTGGCACTGGCAGCATCCTGCCTTTTCCCCTACTTGTTCTGAGAGTAGGTGGGGTCACTTCAGACATCAAGCTTGCATACCTGTGAATGAAGACAGTTTGGTGACCGGGGCTTCCAGAAGCCTCTGAACAAAGTTAGATGCTTTGAACAGGGTGTGTGAATACATGGCTTTGTGTAGATTTGACTTTCCAAAATGCAGTAGCGTAAGTGTAACTTCTGTACATTCCTCTGAATTATGAGCATGCTTTTTTATGCATTTGGAATGACACATGGACTCTTCATGCAAAGAGACCATATCTTGCAACTCAAGAGAAAACCAAGTTAAATAAATTTTCAGTCATATTCCACGTTCCCATCATCATCATTGTTGGAAGAGACGGCATTTTTCCTCCCCTCAATCTGTCCCAGCCACAAACAATTTTTTGCCCCCAGAAGCGATGTCTAGATTTTTGCGGATAGGGGTGCTGTTGTCAGCTTGTGAGGAAGCTTGTTTACCAATAGTAGTTGTTAAACTACCAATTCCAACGACATCTCCAACTGTGAAAATCTAATAAATGGACCTCTCTTACTATCAGACTAGTGAAGGTATCTTTTTGGATAAGAAAACCAAAAGTAATTTTTAAAAGCTAAAGCTATCTATTATTAGATGTTTAAGATGAGTCACCACTAGATATATGGATGGATGGATTTTTTAGACGTATTGTATTTTCTTGATAGGTCACCAGTTACGGATATTTATTACATCAGGCATCCATCCTAACAGCTAAGTGTCTTGCTCACTGTAAATCAGAATTTTAAGCTAGTTTTTGGATACGATACTACCCATATCCTAAAGCCAATCTCATCCCCAGTGGAAACAGTATTGTAATTGCATAAGACTTAATGGACAGTGATATTTCTTTGGGTTTAAAATAAATGGTATTTATGCAAAATGAAGATCAATGTTTAATTTTTTAAGAATTGCCTAAAATATTTAAATATAGTCTAAACTAAGGAGAAATTTAAAGGTAGGAATCAATGCTACCCCCAAATTGTAATTTAAAAAAAATTGTAAGTATTGAATGTTTAAAACACAACCAAACTCAAGTTCAAACGTTTTCGGACAATCTGAGTATTTGTTTTCATGTGTTTGATACATTTAGGAAGTACTGAGACAGGTGAAGCTCATCAATAACACCTGCTGAAAGCGGCATGTAAGTAAAAGCATAAAGCAGTCTGACATGAGGATGCGGTACCCACGGGGTAAATAAAAGATGTAGTGAACAGGAAGGAGCCTTTTATGGCTCAGTCTATACTTGAAGAGCTGTGATGCTTGAAGGAAACAATTACATTGCATCTAATTTTTTCAGACTTTCCAGAAGTCTATTGTTTTTTCTTTGGATGGAAAATTTGTACGAAGAGCTGAGTAAGCCTTTTATGCCCTCCTGCACTGAGCTGTCTACCCAAAGCCCTAATGCACTGCTTCAGGGTTAGGGCTCAACTCGGAAAGGGCACTGCCACAGCATCTCTGCTGTTAACAGGGAGGAAAATTCCCTCTTCTCTATTTCTTGTGTGAGAGCAGAGTCTCTTCAAGCTCTCCTCTCTTTCACCAGCTGATGACCAAGAACTTGTCAGGCAGAGTGAACTCCAACGTGAATTGGAAATATTAGGAAAAGACGGTGTCTGTTTTGTTAGTGCTTTGGATTCACACCTGCGCATAGTCACAAAAGAAGAGATTTCCAGTTTTCTTTACTCTCACTTGGGAGATATTTCGCTTATAGCTTGCCTTTTTGCCCAAGGAAAGTGAGAAAGGGAATATCATGCCTTTCCATAGTCAGAACTTGCCTCTTGATAATTCCTGGTCAGTTGACACGAAAATTAATTCAACATTGAGGGAATGAAAAAAGGGAGAACAGGATAGAGAAAAATAACAAAATAGGAAAGAGAAAGTAGGGATCTTTTTGTTTGCTCATTTGTTCTGTTATACAGTTGATCCTTCTTTTTCTCTAAAATTGCTATTTTCAGGTAGCTGCCTTTGCTCCAGCCTGGGTGAAAAGTAATATTGGAACATATTAGTCTGGAAAATCTGAAACACGGCAATATCAGAAATTGCTACTGGAGTGCACTTGCATGAGGTATCATGAAGCTTCGAGGGATCCATAACTGAAGCACTTCTCACCCCACATTCACAGGATGGGAGGCTGTCTGGGAACATGAAGTCCACTCATTCCTCTTAAAAGACTTATTTTCTTCCACTCGCTTATGGGCTGCTTTCTGTCACTGCAAGAGCATACAAAGCTGCATCACTTGGTAGTGCAAAGGTTTAGCACCTGAAGTGGGGAAATGTCTTTTCTAATTTGAATTATTTTAACTGCCAAAAGCATAAATGCTGCTCCATCAGGCCAGGTGAAAGGAAGGCAGCAGGATTTCTTCCTGTTCCTTCAGCAATCAGTGTTAACACCACAAGTGGGGCATCGCCAGCGCCGGCTTGGGGGGATACATCCCTCTGCATTCAGTCAGGGGAGAAGTAGAAAGGACAAATGGAGCACTGAGAAGATTGCTGGGTTTTTAACTGTCAGTAAATCCTAAGAGAGAGAATTTTACAAAAACAGTTTCCATGTCAAACAGAGCAGTTTCTGAGAGTGCTTTTCAGATAGGGCCAGACAGTGTTATGTTTCCTAGATACAGTTTACCTAATGCATGTACACACATTTACAAAAGCGCACACACACACACACACATATATAACTTGCATATTTTGATACTGAAATAAATTCATGACTCGAATTCAGCAGTTAGAAGAAAAAGGTTGCTGGATTAGTAACACCAACCAATACCCTCTCTGTCAAGGTAGAATTAAGTCAACATATTTTTTTAAAGTGTTAAAAATCTTCCTTTATAAACTTCATAAAAATTAACTGGAATACGGAATAGAGTCGTAATGATCAGCTGCTTTGCTTTTGTGATAGGAGTTTGACTCAAATCCCAAATGTCTGAAGGTATAAGACAAACAGGAGAATCGTGCAAATTAATTTGCTAAAAGAACAGGTAATCATGAAAATTATCCCAACATTTGATGACAGGGAAGCCTGTGGTCATGCATACCCAGTCACCCACACATCCTGTCACTGAAAACAAAGGATGCATATCAGAACTGAATTGCTAGGAAACCACTGAAAAAGAGCTATTCATATATACACAGGTAAATTAATTAGTAAATAAGCAGCAGTTACATGAAGCTGCTGCATTCTCAGCAAACTTGTAACAAAGCCACCAGAGGCAGCAGGTCAAAGATATACTTTTTTCCATTGTCATTCTGTAGGTATGTTGCAATTATTCAATGTAATGCACTAAATACAGGGTCAGGCTTTTTCCGCAAAAGGCAATGTCAAAACTCCAATTGACTTCAATGGGAACAGAAATGGGCATTAAGCAGGCAGGCAGATTTTCCTCCACATCCACTAAGACTCACAATTTAAGACAGTTACTTATGATGTTCTTTGCAATCTTTCTCTAAAGCTGTTAGTATTCCACAAGATTTGTACTCCAAAATATTTGTCTAATCTTTGGCCGTTGACTAATCAGAGATTACTAAAATTTTCAACTGACCTCTTTTGGGGGATTTTCCTATTTCTCTGGGCTTTCAGGCTCCCTTCTTACTGCTGGACCCCTGGGAGGACTGCTTTGGATAGTCTCTCCCTCCTCCTCTCAGCAGCCAAAAGGCTGCTGGAAATCACGTTCACCCCAACTAAACTGCTCACTGACCTTCGGGATAGTTGCCACTGAGCAAAAAAGTTTTCTTGCAATGTGTTTGTCAGATACCTACATTTTGCAGTGAGCTTGCAAACACGCAGATTTTCACTGTATTTCTCTCAATTTTGGCTGAGGGCTTTTGACCATTGCCACTGAGCAACTATTATCTGGCATGACAGCCACCATAAGTGACAACAACTATTTTAGATCTCTTCTCAAAATCATTTATTACTGTCATGCAAACATTACATATATCAATACAGAAAGTTTCCCCATGGAAGCTACTTTAAAAAATTCTTTTCGTCCAAAACCAATTTTTCTAAAAATAAGATCTTTCTTACAAGGTATTACTGCTCTGAGGAAGTTGCATTTCTTTTGGAGTGACATTGTCACCAACAGAAAACATGGTGACAACATCCTTATTTTCAGAAAAAAAATACCCTCTGAATGTCTTGACATCTGCCAAGAGTTATATGGGACTGCTAATTCACAGCAAACTGCCTACACAAACCCAGAGAAAACCATAAGTAGAAAACGGTCTGTCACAAGTGGAATGGGAAAGACACTACAGCAAAAATCTGCTGAGCTGTAACCCCTGTGCATCAGATTTACATTTGAAATAAAACCTTCAGGAAATAAATTTGCTAAAGAAGCATTCACATGAGTTTATATGACGCTTCTCTTTAGCTCTTTGTAGACTCTCTTAACGACACGATTCAACTTTGATATTTTTTTTTTTTTATTAGAAGAAGAACATAGACTCTAATTCAGTCTGTGCTGAAACTACCAAGATCACAATAGCTTCTACTCAAATCAGTGAAGTTATCTCAGATTCACTCAAAATTTAGTTCAGACTGAATTGCAGTCTGAGGTTTCAGCTGAACCTTTTGGGTAAATCACTGCATTTTTCAGACTTTTGTTAAAGCTCGCAAGAATGTCTTATTTCCATGTCTAATACCAAAAAGAAGAGAAAACAGAAAAGCTATAAAGCACTCTTTCCTCCAAACTTAGAAGGATTTTAAAATTACATTAGCAGAGAATTCAACATTAAAAAAACCCCAATCATCACTGGAGGATATTTAGGTAAAAGTTAAAAGAAGAAAACCAACCTAAGAGCAGCCTACCCTTGGTGCAGTAGTCATTCCCAGCCTCCAGAAATTGATTGTGGAGGGGTTTCCTGAGCTGGAGGATGAATCCAGTCCACTGTTGATAATAACTGTTGATGAGCTCTCTCCCATAAACTTCTCTAACCCATTTTGATTTTCAACCTCCATAACATCACAAGACTATGAATTCCAGCTAAAGGATACCTTCTTGTGTGTCCTGTTTCCTTTTATTTTTTTCCCAGGCATCTTCAAATGATCACTGGCTCAGATGCAGTTAAAAATATCAGTGTTTTGGCTAACACAGCACTGCAATGATTACTATAGCAATATAAGCAGTGTGGCATTATGTTCCCAAAGGACAACCCTGCGTAATTAATATATGCTATTTTATTTTCTTTGTGTCTTCTGTATAAAAACACATTCATGCTACAACAGGGATTTTAAAGCAGGCAACATATTCCACAATTTTAATCCATTACACTGTAATTCCTGCTAATCCAAGTTTGCAGTGTGTTCAAAATACAAACATATTTTTGCCTGTTCACATAGTAGCGCTTCTGTTATTGGACTTGCCTAATTCTTATCTGATTCCTTAATCACGGGAACAGAGAATTTCAGTTTCCATAACCACCCATACCATAACATTTTTCCATATTCTTTCCACAAAAGAGGTGCAAGAGGGATAAAATTGGAATGAAAGGGAACTCGTGGTTAAATACGTCTAGAGCCACCAAGTATTATTACATTATTCAGCCACTACGTAAAATTCACGCGCTAATATCATCACCCTTATAGAAAAGGGGAAACATACGTTTACATCTGATTCTTTATACTGAAAAATTCAAGCAAGTTTTCTTCATTATTTCAAAACGCCTTGGAAAACACATTAGTACATCATCAAAAACCATTGGTTATAACACCGCATTTGTTCTCGTTTGCTATAAAGAACCGTAAGAGAAAAGTAAAGCATGCCTCAGATACGCATGTAATTCTGCCTAAAGAAAGTGCGTTACTGGTGCGTTTGCCGTGGGCTCGGAGATGAGGATACATTGCAAAGCTCTGCAGTCTGCAAACATACTTCCACCAAATTTGAGGCAAAACTTCCTCTTAGTTTAAGCCTGCAGAGATTTAGTGAGGTGGCGAAGCCTCCCTTCTCCCCAGCCTTGGGTCAGCCCCTCCATTCAGACTGGCACTGCCGATTCTGCAATAGTGGTTCAGGATCAGCTCCTGGATCAGGATCAGGTCCTTACCAAGCACCCAAAGCTTCTAACCCTGATGCAATGCTTTGGAAACGACTTGCTAATGAGGATTTGTCAAAATAAATTTTCCAAAACCCATGGGAAAAATTTAAGGTAGTGGCAAGCAACCATATATCGACATCGGTAAAAAAAAATGAAAGCATGAATATAACAAAACTGAAATGGCCTCCCCCCAGAAAACAGGTCCTATTCTCAAAGTTTGCATTCCTGTGACAAATGCACAAACAAAGCATCGCTTGATGTTGCTAACCACGGTGTTTGAAGAAAGTGACTCCTGCTTCTCTCTTACAGCATTCCCAGCCCAGTCTTTTTGTCTGTGGAGATAGTCTAATATGTAAATGTCCTTCCCCACTCTCTTCAGAATAAAAAGGAGGTCTTGGGAATTGAAATTCTATTTATATTTATCATAACTTGATAAGAGTAGAGTGTGTTTATTTAAATACTCTACCATTATTTCTTCTTAACAACAGGCAGCTCTGAAGTGCAGTTATAAGTCTGTTTACACCACACAGATATCAAATTGACTTGCTAATGGTAACTTTTATTCGGTATCCATGGGTTACTGTGTCATGTGATTTGACATCAAGTACAGACAGTGCTGATTAGTAGCATCCAGTTCTGTCCATCTCTGTGCATCACTGAACCATCTGGTCATTTATTCACTAATAAGCCCCTAATGGCCCAAATATTCACCGGCCTGTCATTGTGACATGGCATAAAATGCCTACATCTTTCAACTTGCTTTGACATGTTGCTTGTTTCACATCAAAACCCGTCATTTACAGGAAAAGAGCTCAGAGGGGTAAAAACTTGACCTAATCTGCAGTGTTAACACAAAGACAGAGGCTTTGTTATCTGGTAGCCTGACTGAAAGCATGTAAATGGGCACGAATTCATTTTGTACATTTTTCCATGCTCATTTTACAACATTCTTTAAGTTTGGTATCATTCCTAATATGGGTTTTTATGTGGGTTTTGCTGTGAAATCTCTTTTCTTTACCTGTTAATATTCTTAGGAGTGCTTTAAAGGGAGCTGGATTCCCAGAGACGTTTGTCAGTTTTCTGTATGGAAAATGTATATCAATGGGAATATTACAGGCAGCCACAAAAGTTTTCTGAACCCTTCTATTAAAAATTAGTATAATTAATAATTTTGCTTTGCATTTCTCTCTTTAATCTTTGTCTAGATAGGAATAGGCAGTGTGACACTTCCTGCCCTAAAAGACAGGAGATGCATTAACTATTTCCAGTGTAGTATGTTAGATTTTGCAGAATGATTTTTCTAGATGAGAAAAATCTCACAGTATATAATCACACAGCAAAGTCAAACACAAGTCATGAATGCTTAGTAACTGAAAAATCCCTCTCTTCAGCCCCATCACACAAAATTGCTGGAGGAGAAAGAGGTCACAATCAATGCTTTATTTTTTTTTAATCTTACTGGATATAGCCACAGTTAAAATAGTTTAAAAAAAGCAAACACCCATTAAACTAATTGCTGTTGAAATCTTGGTTAATACATCATTAAAATGTGATTAAAGCATGATGTAATTGATTGTAACTAGAACACTTAGGGTGGTTTTATGGCTCTGCAGTCATTGGTGTGATGGGACACATAATTCACCCAGTATGTTAGCTTCACTTGATGTGTGCCTCTATTGGCACACTAGCTTCTTGAAGCAAGCATACTCTGCTCAACAAAAACTTCCATTGTGTTGCCTCCTGGCTGTTATGCTGGTTGTAAGGTGATAAGTTTAAAAAAAAATTTAAAAAATATTTTAATATGATAGAACGTTCACTTTCTTTAAAATAACTACAGTGTTTAAATTGTCTTTTATTTTCTTCTTTTTGTGGGCTGACATTATGTGTATGTTGCCGGTGGTAGTTTCTGTTAATGACATGAACATCATGCGGGATAAATCCTCTGCCTGTGCATGCTAGTAAATTTTATCAGCAAATTCAGGTCAGCTAATGAATCAATTTGAATGTTGGCATCTTCATGCTGAGATTCAATCAAGTTTAAATTTCATTTAAAATTAGTTAGTTTACAATACTTACAGTCAAACCCATAACTCAGTCTTAGGATACGTACACAGAATTTAGTATATGCATTCAAATGTTTCTACTTTTTGATTATTCACTTTACCAATCCTTGCTACACAATGTTATTCTCAAGGGCATCAATAAACACATTCACTCCTGTCTTATAAGCTTGAGAATACCTTTTGCACTTACTCAGAGCCCTCAAACCTAGAAAGGGCTGGAAAACAATTGTGGTTTGTGAAAAACATTGAGGTTTTTAAACTAATCTCTATTCAACATTAAAACAAAACCCAAACCAGAATCAAGACAAGCAAGATATGAATTGATATCTTTCTAACCCCCTAAATGTGCATCTTATTCATAATGTTGTTAATTCCTCTTGCTCTTAAGAAAAATCCCATCTGACACATGCAAAATCTTTTTGACAACATTTAATCAAAGTGGAAAATTGCTAAGAAAAAAATAAAAATCTAGTTTGATGACCTGTCATTTTCTGATGGAAAAAGCAGTTTTGTCAACAACACAAACCCTGATAAATTCAGGACATATTCCCATTTGTGCAAATAGGACTTAAAGGTACCAAAATACTACATGTAGGTTTGTGGCCCCTTGTGGGATTTGTTCTTTGGTTCTAACTTTTTTAACATGCTGAGCATTCTCAAATCAGTATTTACAGTAATGTTAAATACAGATGCTGAGTATGAGTGGCAGCTGGGGAGTGGGTTTTTTGCATCTTATTTATGTTTTTCAGATTTTGAAAATTAATTAATTCATGTTAGTTGAAAAATTTCATTCTAGCTATTTCAGTTATATTGAAAAACTTTGAGTTCTAAAATCTTTTTTCAGATACTGATCTTTTGAAATTTAGTTTTTCTATTTTTTTTGAAATTTAGTTGACATAAAAAGTGCTTACTTGAAATAAGTCAGAAAGAACAACAAAACAATTTTTTTAGTTAAATACATTATTGAAGTGAACCACGTTGATATTAGAAAAAAAAATTTAATGTTGAGTAAGACAATGAATTGTAACAACTTACATGTCCCTGATGTCTTTCAGGGAAAATCTTTTGTTTGTCTAATGGGCAATCTCTCAGAAAAATCCCAGTTCTTCTCAGTATCTAATAAGCCTGGGCTTACCACCAGCTCTCATGGACTAGTGCTGGTGGAATGGGAAATGGAGAGAAGTGTTTGCTTCTGAGATTTAGGGGGAAACTTCCTCAGAAGAGTTACACCGCTCTATCTGGAATAACGTTGGAGTTTTTTTTAGGAGGGTACAGCACAAGAAGTCTTAAATGCATCTTGAACATTGGGTTTTATCAACTACTGTTTCTTACAGGATTTGCAGAAATCTTTAAACCTAATGATGCCGTCAGTAGCAGGTATGCAGATACAAATGGAACATTTTTTAAACTAAAAAGGCATGATTCTTCTCAACAAGAGTAAATGTGTCATGCAGTGACAGTCTCATAGATATTGGGTGGTGATATCTGTGATCATCAGCTGGCCATATTTTGAATACAAAACACTTATAAAAATTTCATCCTGTTTTTAACTGCATAAACGCAAGATAGCATTTCTAACGTGCAGTTAACAGCAGAAGGACAACTGTGCTCATATTGATAATGCATAGGCATTTCAATTACTGGGCCATGACTTCAGCTAGATTGCTTTGAATCAGAATTAGCACAACCCAGCACCACCTATTTTCGTGAAAACAAAACAGACGACACAAACCGATTGCTCAGCCAATGCTAAAATTCAAAAGCTATCCTTTTTCAGGAAAATGTTTTTTCAATAGCTGATATTTAGGCTTACCAAAGACAAGTGATTGCACCCTCAAAGCATCCATTTAAGAAGCCGGCTAATAAGTATTTAAAGGAAGTCTTATTATTATCTTCTTATATACAAGATAACAAGATTGCATTGATATAGCTCTATTTAACCAATGATCATACAGTGATCAAATGGGAACGTTATTCATAAATTTTAAACATGTGCAAAAAAATCACATCAGTGCAGCTGACAAAAAGAGATAAAAAAGGTTGCACACACAATCAGTAGAGTAGCACGACTGTCCCAACTACGTCACTGTTCTTGACAGGGTAACTTTGGCCATCTTCCCCAGATTTCCATTGCAGAGCATTTAATTCCCTGCTCTTCAGAATAAATACCAATATCTTAACACGGGTGTCATTACAAAATGTCTCTCTACAGCAAGCAGCGCTGCTTCTTTTTTAGTACATTTTTAATTCAATGTAATAACAAGAAAATGGTTCCTGGCCACTGATGAAAAACTCTGCCACCAAGCTTATACTCACTGAAATAGCAGCACATTGCTACTGTTCACTTAGATGGAAATTAATGCGGTAACAGCACATTTTAATACTGAAAGCCAAAAATGTAAAATACATTCCACCAGCCTCTGAGTATTTTTCTTGAAAATATCCATGTTTTCATATATAGAAGTAAATGTTTATGAAAGTAGTACTTGTACAACCAACTAAAATAGCAAGCGTTAATACTGCACGCTTTTAGATAAGATCAAATCATAATGGTATTTTTTAACATTCCACTTAATTACTTCCCAATCCTGTAAAGACATTTATGCATTTGCTTAACTTTTCATATATTAATATTTCCATTGATTTAACATGTATCCAAGTCTTTGAAATATTAGGGCCTGAGCACAAGGCTAATTATATGCAAAGAGCATTTGTAACTCTCTTAATGACATCAGCAGTCCCATATTTGAAACTAAATATGCCTACTGCCCTGCCTAATTGTTGACTTTCTATTAAATATTTTACTTGGAAATAGAGTGGTAGAAATTGAATATTAAACTTGTCTATTTGTGTATTCAGATCCAAACTGATACAGATCATACAGAAATAAATGCAGTTTATTAAGGCAGCAGAAGTACTGCTGATACATTAACCACACTATAATCAACAATGTCAAAAATGGCGTACAGCTCTGCATTGGCAGACACACTGGAAACGCATACCATATGCACCCACATGGGAGAAAAAATTTGTAAAATTCAGATCCATCAGTACTTACAAACATTCAAAAGAATCTCTCTAATTCAATAAATCTCAAGTAAGGTCAAATATACATTGTAAGCTACTGAACAGGCTATAGTGATATCCATGTGGTGATTTGAGATGCAGACCTAGATTTTTAATGAGTCTGAGTCCGTCTTTTGGAACAGTCATCACAACAACTTGCCACTAGAACTTTGCGAGTACAACTACTCGTACATAAGACTGACTGCACATTCACAACAGAGACAAAGCACCCAGCATTCTGATCTCAAAGTCGCCGTTTTTACTATGGTGATGTCAGATATCTCAATAGGTGATAGAGAGGAGCGAAAGAGCAAATGGTCCACTTCCACATGTGTGTAGTTGCACACATGTACCAAGCTATCAGCCTCCTCACATTTCCAGACCCACTAATCACTCACAAATGATCTGATCCCACGTTTTCTCCCTGAAGTAATTAACTAACAAAGATGATTATCCCAGGGTCAACATCAGGCTACCAAGAAATTATTGTTACCACAAAACAGAAAGACTGGAAGCAAGAAAACCACGATTGTCTGATCCAGCATACAGTTCTGAACCAGTCTTCTGCAATAACAAAATAGGGACTTAAAGAAAGTCCAGCACATGCCAGCTGTGCTTCAACCAAACAGAAGCTCTAAAATCAACAGCAAAGGTGCATTAAATGCTGCTTCATCTGCTTACTGTAGTGAGCAGTCATTTATTATTTTCTACCAGAATCCATTGTCCTCTGTAGCTTCTTGTTTAGGTGTTCATGGGAAATAACATAACCCCAAGAGGATCCTTGGGTGACAGAGGCTCTGCCACACTGCATTTTCTGCCAAGGTATTAATTAACATAATTAAACAATCCATGACAGAAAAAATATGATTGTTACATCATACGCTATGTCATTGCTGATGCTAACAATAACTTAAAGCCTCCATAAGTCAAAACGCATCCATCATACAAAAAACAGGTAAACAAATTTGAGACAGACCTATCATATGGGTCTATCACTAAAGTTTGTCGCTACCAGACTTTCCTGGTTCAGCAACAGAAGGCTCTATGTACATTTTCTTCATCCACTATATCTGATCCACTATTATCTTCTCAGTTCAAGACCCTAGTCAGTGTTTTCAGAAAAATCCCTCTTGCTCTGGAAATCCACTTTCTAGCAATCTACCTGAAGACTCCTGAGAGATCCTTAGGTCCTTAGTATGTATAAACTAATCCAAAATCAATGGCATTTAAGGGCATATAGTTATTCTGAAAACAGAGTCAAAACAAACTCATATGCTCAAAATCACAGACGCTTTTGGGAACAAGAAGACCTGTGGTGTACACTCACCAGCGGTCAAATTAAAACTGTAGCACAAACACACTTTACAACCAAGTGTAAGGGAGAGCATTCATCAGTGTATGTTTCCCAAGGGGTCGAGTCCTGAAGACCTCACTCAATCAAATCTCTTTTGTGGTTTGTATCTAAGAGTTCAGATTTTACCCTTCAACAACTGCTCTGCCACTGCCTCCTTTTCCTCTCTCCACTGAGGAGACGATGCTCTTTGATCTGCGACAACACCAGTTTTGTCACTAAGTACGTCCTGGTTTGTAACAAAAGACATGCAGAACCGCTCTTTTATTTCAGCCCTCTGCATGTACTCAGAATCTATTTCTGCTGAGAAAAATCCAAAGGAATATTTGACTTGTCTTTACCTGCCCCTGCAAGAACCACTTGCAGGCAAGAGCAGAAGTGGAAAGCTCGTGGGAGCCATTCCATACAAGCTATTGATGCTACCTCAGATCTTGGCAAACAAAGCAAAGCTGCTTTTTTAAAAAATTGTTTCTTCTGCTTATAGTACTGTTAAGTATCTAAAGTTTGGATACGGTTAAACCAAAATGAAAGAAGACTTCCCATGTTTCCTCAAACTTATACCCTAGTTTTCTATTACCGATTTATTCCTCCCAGTCCCATATTTAGGGACAGTGTTAGTAGCCCTCTGTAGTGGCAAGACCTATTACGCTCTTCCTTTGTATGCCAAGTTCTGACTTGGATGCTTTTCTTACACAACACATACAAAATTCAATCCTCAGAAACAAGCATTAGAGCACAAACAACCAGACGTCTCCCTCCCTTGTCACGCTGCACTCTTTGCTTACTTTCAGAGAAAGATGAGCTTCCCTTTAGCTGGCTTAACTCCAGAACTAATTATCTGAGATTAGTGACCTGCACAAACCTTGCTGATTTCAAGGAAATTCACCAAGCAGCCTCCAAAACAAATGCAAAATTCAGAGGTTTTTCACACTGACAACAGTATTTAGTGTAAAGTATTCTCCCCTCGTCTAAAATCACAGAAGAAAACGCAGACTGAAGCAGAAACTCTATGGTTTAAGATAGTCTATTTCAAAAAAACTTCCCATTTTTAACTTTTACTTACATATTCTTTTTCCTCATTGATTTATTCCCTTGTTTTTCCCCCATAGGTTAAACCCTAATAAAGACTATATCCTGTTATTACTCTGTATCAGGTCTCAGTTTTGATATTATGGTTAATCAGTTGTGTCATACTACGCCCAATCCGCAAGGCAGGGCCATCAACCCTAACAAGTTTCTAATGTAAGCAGAAAAAGGAGAAAATAAGAGAACAAAGGGCATAGGATAAGTCTTTCCTTTATCAACCCATGTTGGGTTTGTAACGAAAACTGTCCTAGATAAAGACCAGCTCTTCTCACTGGTATGAACATCAGATAGTAAAATGGGAGCTTAGCTGTGGGGATAAATACCACAACAAAGGAATAGCAATGCTATTACTAATATTGCTTCTGCTTTGATTAATTTTCTTGTGATAATTTTTAAAGGTGCTTCACAAATGCTGAGTTCATTGCTGCTGCGCACAGTGCTTGAACACAATCTTGAACTGTGTCAAGGGCAACTTAACAAAAGCAGCACGGAGCCACGTATATCTGGGCTGGACCCCGCTATCAGACACAGCTCACGCTGCCTTTTTTGTTGTCCACAGTTTGCAGAAGCATTTTCAGAAAGGCCTTTGAACACTTCACCATCTGAACATTGTTGATTTTTTAACAATATTGAGGCCACAGCAGCCAAACCTATTTGCGTGTTCAAGAAGTTCATTGATTTTTCATAGGGGAACACTGGTACCTAAAAGCTGGAATCAGGATTATTCCAGTGCTCACGCCCTATGTGAGGAAATTCATCATACCTGAGCCTCCCAAATGCAATGAAAACATTTTTTGCTCCAAGTCAGGATCTCACTCTATGGAAATGCAAAGTTTCCGTAGGTTAGAGGCTCCACAGTTTAACAGTTAAATGAGAGAAAATGGTTTGTTAGTAGCTTCCAGTTAATTTTCGACAAATAAGAGAGACACTCAGTTTAGACTACTTAGCCCAACAGGCTAAGGATGCTAGGAATTACAAGTTTAGGTTTGGAAGGATTCTATCATTAGAAAGAGAATAATCATGACTATTTAGCTTTGGTACCTTCATATTCTTTTAATTTCCACCTACTGTAAGAACAAACAGTGCTGGCAGCATTCCAGAAAATGTTTCTGAAACAAAGAAACTATTATGTATTATATAGAGGGCTGTAACTCTTAATAACAAAAAAGAAACCAAGATGCAGAGATAAATCATTTGTATTTATTCATATGCTTGTCTGTAGAGGGAGCATAACTTTTATATTAATTCCAAGACTCACACTTTTGGCCATGTTTATACTGGCAATATTCTGTTCTATAGTCAAAATTGTATCAATCTCTAAGATTGCATGTTAAAGCCAGGAGGATTATCTTCATATATTATTAAATCCAATATATATATAGGTACTGCTTACTGATGCAAACTGCAATGCCTTCTTATTCTGAGAATAACAAAAAAATAGGCTGAATGAAGTAAAATGAACGTAGAGTATGCTCTCTTTATAAAGCAAACTTTATAATGCAGTAGCAGAACTCCATTAACTTCAGCATGATAGGGGAGGTGCCTTTTTTTTTTTTTTTACAATTAGTTACATTTGCACATTTTTTTTTTTTAAATTGCTATCAGGAGTTCATAAAAGAGTGACCATACATGCACACTTTCATTTCACTATGCTGTAATTTAATCTCAGTGAATAATAAATTTTTGTACCACTGTGAATGGGAATGCTGAGCATTATTTGCCTTTTTCCCCAAACTTGTCAGACAAATAGCTGTAGAGGTGTTCAAGCATTTATATCTTAGACAAACTTACTGGCTTATAATTTTGCATGATGTTAAACCGTCCTAGAACTTCAGCTCAGAAGGGCAATCTCCAAGGCTCCTAGGCAAGAAGCAGACAGATATCAGACACTAGATGTAAAAGAATAAGTCACTTCAAGGTACTAATAGCATTGTTGGAATTCACAGACAGATACAGATATTCTGTTTCTTCCTCAAACAGGTATTTTCTCTGATGTTGCTTAGAGCAGAATTTTATCGCCTCCCTCACTTTAAGGAAGATGAGCAAGATTCCTGCCACACCATCATAATTGAAGTTTACAATGCAGAGTGTCATGGGAAGAAAAGGCAGAGGCAATAGACTGAGTAGACCAAGATCCATCATTCTCAGTTCCACTTCAAGTCTGTATACTTACTGGCTGGTACGATCACCCATAGATCCCAGGAAAACATTGATTTCTCTCCTCAGTTTGGTAAGCCAGTGAATCCTTCCAGAGATGAAATGGTTGCCTGAGTAATGGTTATATATATCTATTCATACACCTTTCCTGAACTCCATTGAAGCTCTGGCTTGCAGACCTTTAGCAAGAGATCAGAAAATTCTCAGTTATCCTCTGAGTGAAAGGAAAGCCCTCTGTGTATTTAACTCACACTTTATTTGTTTTTAAAATACATTCAGGCATTCCTGTGCAATTTGTTGCGAACGCTTAACGAGTCAAATCCTTTTAGATATTTGTCTACCGCTGTAAAATTCTCTGCTGGCCTCTGCCTCAAACTAGAGGTTTTAGCCCCAACTTATTAGCAGATGCCAGTGAAAAACACCAACTCCAGAGACCTTCCCACAGCGCCTTGTTCAGCCCGCTGCCCTTTACTCTTTGCTTGTAACCGATCGAGAGTCTTAATGTGCATATCCACAGGTGTGTACGGCAGCCCAGGAACTAGTGTCTATGCATTAATATCCCTGTGAAGGGCAAGCCAGGCAATCAGGCCGCTTGGTTTAGCCTCCATGCAAAAGGTCAGATTAGGCACTCTCTGGAGGTCCTCGCTACATTTCTGATTCTGTGCTCATGCTGTGACACCTGCAAGAAATCCAATAGCTAGGTAAAAGCAGGGTTGTAAGGAACTTGGGAAGAAAAAAAAAAACAACCCAGCATTTGTTACTAAAAAACAGAGAAACTCAAAACTATCGAATGCAATCCCCTATCTGCCCTTTCTCATTATTTTTGTTACTCTTTATACACAGCCTAACTGAACAACAAGCTCTTTGTTGTTTCCTCCTGGCCACGGGCTTGCACAGAGCTGTGCACAACGTGCCCCTTGCTCTTGCGTGTGGACACGTAGCGATGGGTGCTTTGTTCCCCGCCGGATGCCCTGTTTGAGGGCATCATGGATTTCATCACGATCCAGGTATGAAAAGCTGCTTAGCAGGCAGACGGCGATCGCCTGTATCAGCTGGAGGTTCAACAGCGCTTTCCAGAGTAGTCCTATATAGGGAACACTGCAGTAATTCAATGTGAGAGTGAAGAAAACCAGCAAAGGACCTGGTGAGGTTCACCCTCCTCCCTGAAAGAGCTCCTTTGCCAAGTGTGCAGTCAGCAATCTCTTCCAATGCTGCTTAACCCCTGCCAAGATTTAGATACACCGTGTGTGGCAGCAGCACTCGGCTCTAACAGTCTGCAAGCCAGGGAGCCCAGAAGGGACAGGGGCTGCGTGTGTGGTCAGCCCCATCAGGAACGAATCCCTGCTCGTGACGGGGAAGCTGGATCCTCTTTCCTTGCAGAGGACATTGCACAGCCTATCTGGAGGAGACCAGCTCTCTTGAGCACCGCTGGTAACCTCCTCTCCAGAATTACAGTAGCAGCGGTAGAGTTAACTAAACTCTAAATCTGTTAAGATGGAGAAATCTCAGACGAATACAGCACTGCTGGGAAATAAAAAAGAAGAAATTCAACTGTAACCAATCCTGACTTCCTTTAGACAAGGCAACTAAAGAAAAAAAGACCTGCAAGAGCCCTCTGTGGGCTATTCAGACACCTTATTTAAATTTTGCAAGAGGATCTGAAACCATAATGATGGTCACATGTAAATACCAAATAGCTCAGTTATGTCAGGAACCACTTACCCACAGGAATTTTTTTCTGCAAAGGATGCCAACACCTACGGATTTAAAAATGAGATTCTAATACATAACAAAAGTTGTAATTCCCTTCAACAGTAAAATCAGAAAGAGTCCATGCCAAAGCTATAGCCAGAGATAATCCTAACATGGCCATGAATTCACATTCTGCCAGAAGCTCTTCCACTAAACATTTAGCAAAGCACATCTTTAGGTCCTAATTTTCCAAAACTTTGATACAAAGCCTATCTTTAATAAATACAATCTTCAGTGTTGAGCAGATATATGTCAGGCCCTGAAGCTCTATAATCACTGTATGTTTAAATTTCTTTTAAAATTCAGTGCAGTTGTCAGATATGTGCTCATTTTAGTTATGCATAGGTGGGTTTGCAGTGGTATCGAGTGTGCAATTAGCCTATTCCCAGGTGAATGTTCTCTGCAGATATGTCACTGGAGAGATCCCTTTCACATCTTCGCCTATTTGAAGGTGGCAATAAACCAGTTGTCGTAGCCTACTTGTCTCAAACTGATGTCCCAAGCTGTGTTGCAACACTACCTTCCTACATGGTGACACTAGTAGTTCCGAAATACACACTGCAGAAAGCTACCGAGGAAGGTCCCCACATATGGGCTCACGCTGCTGTCATGCTTTTCCTGACCTCTGTGTAGTGAAGGTAGCACATAAGCAAAGCCACTGATAAATTATGATACTTCAGAGGACCTGCCTGTAGGTCAAGTGGAGAAGTATGCAGCTGAAGTGCCACAGCCACTCTGCCAGCGCTTGTCTGAGAAACATCTGGGTCTAATTCTCCACCAATGCCAAGTCTAAGTGACACCAACTTCAGGGCAGTCTTCAGCTCAGATTGGTGGAGCGCCAGTTGAGCACTGCCAGTTTAACCCAGCAGAGCCTCTCCCTTCACCTAGGAAGTATCACATGCTAAGCAGAGATATTAAAAAAAGGAAGTGTTTTCTTCCCCCCCGCCTTGTCTGTTTCTCCCAGCATTGTCATACAGATAACTCTTATATATATCACTTTTACAGACTCCTCTACCTGCCTACTCCTGGAGCAATACACAAAGGTGCTAGAAACCTTTTTTGGGTCTACTTCTTTTTAAACGGTTGTAGTAGAACAAACACACCCCGACAGAAAAGCTCTTATGCGGAGGAGTGCATACAGGTAGCCCTCAGTTTCCCCTAGGCCATACGCTGCTCAGGGCCACCAAAAACAGCTGAAAGACCTTCACCATCCTAATTTGCTGTTTACATGGTGCTTTTTCATGCCCCAAGACTGCAACGCCCTTCTAAGTGCCAGACCACGCCGCCGGGACACCATGGCACGAGCGGATGACCAAGGCTGGAGGACGAGGGTCCAGGCTCCCACACAGCCCTGGCGCCGAGGGTGCCCCCTCTCGATGGGTGCTCCCACCCCAGCCGCCTGCGATCCTGGTGTTTGTCACACCAGGACGGACCACAGGGTGCTCCCCAGGCTTTACAACCAGTGAAAATCGGCACCAGCTTCATAATTCTGGCACAACATGTCTTCTCTTTGAAGTCTGGTTACTGGTTTTTACAGTTCTATTTTTAAAATGTATTAAAGATGTTTAAAAGTGGCAGGGACTTCCAATAAAAGCCTTGTTGTCCAGAATCAGGATGCTGGTCCCAATTTAAACTGGCTGTTAAACAATAGTATATCCAAATAAAAGTGGTCTGATTTACAAAATACCTCAGACTGATTGAACATTTATTATCCAGTTTTTCTCTTTTCAGGTCTTCAGAGGTCATTCTCTCTTTATCTTTTTTTTTTTTCTTTCTTTTTTTCCTTTAAATCTGCAAGGTTTTCCGCAACTACTGTATGGAAGAAATGGATTCATTTACCATATTTAAAAATCAGCTGTTAACGGGAAATACTAAAGTATAATAAAGCAAAGATGCTAATAAAGACTTAAATTTCTCTTGGCTCTATACATGATTTAAAAGGCTTACAACATTTTCAGTGCTCCATCTTCTGAAAGGCACCCAGGACACACCGCAACCAGCTTCTGGTTTTTGTCCTCACACATTTCTATTTTCCCAATACAAACTCATATTTAAAACTTGATATCCACAGCACAGTGGATTTTCTATTTGGAGAAGCAAAAGAACATAAACAGGACAATGCCTGAAGGAGAGCATCACTCCAAGGAAGAGCCCACAGGAGCCAGGGCAGCCTAATTCCCTGGGTCCGCCTGGAGTTCGAAGACCTTCGTCTGTGACTGACCTCCTGTTTCTGCAGTGATCCTGGGTGAATCATTTCACATCTCCATCTGTCTCATCTGTTTAAGCTGAGCTCCTCAGGGCAGGGCTTTTCTTTTGCTTTGTATATTTATGCAGGGTAACTCTGTAACTTAGGAATTTACGGTGATAACATTACTAACTAATAGAAACCAAGCACAATACATGAGTAAAAAATCTAGGAAATTTTAATGTACAAAGGGATTGAGTTTGATGACCTGAGAGTAGCCAGCCTCTGTATAAAACTTCGTGAAGATTTTAATTGCTGAAGTCTGTATTTCCGAGGTTTGTGCTCATATCTTGTAGTTATGTCTTAGCAACACACAACTAAAACAGACTTCCTGCCCTGTCAAATCATCACCATGTCACATAATTCCACCATAAAATAAAGTTTCACATTAATATAAAAAAATCTGCAGTACTTTCTAATACCTTTGACAAGCACATGTAATAAAAACTTAGTGGAAGTCTGAGATGCAAGTAAGCCAATTTGAAACTTATCTCCTGACAATACCTTTCCTGTAAATGGGAAATATCTCTATTTTCTGTTCCACAGACTGGAAAATTGGGGCAAAGGACAAATAAAGTAACCTGCCCAAGGTGATGCTGACTTGCACTTGTATGTCCTCTGCAGCGGACCACACCACTTGTCAGACAAATTGCACTGTAATAGCGAAGTAGTTAGACCTTCAAGATTCATGGTTAGCAAGTATTCCTAAAATTCTGATTAAACATTTTGTTTCCTAGTGGTTTTAAATTGGATGTGTCATTTTTAAATGACAGATGGCTACTATACAGTAAGTGAGCGGGTTTTTAGTTTAGAACAGCAAATACACAACTACGTTGGCACCAAGTTTCAGGTAATTCTTTCTACTGAACTCTTGCCAAAAATGATATGTTCACGTCCCACTTCTAGAAATATAGAATCCGCAAGTGGGTTTGGTTGCCTTTAGTAAAACCTAGTGTACTGAAAAAATAGCATTAAATTGTTGTTCAAATAAAACACTAAACAGATCAAAGAAATATTTTCACAGACATAAGGGAATTTCAGCAAGGAAATAAAGGCAAATCCTAGCTTACAAAAATAAAAACCAAAAACCCAACAACAAACCACACCACCAAAAAAAAACCACCAGAAAAAAAACCCACCACACACCAACCCACAACTGCCAAAACCAAAACCAAATAAAAAAACCACCATCCCCAAACAAACCACCAAATTGCAGAGAACAGCATATATATATGTATCTTAGTAGAGTTTAACAAACATGTGGAAGTAGGCTGTATATTTTATAGGAAGAGTAACTACATTTAATGTATTCATATAATTTTCACTTATTTCCTGTTGACTGGTAGAACTGTCTTTGAAAACAGTGGGTTTCAACATTCACGCAGAGTACTTTCACTCAGAGACTCAACTCTACTTATTGGTCTTACCAGCTCAAACAATTGAAACCTCTGTCACCTAAATGTTCAAGAAGTCCAGAACCCATGGAGGAGCGAAAACAATTATTTTTACAGCTCAGAGCAGAACTTTATTGAAATTATGTGGTAGCATAAAGGACTTCAGCAAAGAAGTGACGATGTTGTCAGTTCACAATGAAGTCCAAAGCCCATCCAGGATCCACACACCTCATTAAGCCAGCCTGTGTAACACGTCTGTCTGTGTGATCCACAGCACACCAGGGTGGGCATGACTGGCCAAGCTCACATTCACTCTGCCGTGGCTTCTCAGCCAAAAGATGTACCCACCCCTACCATCAGGTGGACCTGCTCTGGCAGGTGGTTGGACTAGCTGATCTCCAGAGGTCCCTTCCAAACCTCGTGATTCTGCAATCAGTTACTAGCACAAGCTCTGCCACATGCCCAGAGTAAAGCCTGAAATTATGCCTGCCTCTTCAAACAAAAATGCTTCCACCAGTGGTAGGGACTTTGCTGCTGCACCCTGTGGTATCTTAATTGTTTCAAAAATTTAGCTGAGATCCTGATGCAGTGTGCTCCAAAGTCACTAAGTGTCATGCAGTAGGTCAAGATTAGTCTTCTTTTCAAGATGAAAAAAGGGAGAAAAGGTGAAAAGGGAAAGAGTTAGAGGTTAGACTGCTATTTCTCTGAGCAAACTTCCAGGCACGTCTTCTCAATCTAACACCATATACTAAACACAAACAAACCAAAAATCCTGTTCACTGAGAAACAAGGCAGGAGGACAGTGCTAATGTAAGTCCAACAATAATAGGAGCTGTAAAGCAAGAATGTTCTAGTTTCTAGCAGTCACCCTAGGCTCCAGTATCGCTGCATCTTTTTCTCGTCATCCAGTAGGAAATCTCACTGCTCAGCATGGCATGGTGGATCATCACAGAGATTTCAGAGAAGCGCAGGCTGGATAAGGACATGGCTGGATGCAAGTTCATATGTACTGTTTGCACCCACCGTATTGTGAACTGTTAAGCCAAGCCACGCAAAGGAAGTACCTTTACTGATCTCCAGTGACAAAATTTTGTCCCTCTTGGTCATCTGTCCCTATGTGATGGTTTTTGGTGGGGTGTGGGGTTTTTTTTTTGGTGGTTGTTCTCTGATTTTTCAAGTCCTAACTACTGGTTCTATGTACAAATACAAATTCATGCCAACTAAACAGCTTCTGTGTTAGTTGTTTTGTATTCAAAATAACAGAAGCAGCTACATTGTTGTTAAAATTCGTCTTCTTAGCACATGGTACTGCTTCAAGACAATTAGAAAACCAGTAGCAATGGATGGAAATTACTCCAGCTTTGAATGTTCACCCACTGGCAATCAAGCCACTTGCAAGTTTTAGAAGCTTTTTCCGGTAAACCCTTCATTCTCCAGGCACTGACCATGATTTGGCCATTCTTGTTTCTTGGCAATTAGAATCTGAGTTGCTTTTAAACCTGATCTGGTTAATCTTGGTTTATAAACTTTTATTCCCTAGAAGACACAGTTATAAGCAGAAGAGATGTAAAACTGAGTCTTATTTCCATTAGACTAGATGCGGTTAATAGCTTGGAGCTACACAGAGTAATCTGATGGAAAGAAGGGACAGCTTCCTGAAAGGATCTGTAGAAAAAATAAACTAACTGCAGGATCAATTTCATATTGGGAATAAAATTATACAGACTTTCAATGATCTTTTCTAAGAATCAGTAGATGGTATAGGATGGCTTAACTGTTGAATGGTGCCACTCCTACTTGGAAACCCAGCCTGAAATACAGGTTGTGGGTGCCAGGTGAGGGATCTGAAGAATAGTACTAGGGAGAGTGGAGATTGGAAGGGAGCCTGGGACCCTACACAGAATTAAGCTTCTGTGTCCAAAAAAACAAACAAGCAAAGGAAAAAAAAAAAGAAAGCGGAAAAAAAACCCCAACCAAAAACCCCTCACTTCATCATTTGATTAAATGCTGTACTCTAATATGAAAACAGAAAAAAAAAGCAGAAGAGAAATTTAAAAGCTTTGCCAAAAAGCAAACAGGTTTCCTTTTAACGCTACTCAACAGCAGACACAGATCCTGTTATAACGAAGGATCTCATGTATGTAATACCTTATGGAGACTCACAATACCAGTCAGCTGCTTAGCTAGTACACAGTGCTAAATCTTTTCATACGTATTAGCTTCCTTGTGTCCAGCATATCTATGTGTGATTTCATATTGCAGTATCAGACCCAGATTTCTCCACTACTTCTGAATTTAAACTTAACATTTGGACTAACATACAGCTATTTTCATTATTACTGTATATTTTCAGTAATCAGAGCTTTAATTTGCACATCTTGTTTTAACCTACAAGCCGCAGATTAAACGTGACATTGTTTCATCATTTGTGTCTTCCATGGGGGTCTGCAGTAATTGCTCCTACTGCTAATTTTTTCCTTAGACACAAGAGCAAAAATAACAAAGGCACGAGTAGATTACTACATACTGCAAAAAATATCCTTAAGATTGTGACAAAGAGTGGTCTTAGAGCCGTTGCATGTTTGCTTTTGAGAATCTGCTGCTGTAAACTATCTTCTGGAGCTCAATATCCACATGCAATCTTCCCGGCCTGTATGGGCAATCATAGCACTTCATTGTCCAGTGCTATCATTACAATATTGTTATCATCTGAGCTTGAGTCTGACACTTTCTCTAAGACCTTTCAAATAACCCCTTTACTAGGCTTCAGTACCAAACCATTCAGGGCAAATCTCTGCTTTGTGCTTGTCAGCCTTAATAGACTGGATGTCACTTTTGCCTGTAAAAAGTGCCCGCTCTTCAGCTGTCAGTCAGTCCTTGCAGTGTCAGCCGAGAGCGTGGCTGGAGCCGCTGGATTAGAGGGTAGTTACCATAGCTGTCAGATTACTGACAACCTGACACCCACATCCCCAACTTCCTTTGACTGTATTTGGTTTCCATCTCGCTCCTTGGACCTTTCTTAAGGTGGATCCATCTGCTGAAGTTAAATAATAAATGTTGTAGTCACCTGGGAAAGTTTTGTTCTTGTCTCCGATTCCTCTTTCAGCCTGGTTCGCCTTTTGCAGGCACACACCATCAGACGTCTTCTGCAGAGCTCTTTGCTAATTTATAAGGGGAGAAAATAAATTTTTGCTGGTCTCTAAGTTAATGGTATTATTTTTTTGAATCACGCCTCTGTGTTTGGAGGTGGTTTAGTTGTTGATATCTACCTTTAGTCAAAGGAGCTGGGGGGGTTTATACATATTTCTCCACATATTTTAAATGTACTCACCACCCCACTCTTTCAATGCTTCTTCAGTTCTACTCTCAAAAGGCTACAGACTATGCAATTCTGTGAATAGTTTACAGTTGTTGGAAGTAGCATGCATTATACCAACACTTTATAGACCTTGCCTTGTATTTCACATTTCACAGTCGACGCGTATGTTTCTCCTATTTTTAGAATGTAAACTAGGACTAAGCAGAAAAAAAATAACTTAAATATATTATTTAGGACCAGAAACAAACTCACACTCTTTGGCTGTGTCTTCACTTTGAGGGACACACGTGAAACCCAACCGCTCAAGTTTGTTCCCTTGCTGTTACACCTCCCAAAGGATGCATCCTATAGCTCTATTCTAACCACGGCTAATTGGGGTAAATCATCTATATTTTACCTGTAGTTATCTCATCTACCTAGACTGAGCCAAAGGCTGTTTTTTCCCCTCTCTTCTTGGATTACAAAGAGAAATACCTATTTTAAATAATGCCTTTGTAAGCTTTCAGAGAAGTAGAGTGAAGAACACTTTGCTAAGAGCCATCCCTGTGATGGAAGCTAGCACACATAGAAAGCTGGCAAAAATTCGCACTCATACCTCCATTGCCTATATTTAAAATTTATATTTCTCTTAAAAAAAAATAATCCAACACTTCAACAATATTTTTTAAATTCAGTTATTTGTTTCAAGGTAATCGCAACCTGTCATATAAGCCTGGACACAATATTTTTATCTCATTATATGAAATTCTTGCAGAAATGGTTCTACGTAGTGGAGAAAATGTAGTGGTCTCTTTCACACTAAATATTGTGGGGTAACCTACAACTCAGCATAAAAGGGAGAGTACCTGGACTATAATAAACACTGAGCTTTCCATTTAGTAGTAAGTGGCTGCTGCATTACAATCCAACATGTTGCAAGTGATTTGCAATATGTTGGGTATCTGAGGAAATGCATAAGGGCATAACACACCCTTCACTTACAGAAGCCCAAGGGACTGGCTTGTGAAGTTTGGAGAGGCAGATTTTATTTTTCCCTGCCCCACTGCTAGCACCAAGTCACTTTGCTCAATGCCACATGTCCAGCAGCCGTGGACTTGCCGACTAGCTCTGCCTACCTGCATTTTCAGCAGTCACCCATGTGCGTGTCCAACTGCACGGTCTCTCCACTGCCTCCTGCTGGCACACTCCTTCTCTGGGTTCTCGCAGTCTCGGTGCGCTTGGGTGTATCACCCCGTAAAACTCATAAGATGCCTCGTATCTCCATTAGCTGCTGAATAAGCGCATACCAAACAGCTTTTTCAGGAAAGAGCAAAGAACTGGAAGATATCAAGAATTCTTCGGTCCAGACGAAACCTGCCTGACCCTTTGTCTCAATTTTTAATTTGCGATTCTTCCATAAGGTTGCAAACACAAATAGCTTCTTTTTTGGTAAAATGCTAATTTAAACCATAAGATGGCTTATACCTAATGAGCTTTACAGAGATACTATTAGCTCCTCCATAAACAATACTGCCTCAAATTTAGAACTAAATCTGATTTTTTCTTTAGATAGAAACTACATTATGATGCATGAACTTTGCTACCTTTTCACATTTCTTTTCGGTGTTTTCCTTCTTATTACATTTCATGCTTGTGTAGCTATTGCCTTGCAAGGCAGACAGATGTGATTATGGGTACTCCACACCTCATCTAACCTTGCTATTCAGAAAGGCAGGCAGCAATGGTTTTCTGCCTGGCACCAGCAGCTGAGTCATCCCGAGCCCCTCTCCTCCAGGAGCCTGTGCCACAGCTTCCCTGGAAGACAGCCCGAAGCAGCCGCTACAGTGCTGGAACAGAGAGAGTGCAAACCTACCCTGTGACAACCATCTCCTGGGTTAGCCGTGCTCTCTATGCAGGTACCGTGCTAACTACTAGGAGGCAGATAATTATCGATGTGGAGCTTGATGGCAGTCTGTTTGCGAGGAGGTGAACTAACGGAAGCCGATGGTGTCAGAAGTTCAATACCTTACTAAGCTATTTTCATTAACAGACTGATTTCTGGGCTGTTATTGCTACATTATAACAAAAAGAGTCAAGCAAGCAAACACAGGGTTTTGTTGTGTTTGTCTCACGTTTTTCTGATTTGCATGAGCTGCCACCTCAAAACACATCACTGAAATACTTTAATTTCCAAACCTTACTATTGTTCCAGGTGCCTTCATACTTCTTCCCAAGTTCCAGACACTTTCCTCGGCTCTACATTGGGGATCTTGGAGTATTGAAAACTGAGCCAATACCTAGGAACAACTCCAGGGTTTGGCCCTTAGATCTTGTGGTAAAAGATACAACACTGGCACTTCCCAACCACATTTCTAGAAGGCAGCATGTCCTCATGAAATCAGTTAGGGGGAAAGATAGCAAGTACCTCCAAATTAGTGACAAGGCTTCAAGAACATGCATGGGGATTTTTTTTCTTTTGCAGATATTTACCATGGTGAGCCAACTTTATTTAAATACATTTAAAATATTTCTTTTAAATCTAGAGGCTCTCTCAAAACATTGCACTGTAATATATTTTTAAGTGAAAAGAGGGTTATAAAAATGCATTATTAATCCAATTCAGCTGAACAACTGTCAGAAATGTCACACCTAAATCCATTTGCAGAAATTAATGCATAATATTACCCAGTAGATAGGAAGGCACAATTCACAGTAGTGGGTAAATCTCTGTTTGAACAGATGGGCTGAAATGTTGGGACATGAAGCTGACTAATTTGGGTACCTCCCAAGTAACCTCCATAACCATGGGTGTGCTGTTATTTTTCTCTTTCACTGCCAGGTACAGTTACAGAGCAAAATCCAGCAGCGCTTTTCCATCCGCAGCACCTGGACATCACTCACAGAATTAACTAACTCAAGGGAAGAGCTCTGCAAACAGCAGCCACCCCTTCCCCTTCCAGATGCGAAGAGAAGGAGGTATAACATCTCTTATGTACGACAAGTCTTCAAACCCAACTTGAGACACATCACTCCTCCGCTCAGGAACTTTCAGGGATTTTTGGTTTTGGCCACCGTCCAGCATGAGGGGCTACACGTGCTCGTGACACTGTTGGTGAAAAGTGCCACAGTGTCACATACTGACCAAAGCCACAATTCACCTGGAGACCAATGGTGTAAGCCTCTCCCCATCAAGTCCTTCACCAGCAGGGCTGCCACATCATGGAAGGCGGGGGAGTTAACCTCCATCATCTCTGTGAAGGTGGCAGTGCCAGCCTTGGTGACAAGCGGAAAGGGGAAGGCTCTCGCCCTCTTTCCAGAAGTCCTCTTAACCACCAGCATTTCCTGACCAATATTTTGCCCTAGGGTTTTGGGAAGCTTTGAGGAAAGATCCCTAGTACCACAGAGCCTGAGTCTGCTGCTGCTACTTATGCGACTGTGAAATCACACCGCAGTATTCCAGCAAGCCCAAGGAGAAACATAACCTGAAACGATTCTCTTCAGCCCTGGAGGAGCGAGCGCTTCAGAAAAATTAGGTGTGTGTATGGTGACAGCAAGGTCTGGGCTCATATTCTAGAGCTAAAAAGAAAAAAATGCTCTCGTTAAGAAGCATCTACTGCACTCAGTAGTTAATAATTTTAAGCTGTGGTATGTGGTATCTCTGTTGCGATGCCCAGTGTATATTTCTTTTGCAGAACACTACCAGCAAGTATAACATTAACAGATTGCTGTCTAAATTTCTTTTTCTCTTTTTTTAATAAAGGTTTGTGAGTTACAGAAGTGCAAAAAGTGCTTTAAACCTCTTAATTTGTTTTGTTTACTTCTGTAGCTTAAAAAACAGCCAATTGTTTTTAATTGGTTTAAAAAAAAATTGCTTGAGGCAGAAACCTAGAAAACCAATCTTCTGTCTGGAGTAAATTTTTACAGCTGCCTTTTAAACCTCTGAAAATAGGGTTTATAATGGAAGTGCTGACACAACCTTATCTACAATATATCAGTGTGAACTGTGCCGCTATAATAAGCAGTTATTATGTATGTGTAAAAATAATGAGAGCCAGTGTCTGAGGAGAGTTAATGTAAAATGCTAAGCAATTGTGGTTGGTTACACAGTATAGGTTAATATTCTTTCATATAGCTACACTTTTTCCCCTTTTGTCCTCCAGAACTCCTAATGAAAATTTTGATACCTGACGGTAATGATAAGCAGCCATTCACACGTCCTTTGTGTCAAGGCTAGAGCATTAATGCTTTCCTTCATATAACATTTTGCATAGCCTAAAGCATCTATTAAAATCCTTTGTAAAATTCATGAAACAAAAGTGGTGGGTTGAGTCTAGTGGGAGAGCAAGTAAGCTGCTTATTAGCAAAAAGTCAAAAACACAGGGCCAATTACAGATCTGAACAAGAAGGGCTACAGAACAGCATGGGGAGTAATTCTTTCTTCAGCCCAATGGGCTCAAGTGAGAGGCAACCTAGATAAAAATATAGCAAATATTCTAAGCAGTAATTAAACTAAAATGTTTGGAGTTAGAAACAGCTCTATAACAACTGAAGGATATGCTCAAGTAAAACAATTGTCTGGTCTCACATAGATGCTAAATTGGAAGGATTTAAGACTGCTCCCTAAAGGAACGACTAAGGGGTAGCCAAGAGGAGCTGTGAGCTCAGGAGATATGTAAAAAATCTGTTTGGTATTTCAAATACTATAAATTAGATAAAAAATGAGCTTTTCTACTGAACAAGCAACATAAAACTGAATAAACCACAATAAGATTGCCCTTTTTCTGTTATAAACTTGACATTAAGCCTGTCATGTTCAATGACAGCCTAACAGACCTCATTCTTTACCCTTTGGAATTTGAAAGATTGGCAGATGTCATGATTTCCTTAACATAAAAGACCTTGCAGATGATGTTCACCACACATACTTTTAGTTTCATAACTTCACTCCCCTACTTCCAGAATCATCGGGTAAAATTTCCAAATAGGACTTGAGATTTTTCTCTGGTCAATGATTGTTTCTGACCCCGAGGAAAATCTTTTATTGACAAAGGAAAAACGTGACATGGGCAGCAATTTTTATGATTTGCTTTACTAGTCCAAACATGCCCTTACATTCATAATAATGAGCTGCTTTGCACAAAACAGCTCATTATTATGAACAGAGGGGTATAATATTGTTAAGTAAGCTGAGTCAAAGCAGAACTAGTTGAGGCTAGCTCTCAACTGGAAGCAGTTTTCCCTTTAAAACATCCCTCCTCCCCTTTAAAATCTTTTGAAAAAACACACGCATTTATTTTTAAAAAATTGGAATGTGGTAAGAATCACAACTGGCATTTTCTAACACTTGGTTGGTAAACTTTATGTGTTGTTATTCATTTACTTTTCAATGTAAGAATTGTTCCAAGATGTTCTATAAGTCAAGGTCATTATGTAACTTCTTAGGGGGTCACGCTTTATTCCTGCGAATCTGAGACAGAATTTAACACCTATTTAAACAAGGAAATCCTGGCCCTGCGCTTTTGCAGCCAAGCAGTATCAAAATGCAATGGAGCTGCTGTGCCGTATGGTGGGAGGCAGGCAGGCAGGGGAGATGCTGCAGAGGCTTCTGCAACCTGCCACGTGCAGCCAAACTCCACGTTCACTTTCCTGAGGAAGCGCCTGGGGCAGACCAAGGGGAAGGGCGGTGGGGCAGTCATCAGCTCACCCGCTTCATGGTCAGAGAGAACCACGCCATGTAGGAGAGCTGCCGTGCCACCGTTTCCTGGAAAGCAGCGGGGTGAGGATGTCCAGTAAGAGCCCTGGCTTTCAGGGTGGGTCAGGATTTCACCCTTCCTGCTGCCCATCCAGCCACACCTTCACGCTCAGGCTTGGTCCAGCCTCACTCAAAAGCAGTCACTTCTGTCTGCAGCCTCACTGCAGCGCTCTGCGGTTCAAACGTGTGTGTTGGCACTGAGGAACTTCCCCTTCCAGAGTAAAGAGTGCGAAAAAAACCACGCCGAAGATCTGCAACCTCTCCCCTCACGACAGGTCTACCCCTTGGGAAGTTGCATCAGCTTCACCGGCCGCTCTCATCCAAGCAGACAACAGTCTCAAAACAGGCACAGCCACCCAACTTGCCCACAGAGGCACTTACCTATACAAACAGAGGCTGTGCCGTGCCTACAGTGTGCACAAGCCTGTCTGCAAAACACCAGCAGCTCAGCCGGGTCTCCGACATTCAAGTATATAAATGCTGCATTGCCAAGCATTCCAGGATTGACATGTTTTAGGGCCAGCTTTTAGAAAGGCCATCAACACCAATGTCAGGAATTGTTATCAAAGCTTTTTGTGGTTTTAAATTCAAATTCGCATTGACTTATTGTCTAAACATACAAATTCCGTTTACTCTAATTTGTATTCTGAAGAGAGGTGACAACTTTTCCCAGTCAAACTTTAAAACTTTTTTTACTGTTAGGTAAGACAATATTCCATAAACAGACTTTTTTTTTTTTTTTAAACCTAGCCTTATGGATACCGTGATCATATGTATCTCAAACAGAACAATTACCCTCAACATTAAAGATACATTTTTAAGCACATGTGGGTTACAGCAATGAAGTTTAAGTTAGTTCTGAGACAAAAGGTTACAAAATCTGCTAATATAGCACAACCAATTAAAGAAACTGTAATATGTCTTCTGTAGTCAATACCTATAATATAATAAAATAATCTATTTATTACGATTCCTAATTCTAATACATTTTACTGAAGAGATTTGGAGCTCAGATTTTCACAAAATGAAGATTTTTTTGAAAAAAAATTGTATCCCCAGTGGTCATATTATAGCAGTTTAGCTACTACCTCTTCAAACATAGAACAGTCTAATTAAAAAAAAGATTGTTCAAGAAGCATATAGCATGGATGACATAATTGCATTAGAATAAGGAAATCAATCGAGCCAACCAGCCTTTCACTCCAGTTAGCCATTTACATACATTAAAGTCACCATGTTGATAGGAGTAGCATAAATGACTTAAAAAGTACTAGACGTTATATCCAAATAAAAAAACCAAACCAAAACACAAAACCAAATCTTTGAAATTATTCCAAATATAGCACCAAGAGAGTCTTGTGGTTTGTGTTTGCAAAATGAGATTTCTTGAAATGAGATTAAAAAAAAATACATAACACTGAACAGATAAAAAATTTCAAAGCTCTATCTCCCTGTAGTTTCACTAACATGTTAACCTACTTACAGCAATTAGTGCTTCATTAGTAAGGCTAACTAACTGTTGCTATGCCCTGTAATGATTTGCCAGGTTTTCTATATACAAGTGCATAATCAATGTTTTCCAATTACTGCTATAGTGCAACCACTATTTCAAATAAACTAGATAATAATACAAACCCATTACTGAATCTGAAGTAGCAGAGGCATTTAATTGCAAGGCAGTTCTTTTCAGCTTTTAAAATTTTTCACACTAATGAAGTGTCATACAAAAAAGTTGTATTGATTTTTCCACCACATGGCTTCAACCACAAATATGTAATTATCCCTTTTATATCTAGCAAGGGGATTAAAATAATCTATAGTATATAGCCTTTACTTATCCCTGATGGGTCTGGTAGTATTTTTACCCTTTTCAAAATATGCAGCTTTTTGATGAATGAACTTTCGGTAAAATGTTGCTTTATCTGCTTCATATCTCTACTTTTTCGAAGGCAGCTAGCATGCAAGGATAGGAATTTTAAGTCCTCGGTTCTGCCACTGGCAAAGGAAAGGGAAGCCTGATCCTGCATTGCTGAAACGAGGACAAGTCTCTGCTGCGGAGTCAGGGCCACCACAACTGATTCCTGTCCTCTTCCCCACCTCAGCCATCCCCCATCACCTCGCTCAAATGACCGGGGAAAGGATTCAGCTCATACATGATGTTTAGTTAGTGGTTTCAAATTCTCCACGGAGGATAGCAGTTTGTCTGTAGTGCTAATGCCAGAACTCTACACACTCATCGTATTACTTGGGCCAATATAAGCTAATCCATCGGTTTCGCTGGAGCTCCTGGGACCTCCGCAAGCAGAGCATCCCTTCTGCAAGGAGGGCTTGGTGGCCAAGTCTTCAACAGGAACAGTGGGACCATACCCAACACCTACAGCCTTTGGGATTTCTTATTTTCTCAGCACCGGTTGGGTACCATGGTTTAAAATATTATTTTAGAAAAAAGCAGGACACACCAGATGCAAACTATATCAAAGGAAGTACTGTTCTACCAGATGACGCTAAGACACGTGGATAAAAATCACCTTGTTTTCGTGGATGTTGTACAGATTTTTTTTTTTCCTTAAATGCTTGGAAAGAATTCCAGCTTGATTTTAATATTGTTTCTATTAGGGCAAGTCTACAAAATGCTTTAACACAGATGGAAGCTAAAAAGCCCATGCAGAAAAGTGGAAAAAGTAACCCAAACTGGAACACAGCTTTAATGTGGAGAAAGACCACGTTGTTCACATTAGTAGGTTCCAAGCTCTATCTCCCCATAGTTTCATTAACATGTTAATCTACTGGCAGCTGTTAATTCTTCCAGATAGGCTGGAATTCACTGAAGTTTGCTGGTTTTCTCTATCCTGTGAAATACATATTTTAAGAGGAAAATCATGCAACTCTCATACTGGTTTTAGATCATATACTCATTAAAACTAGACAGATATTTAAAAACACCTTGCAACTAGGTGTTAAAACTCTTGGATATATAAAGCTTTAGTACAACCATTGAACAAGAAATATTTTTGCAGGGGTTGGTATCTTTTTTCCCTAGACTTTTGTTTACAAGGAAGTACTTGAGGGCTGAGTAACGAGTATCACCTAACTAATCAGATAAAGAAACCTATCTATGTCTGTTATTAAAATCTAATTTAATTAATGATAAATACATTTATAATAGACCACTTTAAAAAGCTCTAAGAAAAGGTGAAACTTCCAAAAACGTATTAATTATTAGGAAGTATTTAGTATGCAAAACAAAAATAAAACACGGGTAATGAAAGTTTGAAATATTATAATGTTCATTTCTTTCTCAAATGGATGCATATTATTCCTGGCATTATCTATATGGGTTACAATAATCCTTTAGTAGTACAATGGACTGGAAAATTCTGTGAAAAAAATAGTATCTTTAACCATAATAATAAAAATTTCAAGAAAACACAAAACTATGTCTCATGGAATTAATGCAGAATAAAGCTGTTCTAGGATTTTTAATACTGCATTTTCCCTCTGCTGCATTTTCTACTTTTTCAAATAGGTCAGTCACATTTCCCTTTTTATAGATTTCAAAATACTGTAAAATACTTCTACGTTCATCACAACAAGTTTACAATGAGACAATTCAACATTATATCTTAGTTCATTTCTTTGTTCTTCAGCGTGCAGTAATAAAGGAATAAAAATAATTATAACTTTAATTAAAACGCCTTATGTCACTTGCAAAGGACAATGACTAAAATTGTGAGCAAAAGTAAAAAATTATTTCCTCAGAAGAGTTTAAGATAAAATATACATGCGCCTTGTGGAAGTGTGTTTCCAGGATAATAAAAGGCCATTACCTTGACCGTTGACATGAAGCCATCAGAGTCATATTTATTGATGAAACTTTCAGCTCCCAATCTGCTGCACTGAATGAGCATCATACAGCTGTCAGCAAAGGCAGGGCACAGAAACAGTGATAGCTTGTGACATTTTCCTTTCATAATTTATGAAAGCAAAATACCTTAGAGTTTGTAGAACACAAGAATAAATATTTCAGAATAGTCCCCTTAAAGAAAAAAATCCATAAGATACATATCTTAACAGTATAACTCTATTACTGGGACAAATTGCCTAGAAAACAGAGGATAACCATGCAGAATTAATTGATAAGCCTTAAGTAATGTACTCTCTGCAAAAGAGAATGCTGCCATGTCGCAAATAAACATAAAGTAAGAAAGACCTAAAATTAGTATCTCCAAAATAATCATACTATTAGACCGCCTTGGGGTTCTTTACAAGGAAATAACTTTAAAACCTTTTAAAATTAATATTATTAATACATTTTTATTATAATTAGCATCATTTCAGAGGGATTAAGAGACAATTAGATGAGAATTTAAGTATTATCATGTCAAAATGAAAACTTTTCAGTATTAAAAATGCCATTTGCACATATTAGAAACAAGGAAATGGGGGGATACATCATGATACATTGTGTATCTTTCACCTCTTCTTTTCATGCTGTTTGGACAAGCTGTAAAAATGAATCGGTTTGAGGTTTCTCGGGTACCACTACTTTTGCTCACAGAGTCAAAACCTTGGGATGCCAACACCGGCTATACAGCATCCTCTTCAAGCTGGACTCTGCTGGCACCACTTAAATTGGGGAATACCAGCACTCCTGCCAGCACCCCAGTTCAGGGTGCTCAACATTTGCCTTCCACCACTACCCAGGGAGGTTCCCTTTAGCAGGTTGAGGAAGCATTAAAACCTGGTATGCACACTGTAAATGTCCTTTCCGTATTTTTTTTCCCCCGTCATGTGCTGTTTGCCCACCAGGCTGCCACCAGGATGGAGGAGACTCGGCACTCATGGCAGGATGTAATTTCTCCAGTATATTGTAGAGCCACTTCTCAAATTGACACGCCAGCAGCTGACACGCTAATATCACTGCATCCAAGAACAACCCAGTTTGGGATACCAAATATTTTATATACTCGTGCATATTTCTGATTTGCTGAGACTCGAACATCCCAAGGGAGGGCTGTGTGCAGCTACCACTGCTCGGCAAAGCTTTGACAGGAGCTTTGGGGGAAATAGCTAGATATCATCCTAGTGCTTATTCTCCAATTTATTATACCTGATGCACATTTCAAAACTATCCACCACACTATGCGGGGCATGGTAAACACATACTTGTGGAAGATTGAGCATTTTAACTGTCTGTTCTGACTCCTCTCAACAGGTGGGAGTGGGAGGTGAAGACACCCTGGAAAACGCCAGCCCTCACATGGTTACTGACGATTTCCCAACCCCTCCTGAAGAGCATACCAGGGGGTTAGTGACTACCAGGGAACAGGTGACACAGCGATTGACTGTCAGGACTCATTTTAAGAGAAAATGGGCAGATTCAGTGCATGAAGCAGGACACTCAAGTGAGTGTGGGGCACAGTAACGCAGATGGTGCCGTTCTACCTTTGTGCACAAGACCCAGGTTCCCCCGTAGCACAGACCAGGCTGCCTCTTTACGCCACCCCTGGGAAGAGGGAAATGGCTTTTCCCATTTTAAAAATTACTTTGAAAAAGTTATTAGGCAAAGTAAGAAAAGACAACTAGCACGGAATTGTCTTAAACTGAAGCAAGAAAAAAAAAATCGTAGACATTTTTTGAGTATCAGCTGCTTCTTCCTAATTCTGTTTTCCATGGAACAAACCCAGCTGCCTCCTCTTTCCCCATTTCCTCTCCCCCAGTTCAACAACAGGGCAAAAAGACCATGTCGTTTGCATGGCTCTTCTCCTGGTGACAGACATTCGGCACTAACCTGGTTAATAAAAGATGATATAAAGTTGCTTTCAAACATCACACCGGCCTCTTCTGCAAGATTAATAGCTACAGCAAGCAGCAGTGATAGCTGCGGAGGAGAGAGGACACTTTTTACAGCTACAGGCACATGACAGATCTGGAAAGTTTCTTGGCTCCGTAGGAAGACCGTCCGGGAGCAAGGCAAAGAGCTGCCCACACCCCCTCCAGCACCAGGACCCTGTGGGGACAACGGCTGGACGGAGGGTGGAAAGCAATCTCCCTGCGCCAGGCAAAGGCAGGCGGGAGTACCAGCAGGCTCGGTTCAATGAAGAATGGAGCATTTGTGTTGCTTGAGGATTTGGCCTTGAGCCTTAAGGCCATGGGGAGAAAGCTCAGCACTGTACCGCTGCTCAGAGAGAAGGGTACCAAAGTCATTAAAAGGATGATTAGCCTTCAAGCAGGTCAAAAATAATAAATCAGTCCACATTTGTAAAGCGTTACAGCCAGAACGTGAAAGAGCTTTATACAGCGATATACTGTGGACTCCCAGATAAAACCTCCTCTCTCTATCTGCTTATAATCTTCTTTAGATGTGTTCCTTTTTGCTTACTGGAGACTTAAAAATGAGATCTCTTCTTTGTGAAAAAGCTCCAAAGAAGTAGTTGAGTTTTGCAGCAAAATGCTAGAAATCTTGAGTTCAGATCTTCAAAAACAAGAGGAACTTGGGAGGAAGCTGTACAAGTACTGTAAATTGAATATTTACAGCCACCTACCCGTGCTTTGAATAAAGCCATTTTTAAAAACAGGGTAATTTTGATAAGGACTTACAAAACTCAGTAATACACAGTTGCACATTGAACACAACTCGGCCTACTAAGGAATATTGTATAGAATTAATGAGGAATACTTGTTTATACCTGTGTTCCTTAGACATATTAAAACTGTGCTATCATAGTCTAAGCAACAGTGCAAACGACCATGTTTTCAAATAAATTTAAAGAGAAAGATTCAGCAAATATTGTACGTATGTGTATATAATATATTTTAAGGCTTACCTACGTATATGATAGCACAGAGCAAATTAGGTGTCCAGCTTGGAGCTCAGCGACAAGTTGCTCTGCTGATATTCCTTACTTCATAGACAGTTTAAGGTCTCTCTGAGCCCAGAGTAAGAACTTTATCATCTGCAAGTCCTGCATTAGGCATAAAATAAACAAACAAATAAATACATTTAAGCCTAATGTAAGGTCAGATGCCGAAATTATTTCTTTTAGCCTCTTCATTGGTAAAACTCTTAATTGGGTCTAATCCTGAGAAGCAACAAACATCTGGCAGCTGTGGTGGTTTGTCCAGCATTTGTGCTCAGCTCCCTTCTTGATGCAGCTCCCTGGGAGCTCTGCCAGAACAGCCACTCTGAGAGGTGTTAACACCTAGAAATTACAGTGGCATTTCTAACTAACCCTGTAATCCATACCTGTTGTGTTCACATGAGTATGCATGGCTTGGGTAAATAATAATTTATGCCAGACTTTTTTCCTCTTGTGACTTCAGTTTTGATATCACATCATGATTCAAAGCCTGGTGCACCATAAATTTTCTCCAAATGTGTAGTAATTCCTTGGCGCAGTCTAAAGTTATGATTCATTTATACTGGAGTGACAGCATAATACCTAGGTGTCAAAATCCATTAAAACTGTTCAATGTCTTCTGTTTATTTTTAGAACCAATTGAGACTTAACTGATGGTGAAAAATATACAGTCAAGTGTGTTTACTTCACCTTTACAAAGAATCCGTTATAGTCCCAATTAATTTGTTATTCCTGTCACAACAGGTACTGGATACTTCAAAACTGTCATTACCATTTCTCCTTCTTTCTTTTACCTTTTTTTTTATATGAAGGCTTCTGTTTATTTTTAACCCATTAGTAGGTAACGGTGTATTGTTTTGTAAAATAAGGAATTTCACATCATTTTCCATTTTAATTAAAATAAATGTGATGAATAAATACATTTCCTAAACAACTGAAATTTATTGTGCTGAAACTTCTCTCTTCCTGTTGCAATCAGGTGCTCTAGTGCTTAATTTAATGACCACTCACAGGATGATACATCTTGTGTATTGGCATGATTGGCCAGATAGGAATTAAAAATACATGCTATGTGACAGTTACACACACTGAAAGAGTTCTTAGTAGAAAGCTAGAGCAGCTTTTGCTATGTCAATTGTTAATAGTACATTTTTGCTCATAGGAAATTCAAAACAGGGGTTTGGGGAGAAGCGGGGGGGAAGCCAAGATGGGCACTAAAGCTCAGAGCCAGGCATCAATGAAAAAGTCATCAGCAAAACATAAGAAAAGTTCTCTACAAATCGCTGTAAATACAGCTCCAAAGAAGAGATGGTAGTGGTAGCGTTGGAGAAAGGGCAAACAAAATACTGATGTGTGAATTGTTTTTACCAATTACGTGAAACCAAAGCAGTAATACAATGCTGGGGGAAAGCAGTCACACAATAAAACAAGTATGTTAGGAGTTTAATGTAAAACTAAATATATGTGCATACACTGTTCCTGACATTAACCCTGCAGTGGGTGCTGCTGCCTACAGCAGCCCCCATCATGCTTGGGGAGACGTGCCTGCAGCCCCCCCACCCCTTCTCCCCCCCTCGCCTGGCAGGGAAGCATTTAGGCACATTGTAGGCGCCTTGCACATCCCTCCCCACCAAGGGAACCAAAGCGAGCAGCCCCCCGGTCGCTGCCCTGCGCTCCAGCAAGGAGCATGATCCAACACTCACAGGAACAAGACAGAAAAAGCACAGCACGATTCAAGACCTGTGGCAAAGGGTACCAGCTGGAAAACAAGCCAAAGCCAGGGAATCACCCCCTCATCAGTTAAAAACTGGATGGGATAAACCTCTGGTGTAGGTATTGTAGTTCATAGTTCGCGCTTTCTGTTTTTCACTTCCGGACAAACAAAATATAGGAGTATAATTGAGCACAGGACTTGATCTTACTTAAACGCATCACTGATGGCCCCGCCACCGCCCCAGCAGCACGGATTGTCATTCATCTCTGTGCCAGGTTAGTTCATTTGAAACAAAACGAGACACGTCGTCTTTTTTTTTTTTTTTGTCTGTTATAAGGATATTATTCCAATATGGATGATTATACTCTGTAGTCATAACTATGTAAAATTAAGCATAAATAGCTTACGTGACTCATATGAATTGGAAATTAAATAGGCCTACTAGAGTAAGTCTACCCTCCTGTCATTACATTACAGTATCGACAGTGTATTTTCCGGAGTTTTGACTTGTTCAGTTTTAAAAATCTCAAGAAATGGGGCTTTCATTATTTCTCTTCTACAATTGTTCCCTAGCCTAATAGACCTTACACTTAGGTAAATTTCTGTAATGCTTAGTTTCACTCCAGTTGGGCTTCTTGATTCACCCGGAGGATCGTATCCGCTTCCTGCATCCTTAATCACTGCACCATTCCACTACTTTCACAAGTTGCAAACACACGCTCTGCCCTCTCCCATGTGGGCTGGTGCTTCAGCTCTTCGAATGCGATTTAGAGCTCTTCAGTAGCAACATTATGCCTAAAACCTGCAGCTGTTGCTGCTGGACACCAGCAGGTGGGAAGGACCCGAGTACAAAGCTGCGTCTCGGCTCCTTGGTGTCTCTTGGACCATGTGCAGATATGCACATTGGCTTCCTGCTATTGCCTCCTGCCTTAGTTATCACCAAGAAAAATGTTTTGCAGTAAGAAAAGAAACAGGTTGTCCTATGCAAGATCATCTACACTTTGAAGCATGGATTAGCTGGGTTTTTTTGTGACAGTGAATGAAATTCTTGTAAGAGATTTTTTTCAAACATTTCAAATTAACTATGCTGAGTGAGGGGCAGCACTGTGGTGGGAGAAATGAGCAATAAGTGACTAGAAGGAGCTGCCAAAGCAGCACCTTCCTCCATATTATTGCTTGTAAATGACTCATTTCCTGGTCCAATCTCAATTTTCTGACTCCCATACCTGTAAAATTGCATCAGTTTATTCTACCAGTTTACAGAGGTTGAACTTGTACCTCTGAGCCTGGCCTGAGTGACCTAACATGCTGGTTTACCTCTTGCAGTCTGTATTGTACAAGAAAATGGAACCAACGTGAGTCAAAAATCCCACACCACAGCTAACCGCTCTTCATCAAAATCAAAATCAGTGGCCTGAAGCTAGCTGGCATGTATAAAAAAAAGGGGTTTTTGCAAAACCTATACACAACTCCATCAACGTGCAATGCAACAAGACCGAAAGCCCAAGCACAAGAGGCATTAGCACAATCACTGTCACAGTGAGCCGCACTCCAGGGACTTATGCCAGAAACTCACAACTTTTAAGTCCAGTCATGACCAGGAATAACATGGCCTACCCTCAGTTAAAAGCCAACAGGCCTTATTTGGCTTGTTTGAATTCCCGTCAACTCTGCTTTCCAGTCCTTACCCTTCCATACATCTATATTTGTATAAATGCAGATATTTCTGTAACAAAGTGTAACAGTCTAGTGAGAATCTCAATACCATGTGTTAGGAATAAGGAAAAGAGAAGGAAATGAAACATTTTGGGCAAAAATATATTAAATATATCAAAGCAACCAATGAAGCACTGCCAGAAAACTGAGAACATCATGTAAATATTATTTTAATAATCTGAGTGCTGAACCTATTTTTAGAAGGAGCACTGGGGCTTGCCTAGCAACTGACCCAGTTGTTGGACCAAAATAGGAAACACGCAAGTGTTTTGAGCAAAACTCTTCCCTCCTACAGAACAGTTTTCAAACACATGCCATACCAGAAGTGAAAAAGTGTCAGGATTCAAATGGACACTTCATCATACAGCTAAACTTTCGGCTGCAACGCATTAACTTGCAGGACTGGAATTTCCAAGACAGAACATGGATTTTTCTCAACAGTGATGTTTGTTCATTGACTAAGAGGAGGTTTTAAAAACTGCTAGTGTTGGAAGTACTCTACCAGCTTTCATGTCCCCCCCACTACAGACATTACAACAACTACTTATCCAGAGCCAGTTAACGTACCTTTAAAAAAGCAAGGAAATACATGGGTGCTCCCCTATGGATCTGCAGGGGTGTTTTGCACCTGTAAAAAGTGCTTCCATGGTTATGACTATCTGGGTTGATAAACACCATCGTCTGCTGCCTTTGCTGCAGAACAGAGCAATAGAGCTTATTACAGCACTCTTGCTGGCCTCTTGCTTTAGTGGTTAACTAACTTTCTGGGGGTGAGGTGTTCTTTGTTTTGATATTGTAATCACTGGCCATGAGAAACAGAGGAGACAGGGAAAACCTGTGGAATGAAGGAACTGGGTAACACTTTGGGAGGGGGGGAGAAAAAAAAATAATAAAATCATACATTTGTCAACCTAGATGAACACAGAAATTATTCTTTGGTTACTTTGGCTTTTTCTTTCCAAGGTAAAAACCTTGTGGAAAGCTCTACCCAGCATTAAGATGAGCTTTTCTGCAGTTTGTTTCATTGACAGAGATTTCTCTCTTTTCTAGACAAGAGAAACTTAATTTTTGCAAGATGTACTTAAGTACCCACTCTCAGCCCATATCATCAGTTTCAAGCAAAACATAGTATTTGGCAGAGGAGTTCAAGTAAAATAAATTCCTGCCGAGTTAGTTCGTGCTAATTTTAATTTTTTGATCTTTAAGATTACTTCCTATCTTTGTCAACCCGCAGTGATTTTTTAAAATGCAAGGAAAAGAGTAACCAATGCAAGTAGAATGGCAGGAAAATATAGGCATTTGCAGCAAATGCTGCAATTTTGTAAAGAATGGGAAGGTTTCTTTAACTTTTAATAAGACCTCGATTTTCTCATTAATTAATTTCCCACACACACGCAAACGGCTTGCTCCAAACTAACACAATGCCTCCTCCAGCTTTTGCTATATACGCTCACAAACAAGCAACAAGGGTTTTTTTGCGTGCGCAGTTATGGTCCATCATTATTAAATGTCTCTCGTTGGACGGAAGAGGTGCTTCATCACAAACAGCCATTCATCAGCGCTTGCCAAGCCAGCTCACATCTGACCTCTGCAGCAATAATGCCGCATCAAGTAGGCCAACTACCCAGTTTAGCAGCGGAGCAGGGAGCAGGAGCCGGCTCCAAGATTAAGTGCGCTGTTTCAGGTTTCCATTCCCAGGAGCGAGGCGGGCTGATGTTGTATTGATTGCGAAAGTTTACCAGTAAGTATCACAAACAACAATAGCCAGGTCAACGATCGGTGATGCCTGAATGCGAACCCCCCGGGAGGCCGGTGGGCTCCGGGCTCAGGCACCGCTATCATGATGGCTGAGTGCAGGTTGAATAAGGTTTTACGGGGAAGGGAAGAGTGAGAGCCTGCAGCATGAAATGACATTTAAGCAAGTTACATGTGGGAGCAGCGTGAGAGACAATGATGCAATTATATATTCCCTAGTTTCCGACTGCAGCAAAGCCCTGTCATCTCTCAATGTTTATGTGTTCAGCCAGCCCCCACGTTCACTGTGCTCAACAGCTCCAGGTACTCGGGAACGGAAGAACAACACACAAACGCAGGTAGGTATTAGTGGGTATGAGCTATAGAGGGAACAAGGCAAAAAAATTTCCAAGCGTTCGTCTCTCCTACTAGCCACACAAGTTCGGCATCAAGAGCTGAAGGAGAATCTATTTATAAAATTTCCGTGGGTTTCTTTTGAAAACGTAAAACCCCACCAACTGTTCCAAACCCCGGCTAAACTTGTGAAATAAAATATTTCTTCTGATGCTGTGAAATTCGGTAGTCAGGATTAAACGGAAAGCCTGTATTTAAACCATACTATGGCTTATTATATCAAAATTAAAATCCAGACTCACTGGCCATCCTCCAGTGTGGAGTCATATCCCATAGCCATACTGAAAATTCATTTCTAAAGTTTTACTGTGTATTACATTTAATGTCTACTTAATAGCTCATACTTAAAAGTGGAAGTTATACTGAGATGTGTTATTTGATACTTGTATTAATGAAACATTCTAGAAAATTTTATAGTTAAAATATTTTTTAAAATTATCAAAAAACTTACAGTGAGTTTTGTTTTCCAGGCACTCCAATTTAGCATGAAATAACCTTCATAAAACATACCGTGTGGAACTTAATATCCTGTTTAGAGCTGAGAACTTTACCTATTCAAACTGACTGGACCGTTCCTTGTAATTCCCATCCCAGACAGTTTATAATTTAGACAGTAACAAAACATAGCTATCTGTTCACTAATTCTCAAATTGTAGAGGTAAAAGCTATCTTTGGCACAAAATGCTTTTTTACTACAATATCAGTACATCTTCCTCTCCCCCATTTGGATTACCATGTATTACACACCGTCACCTTCCCTCCTACAGGATGAAACAACTAAATGTGCCTTTCATGAAAATGACGGCTCTTGCAACAGTTGAATTTTGCAGATGGAAAACCTATGCGAGGCTTCTTATGCCCGTTCACTTTTTATTATGCCTGCAAAATTCTGATGAGCAAATAAATTGATCTAGTGTGGGTTATAAATGATTAGCAATTAGTACTGCATAGATCTTGCCTACTGACCTAAACACACATTTATTCATCTGAACGCAATTCTGCGTGTGTTACTATCTCTTCCCATGGCGCTTTCCAACATGGGTTCAAAACTGGTACATTCAAGAAGCATCCTCCTGTGTCTTCCATGGAAATCTGTGTTCTCCCCTGAAATACAAATAATTACCCAAGTCCTTGTTTCACCCCTATGATGACATCATAGGAATCAACTGAAATTCCAAAGTCTGTCGAGGACTCTAATAGTTCTAAACCTGGGTTTCAATTATCCTACTCAGAGTTTAATTTGCACTTGAAGTCTTTTGTCTAAAAGAGGTTTAAACATTAAAAATAAGTGGCAGCAGGGCCTAAGTAAAATTGTTGCATTTAATGTACTTTAGTTATAGTTTCAAATTTATCTTTTAATTAATGGAGATTCTAAGGCTGTGTGTTATAGGGATTAAGCTATGGGATACTTTTCCTTTTGCCTGAAAATGAAGACAAAATAATTGTCCATTGTGTAAGTACACGAAAAAATGAATAAAACCTCAGCAAGCTGAGAAGCTTATTATATAAACAGAAAAAGGAGTATGCCCAAAAAGATTTTAGTACCATGGAAACAAATGTCACTTATGAGATTACAGCATATTACCCTTGCTGGTGCTTTCAGTGTTTGGAAAAATAATATCAGTGTCATTGCAAGTCTGTGTGATTACTAAAAGGGTCAATGTATTTAATACAATTATTTTTAACTTCTTATCTTTTCTAATGGTAGGCCTCAAACATCAGTCCCAAGTTTTGTATTGAAGACCATGTACACTATACTAGTTCAATACTATATAAAAATAATTGAATGAGAGAAAAAAAAAACCTGTGCGGAATTTATGTTTTCTTCTATGAGTACTCTGGAGATCTAAAAGATAGGAGTTAGGTGGGTAAGGTAAAGAAGATGATGCATAATAATGTCTTGCTGAAATACAAAAAAATTTTAAAGATTTTTTTTTCTTTAAAAAAATTAAAGGTATGTACCATAATAAGATACAGGGTAAGAACATCCCTCCGTGATAGCTTGAGCTATTCTGAGATAACATAAGGATTTGGTTACAAGTTTGCAAATTAATTATATTATTCGACATTTTGGGACTAGCTGAAGTCTTACGGATGCAACTAAACACTATTTTTATGTGCTCTACAGAAGCATTTATACTGAAGTATCTGTGACGTTAAAAAGTGATTGTTACATAAATGTGGTAACAAGACAAAAAGCAAAAATGTGAAAATAACCGCTAGGCTTTAGACAGCAAAAAATATAAATGCCACAATACGCAGCCCACCTCACCTATATACTTGCAATTAATAGGAAACCCTTAGGAAATAAGTCTCACGCCGTAATTAGCAGGACAGCATTTCAACTCTATTGGCAAAAGTGCTTAGTAAGCACATTATAACCCACAGGTTTCCGTTAGGATAGCACACAGCACCTGTTTGTGAATAACACAAATCCTGCAGCTATGGGGGAGATAACATAACAGCCTGGAAAAAGCTCACAGAAACATCTTTTTTAAATGCCATTGGGCACAGCTTTTCCTTCACAACTAACCCCTCAAACCCGTGCTGCAGCAACAGGGCAGGGCTGCGACTACAAAACTCTGTGCTTGCGTCGCCTTTCCCCATATCGAACACGGCCAAAGGTTTGAGGAGATCCTTGCCTTTTGCTACAAGACATGGTGCAATCCCAGCACTGCCGCTGACCCAAGGCAGTAAGATGATGGAGTGTAGGAGTGTTATTTTCTTGTCGTTCTTTCTGCTCACGGGTAACAGCCGTAAAGCTCCGTCCTCTACGCTGAGTGTTCATCGTTACCTGACAAAAGTAATTAAAACAAATGAAAGAGAAGAAAGAATTTGTGTCTGGCTGCAACAGCTAAGTAGCCTTGACACAGTTTGCATATGCCAGCACTGAAGCAAGACTTAGTGCCACTGGACTATAGGCAGAGTCTAAAAGCTGTTGCGGGGGGGATTTTTTTTTTTTTTTTTTTTAAATAGAGATTTCTGCATTTTAACCACTGATGGATAAAATAGAGTTTCTTTGTCACAGTCAGTTTATCACATTAAGCCTGCATTAATATTTTCTAATCATAGTGACCTCATCCTGCCAGAATGGACTGGCCCCTAATCCTTGCTGTAATGTTTTCTCATTAGCTGCTCAGCATTGGCCACACTGGTTGTAGCAGCTAAGCGCTGCCTCAGGCACCACTGGAATTAATTACCAGAAGAAACACTGCTGTTTTGAATTGTCATCTTGAATTTATCACTTGCCACTTAATGTAACTCATCTGACCTAATACCTCCTCCGTGTCACCGGGGGCTTCGGCACCAGCCCATGGTGGGTGATGGCGGGGTCCTGTGGATCCCCACGTGCCCGGACAGCCCGGCAGGCAGCTGCTCCCGGCCTGGCTCCAATCCTGCCCCGCAGGCAGAGCGAGCTAACGATGCCCCCAGCAAATTGCAGACTACCCATCCATACGTCATGCTACACCTGAACCAGAGGAGGACTCGGAGATGGAGCCGGTCCACCTCATGGTCACTGCTTGGAGATGATCATCTTTCATTTTGCTGGATGGGGTGACACTAACCATTTGTTTCACTCATGTTACGTTTTCGAAAATAATGAAACTGGCTATTCACGTGCAGACGAATAAATGGCTCCAGGGGACCTCGCGAAGTTAGGCCTGTGGCATTTTCTTATAAATCGTGAAGAAATTGCTCATTAAATTCCTCTTAAAACAGAATGCAAGTCAGTAATATAATAAAGGTATGAACTACCTCTACATCCCTCCCCCCGCATACATTTTCCATTTGTTTTAGGATGAAGGATCTTTCCAGGGTTTGTATCTTCTCAGTCCATAATAAATGCCTTCTTTTGCTTAAGGCAAAAACATTTATCCAGAACAAAGTACAACTTTTGCTATGCACACGCTCTCATCCCTGAATCTAAATTTTATCTGTGAAGAACTTGTAATTGCAACTGACTCATCTCACATTTTCCCAACACAAAAGGAATAACCAAAATACCCACATTTCTACTAAAAGCTTTGTGTCTGCAAGCTCTATTGAAGTGCTTAACTCCAGAAGAGGTTTAATTTCACTATTGCTGAAAACAGGGATGATTCAATGTAATAAGCCAAACATACCCTAAAGATAAGAAGATAAATAATAAAAAAACTTGCCTTTTAGTAGTCTTTTAACAATAACAATTCTGAACACGTTTCTTAGACAAAAAGATTTCCTCTTGCTACCACACTGTATACTCAGCACAGTAAACTTACAGAGATGTATAATGTGATATAAACATTAATAGTTTCACAATTGTGTTTTAGAGAGACTATTTATAGAGAAAATACAAAATGCCTCCCAAAAGTATACTTAGACGTAAGCCGCCATAATCTTCTTGCTCATGCAGCAGGAAATCTAATACACCAGCTCAATAAACCTGTAGGAAACAAAGGTTTTATGTAGCATTAAGAGTCACAATATTAAAATACCACATATTACATTCAACTACTCTTACAACTCTCATTTTAAGAGCCAAGAAAATTAAGCGCCAGTTTGAGAGCAACAATATCATAACCTGTAGAAAGAGACTAGAGAAGTACAAAAATACGTGGAGCGCTCATGATATCTTTGTTGCTTGGGTCACATCCAAACACTTGATGGTATTGACGTTTTGGGTTATCACTAGAAAATACTGCCCCAACGCAGCAGTATTCCCCAGAATGTGCTGCAAAATGTAAATTCACATCAGCTGACTCAATGATGTTATTTCAAAATGTATACTTTACCATTTTGTTATGAGGAACAATAAAGTAATCATTACCATTGATATGTCAGTCAAAATCCAGGTTTGAGTATAGGTGCATGAGAAAATACAGATATGCGTTTGTGAGAATACATTAAAATGGAGTATAGCAATCACTGACTTTGGGCTCAAGTAGTGTAGACAACAGATAAAAATACTTGTGATTTAGTCACTAAGTCTTTTTTTTTAAAAAATATGATTTTTTAATGACGATTTTAAAAAAAAAATGTTTATTGCCTGTATTATTTATTTTTATTACCTTACCTTGTAACTACTCCCCACGTTACCAGAATTCATGCTTTGGGGGGGGCATGGCTCTAGGACTAAAGATAAGAACTGGTAATGGGAATCTCAAAGTTTCCCATTCCCAGAATACAAAGTCTTTACTCAATTTCCAGCTAGTGGCAAAAGATGTAATCTGTAAACAATTTTGATTTTTTTTTTTTTTTTTAATACCCTCAAGAAGCCTGGCATGGCTTTTGCATTTGATTTCAAGTTCATGGCTGGATACTTAGGGAAGGGTGGGACTAAGGAAATAAAGTTGGATGGGGAAGGAAGGAAAGAACATTTTCCAGATGGTCATATTTTGTAAATGCTTGCTGGATAGACAGAGCATTGGAATGGGTTAATAGATGAAGGGCAAGTGCAGTGGTCAAGATGCAGAGCAAATACACTTATGATATAATTCACACTTGTACATACCACTTATGTATTTGTTTATCTAGTTACAACTTCTTCCATCCGTGCAAGTAGGTGGAAAGCAAGATTCTTTTTAACAGCTTAAAGCAAGACTACAAACACCTTTACAGCATGAAATAAACTTTTTTTTAAAAATAGCACACTCAATTGTAACTATAAATGAAATTTAGATAAACATAATATTGAATAATACAGGCTGCACTGTGAAGGTGTAAGTATTCTGTGCTTGTATTTGTATCACACATCTGAAAAAATTACCTTAGGTGTGCATTTGTGGAACCTAAGTGTTTATTTCATGCTATCGTTTGATTATAAAGATCCACATTTTAAAATGGAGGTAATAACGGCTGTCATATAAAAAATTCCTTGCAAGAGGAAAATATATCTAAAAGCAAATTGTATTTGTTATTGGGAGACTGAGTTTATGCAAGCAATTGTCATGCAAGCAGAGTTGTAAGTAATAATGTGGCCTTTAATGACGGAATGATGGACCTGCCAAACACTAGCTGCTGCCATAGACTGCTTGTATTTCCCTGCACAAAGATGCCCATCTGGGACTTATTAACATATCCTCGTCAATTCAGAACCTACTTTAACATAATCCATATTTGTTGGAGAAAGTCCAACATCAGCCAGAGAACAGCAGCCACGTGATCCGATGACATATTTCAAGCAGCACACATAAAGCATGCTTGGGCAGCTAAGCAGTTCAGAAATGCAAATAGCGAAAGCATTCCTCTTCCTAGATAAAAAGGACAAATCCCTTTTGGCATAACATCTTATACACTTTTAATACTGAATGGAAACAACAGAAGTAGGAAAGGGACAGGTAGGTGTTTTTTCATTTCATTCCAAGCATGCTGACACACTCAGTCTTGCACCAAAGCTGCTGTGTTTCCAAGACCCAAGGAATGCTCTGTTGCGTGGGGGCCGTGGGAGAGAGTACAAATGCTCTTACATCAGCAGTATCTCACGTTTGCTTCTATGATACTTATAAAAGTGGACATTGTTTATTTAAAGGGACCTGAACTCAGCGTCAAGAAGGCCTTTCATTAGACAATTACTTGGTCCTATGGAACACTCTACTTTTCGAAGCGCTTGTTTTCGTAGACTTAGGGTTTTATTGTTCTTTATAATTTTGAGTGATTCACTGTATGCAAAGTTTCCTGAAGTCTGGACTTCTATTTTGAAGTCTGTACTGGTACTTCAGGAGCCTCAGTATATTGTCAGTAAAAATCCATGAAACTTCAATGCAGATGAGATACCGTGAGAATGCCAGTGCTCATGGAGGGCTTGGCACAGCACTCGGATGTATGGTGTTTCAGGATGCTGACAGCTAAGAACTAAGCCCCTTTTTAACCCTCAACTTGATGGAATGTGATATTTACTGACTTCAGTTTCTGACTGGATAAAAAGGCAGAACCTCTTTTCCTCCTTCTCCATCCAGGCTTACTTGATTTTGTGATTTCTGCTGTTCAAAGTAATATTGCTGATGACCTTCAAAGACCTTCAGGAAGATGCCACTTTTCCCATCTCCCAGCCACTATGGATGCATTCCAACATACGTCTGTGAGCTACAAAAGGATAGTGTAAACAATAGCTTCCCATTAAACTTCAGTTTGACATTAGGACTGCTGTCCGAAGATCATACTTGAAGATAACTGAAGTGTTACTATATTCCTTTGTGTAGCTCAGTCACGACCCTAATTAATGTGTCTAGTTTAGACATGTATTCCTTTAAGTAATGGGTGGTTTTGTTTGGACAATTAGGCAGAGTTGACAAGGAAATTTTCCATCAAACTGGGTCATAAAAAGTACATTATTCAGCATTATTATGAGTAAAACACTATTTATTACCTGAACTTTACAATACACCATTATCAATCATTACCTGTCATTAAGGTATGTTAACATGAGATCAAAGAGACAAAGCCAACTTAAACAAACAGAGGTGCAGAAAAGGCTTTTAGACTTGCTTATTTAAATCAAAACAAGTGTAGCTGAGTCCATTGATTAGCTAGAATTTCCTTTCAACTGAAGATGCAAATCAACTAATCACTGAAATCTCAGAGCATCACTTATTCCTTGACACAGATCACAGCTGTGTTCTTTCAGAGAAAAAGTGGTTAGATGCACCCACAGAAATATGGAAAAATGCCACAGGGCTTTCTGGCTGCAAGTTTAGATTCACTCTCATGTCAACTCTCACCTAAAATATTATTTGCTCATTCATTAAAAATAATCAATATAAAGAATCTAAAATAGGCAGAGGGGGTTTCTAGGTTTTGTTTTAAGGTATTAACTTCTTTTAAAAAACCAAAACCAAATAGAACAAAATAAAAACCAACAGCAAAAAATCCCACACCAAAACCTGCCCATTCAGCAAGTTATTCAAGGCTCACAAGCCCGATCTCTTATTTAACTATTTTCATAGCAGTAAAGCCTATGTGTTTGAGTCATGGAACAGGATGCTTTTATCGTAAGTGTCATGCAATGCTCTCAAACACAAATGCTCAAATACACTTTGTGTTGAATAAAGAAAGACCTACAGAGAGGTCTTTCATCGTGCTCTGTGCCACCGACCTCAACAGACATCTTGAAAACCAGGAAATGATCCCAAAAGCACAACCCTGTTGCGGCACTGAATACTGTTCTATGCGCAATATTACAACCAAACAGTTACAGTATTTCCTTGGATCTTGCACAAGGTGTAGGCTGTTGGGCAAGTTTTTCACTCAAAATAAAAGATTTTAGATGTGTGAGCACATTTTGATTTTTTCCAACTATGCTATTTAACGGTCTTGCTGCAGTCTGCAATTTTATTCTGCCCTGCAAGATTCAATCAATGTTGCAGAGAGCTGAGAAGGACAAAACTAGAAGTCACAAACCATTCCTGGCCAAACTTGTGCCAAATCTTTCTAAAATTTCAGAACCATTTGGATTCTTTTTTTCCTCAGTACACAGTTAATCAGAATCTATTTTCTTTTCCAAATAAGATTATATAAATCATAGACACACATTAATCCTCATTTCCATGGCAGTGTTTCCCTCAAAAAGAAGTTACGTATCAAATGCATCAATAAGGTATTCTCATTTCTTTTCTTGACCAAAATCTCCGTAATATGACAGAGCCGAACATTTACTCCAGTACAGATGTAGGCCAGTCTGTAGTCTCAAAACTTTTAACCATAGCTTCATTGTATCTTGCAGAGATATGCAATCCATAATAAATGGTGGGAGGTTGATTTAGGAGAGAGTAGTAGATTTCAAGGTTTCAAAAATAATTATTACCTTTTTTATGCCTTTATTAGGAACTAAAGCCTCACTCAGGCGTGTTCTCTCATCAGAGATCTTTTAAAATTTGCAAGATTACTGGAAACAAACTAGGTCACTTTTTTAGATATCTTGTCACTCCTCTCTTTTTAAGCTTATTTGAACACTCACTAAGCTCATTAAACTCACTTACACAGCACAACCATTAACTTTATACAAATACCTCCTGACCTTAACTCTGATCAGTTGGGTTAAGAGGGGAGGAAAGAAAAAAAACACTCTCAATGCATAGTTGCACATTTTTACATATCTACAGATTCATCCCAGAGTTGTGATTTGGGTGGGTTTGAGGGAGGAAAGGAGGGTGTTTTGTTGGTTTTGGGGGTGTTTTGTTTTGGTTTTTTTTAACAAATGTGTGGCCATTGAGGAAGTATTAGCTCAGATTCACCACATAGATTTCATCCTAACACTGTTCAAGGCTCTTTCGTCTTCAGTTCTAAGCCATACAAGCTGTTTATTACTGCTTAGAGAGCAACCTCTCAGATAAATAAGAGCTTCAAAAGTCAATAGCTACACATCACTGTCTAGAAATAAAAGGCTTCCTTCACAGCTTGCTGCTGAGTGGTGCCCTTCCTATGACGTAGATGTTTCCACTGGAGGTCTGAAGATACAAAGAAAAAAGTAAGACTACACAAACAACCCTCTGAAAGAGAAGGCAACACCTTGCTAGATCTGCCTTACTTTTCTACAGACGTTGGTGTGTTAACATTTGTTGGCTACTCAGAGTATTTAAAACAAAATTGGACAGAAATTCTAGTTGTATAATGGTATTTGACTAATTGGTGCTTTAAGTGACACGAAACTCTGACACGTCTAGGAAGGATATTGTATAATGCTAATGTTCTATGTATAAAAGTGGTCAAAAACATGACTATGAGCCCAAGGGCACCTTATATACTAAAACTATAAGAGCTAGTCTGTATTTGTTAATCATCTACTTTATTTTGAAACACAGGACATACATACTAATTTTTGACTCATTCACCAGCTATTGAAATAGAGCTACCTGTAAAGCATAAGATGTTAGGCATGTGATGTCATACGGTCACTAGTGCAAACCCAGTGACAGAAATGAGATAGAACACTGCGTAAAACCAAACCTGGAGCACGAACTTACTTCAGTAGAACGTAATTATTCCAGAAATATCTAAAATCTTTTTTCCCAGAACAGTAAGGTTAAAACTTCTTTGTGAGGCATGTTTGGGGATCTTTAATAACCTCAGTGGTCAAGACCTCCGTATTATATCATCTGATAGAGATTATCAGGTGGTGCCAGCATGTATAATGACCTACCTCATTCCAGATTTGCAGATGTAAAGCTATACTATAAATATGAAGTACTCAAAATGCTGTGAAGTCATTCTGATTTATTAGAAATACTTGATAACTATCCCCGTGTTTTTTCTGACATCGAATATAACTGGCAAGCTATTGCCAAGGAAATGGTACAGTGTCAGAAATTCAGTTCCATAAGGTAAATAAGGAGGATTAGAGAGGGAAAAAAGCAAATACAGCCCAAATTTGTCAAAACAAATAATGCTGGGGACAATCTGAAACCCTCCCAATGCAAAGAAAACAGGTGTCAGGGCCAAGCACTTCAGAAGTCATCAAGAATCAAGAGGTTGGAAAAATATTATGAAAGAAAATATTAATTGCACCTCAAACTTTTCTGGTTAATTATGATATTTTTGTAATTTTTTCATACTATCAAGGTGCTCCATTCAGACACGTTTAACATCTTATAAATATTCTGAGAAAAAAGATCCTACGAACATCAGCACACCTGTTGTGCGATGGAACTATACCTGTTTTCAGAGAAGCCAAAGATTCTCTCCCATTGGACCTTTAGAAACTGTTTCACTGAAAACAATGCTCAAAAATAGGGCATTCTCCTCTCTTTTTTTGGTAGCTGTTATGTTGCTTCACTCAACCTGGCCTCTTGCATTCCATAGAGCTACATGATTTTACCTTTTACAGCTCATTTTTAATTGCATATCATTGCTACCTTTCTTGTAAAGAGACAGGGCTCTGCCATTCCTACTAATTATCCAAATCACCAGTCGCTGTTTGCATGTGTGTGGCCTTGCCTAGAGCTTTTAACCATAAGTTGTGTCACTAAATCGAAGCAAGTTGGAGGCATCCCTGCTGTAGTGACAAACTAATAAAGGCTGCATAACATTCCTTTTGAGACATTTGGAAGTACTTCTTTCTAGGATTACAATACTCAAATAGAGCGAATAATTTTGTGGAGGGGTGGGAGATTATCCTATGCTGCAGGTTGATGCACAGCTATCCCATCCAACTGCAGCCCCAACCGAACTGACTCAGTCTCAAACACGTCTGGTGGCAAAACCCATGGCAGTGAGAGAACCACCTTCACCCTCGCCTCCAGGTAGCTCCAGATCCATCACCTGTGTTGGAGAATGCTCTAGAAAAGGTCTTCTGCTTCACCCTAGTCACATGGATCAGAGTCTGCTGCTTTCCTCACACTAGACTTAAACTTACTCTAACTCTGAATTTTTTAGTGCTAGCTAATAACATCACAATTATTAAATGAATTAAGAAGACCCAAATTTAAGAAAAAGCTAAAATCTTCCTCGTTGTTAAGCCACGGCTGCAGCATGTGTGGGCATACCTGCACACATGCGGGTATCCTGCTCTTAGCGACATGGCAATGCATCCGACACACCTTGTTTTTCTGAAGGGGTACTCTTTGCCTCGTCTCGCACACATCCACTTCCTCCGCATTGTATCTCACCCTTTATTTTCCATTCTAAATCCATCAAAATAAACAGTAAAGGATTAGCTGTACGTGTCTAAAATTTCCCCCTTAGCCTTCACAATTGCAATCACACATGAAGCAGGGCAGGAATGGTTGGGGTTTTTTTTCAGCTTTCAGATTTTCTCCTGTTCCTTCCCCATCAAAACTAAGACCTTCCAGAATACTTGGCAGCACCATGAGGGAAGGAAAGAGGAAGAGAAAGAATCTCCCACCAGGCTGATGGGGTTCATGGGGCAATAGACTGGTATGCGAGGGATACTTGCATGCATCCCCAACTCTCCTCTTCTGCTTCTCATAAGCCAGCCCCTGGAGTAGGACAAAAAGATGGCGATAAGGTCAGACACCCCACACACACAATTCTCTGCTCCGCCTCAAAATCTTTAATATGAAATGGACCATCTGTAGCACTGCAGGCAGAGGTGCTCGTTCAGAAAAAGCCACTTGGCTGGAATTGAGACAGCAGAAAGAGCCATTTTCTCATTACAACCCTGACCTAAGCCCACGTGGTCCAGCTGAGTGTGCACACACAGGCCATTTGGCAAGTCTGCCCACGTCCGCTCTGACATCACCTTCTACCCTCAGCCCTGCAAACCCTGCCCGCAGGAGAGTTCAGACAGACCACTGTGCCCCTACAGAGTATTTAAGCTTTGCTGAATCTGCTTCCCCCCACCAAGAATATGTTAAAAAAATAATCTTTGATGAGCTCTAAATGGAACAATAACTGAAATTTTGGTTAAATAATAGAATGAAATTTCTTTGAATAGTTCCCATTTTCCTGTTTTCTTCTAGTATTTTTAAAAATCTTGGTTAGTAATTTTACATCCCAGCAGTAAAACATACAATACTTATAATACCACAGTTGCAGTGGAAATACTTAGGTTTTACGATGCCTCTCCAGAGATAGATATTTAGCACTCCACAGATAGGTTAATTTAGCATAAAATAGTATAATGCCTTCCTTATTTCTGTTCATTCATTTTGAGATTATGATGCCAGACCAAGAACAAGTCACACATCACACCCTGGTCACCATACACAGATTTCCCGATTAACTGAGAAATGTAAAAACCTTCCTCGGCTCCTGCTAATGCCAGTTTGTCAGCTCTGCACTGTCTTGCTCAGAGAAGAAATGTCTATACAATGAAAACCAGAATGCCCACCAGTTATGGTGCTCTGAACTGCTGTCACTTGGAATTCCTTCAGGTCACCAGAACTTCATGGCCAAGTACATGATCTCAGTTTCTTGATTTTGCTGGCTTTGCATTAATATTTACACTGCACGTAAGTAGTCTTCTTCACTAGTGCCAGAACAAATCTTACTTCTGAGGGATGTTCATATGGGTCTATTAGTTTCGGGGTTTTTTGGAGGAGATGGGGAGTTTTTGACAGAAATCTGAGGAAGGTGGCTCGGAATCAAGGAGAACAATCTTTCAGAGCAGTCTGTCCTCACTTCATGGTTATGAGTGTCAGCAAAAGCATGCTGGGAGGCTCTCAGGGGAGGAAGGCATCCTCCAGACATCTCACCAACACTTGCTTGTGGCTCAGGAGGGCAGCAAGGGCTGTCTGCGGCAGTACAGCCGGGAGCTGGCAGGAGCTGGGCTGCTTGCTTTGGTAGAGCTCTTTTCAAGTAGACCCAGAAGGTTCAGGGAACACGATCTTCAGTTACTGTGAACATCAATCAGCTTCATGCGACCACATATTCGTCTTTCAAAAGAAGTAGTGCAGAGCAATTCCCCAATAAACACACTAAAATCAGTCTGCAGCCTCTCTAAAGTTAGTAGGAATTTTGTGCCTCTTCTCTCACGGCAGGTCACCCACAAGACCGAGAAGGCCTAAATCCTAATCTATTTTGCAATGAATGCATTGTGTGAAGCATGCAGGATCTGGCCCCAGGGTAGACTGGTATAAAGACAAACAAAAACCAGGTCACTACCCCATTAATCCTTATTACAGATGTTACCAAGGAGAAAACTGTTCCCTTAAATTTGCATTTCTGTGTTATCCTTTGCCCTTGGGTCAACTCAGTCTTGACTTTCAGCAACTGTTATGTTCACTGAGGAATAAAAAGTTATACTCTAACAGAGGATTGGGTTAGTTGTAATGAGAAAATCATGTTATGTGTTGTTGGTGGGTTTTTGTTAAATCATGGCCCTTGCTGTTCATTAACATTGAAGTGCTGAAAAGCCAATAAATTATTACCAAAAGGAAATGTAAACAACTTTCTCTGAGGAAGGACTGAATACAGTAGGCTGGAACCTCCTTCAAGTTAATTGCAACACAGTTCACTAATGAAACTTTCCATCTATTAAATCTTAACAGGCATAACTATAAAAATGGCGCCAAGCTCTCTCCTGCCCAGCAATGTCCCAGACAGCATCTGCAGAGCTTTTCACACTTACTGTCTTTGCAGGGATTAGCAATTATCCCGAAGTAGCAATAGCAACATATGACTAATTTCACGCTGGTTATGGAGTTTTCAAATTAATTTGCATACCAGAGCTGGCCAGAGGAAAGACAATAACAATGGCATTTGGTTCTTACCAAGTACCTTGCAGCAGGTCTGACCCAAAGTGCTCTAAAGTCAATAGGAATCATCTGTCTCTGCTTTCCCTGAGCTCAGGATTAGGCTCAAGATGGGCAAGGACATCACCAGCACTTCAGCCACGACCTGTGTTTGCTTTCGAGGCAAAAATTTGAATTCCACTCCCTTGCATCCGTTCAGAAGAGACCAGGCACTGCTGCTGAAGGGTAACATTTGTCCTGGCACACAGCACGTTGCAGGGACTACCTTTGCTTGTTCATGGCTCTGTAGATCATCTTGATCCACCACTGCTCTTAATCTTACCCTTGATTTCCTCCTCTCACCGGTGTTATTAGCTCTTCAGACTCTTAATTGACATCTCTGTTTCTCATCTGCGAGATTTATCCGAGATCTTCTGCCAATTCAACATCAAGATGTTTTTAAGCCTTGCTTTCCTGCCACTTCCTCCATGTTTTCAGCTGTCTGTGGCTTCTTTTATCTTTATCTACAAAACAGGGTGATCCAGAACATTTGGATTCATTCATTTCTGAATATTTTAGCGACTGTGCTCTCTAAAAAATGTTAGACTACAGCAATTCTGCATGTCATAACTTGAAGTGAGACTTGCTGTCCAGAGAGGAAAAGCATTCTCTTGCTCTTTTCCTCTGTTCATTGAGACTATCAAAAATACAAGCAAGAATTGTAAGTCAGGCAGGATGCTGTTTCAAGGAGATAATAGCAGCATTTTTGCAAGACCTGGGATTGGACATAAATACGTGAAATAACCATATCAACTGGTCATTTTCACACGTCCTATTTTAAATAAACTAGAATGCCCACACTAACATATTAAGTGAATTATCTCATTTGTGATCTGATTTCAGTAAGCTGAAGTAAGGAAGAAAATTTTGCTCCAGTATAGGCAAGTGACTCCTTGAAAAAGAAGTGTCAATTATTGGAACAAAATAATAAAAAAAAACCCAAAAAAAAAGTATTTTTGTCAAGTTTTTTGGCTCAATAACCTTGCTGTTTCTCATTTGAAACAGAATAAGCCAAGTATTCTGAATCATCACAAGTACGGACTTTTTCCAACTTCTGTGTAAACTTTTCATCCCAGGCCCATTTGAAGTTCATTACATTCTCTGTTAAGACTTAGAAGGTGGCTCTCTAGAGCCTGAATACCTACAGGAAATCCTATAAAATGAGAACAAACGTAATATGAACAGACGCAGTAAGAAAAACCAATAACAGAAAACATCACCATGCTTATACAGACTGCCAGCCAACAGCCGGGCATTTGTTACTTCTGTGCTTCCTTGCCAACAAAGACCAAGGAGAAAAGGAAATAATTTTCTTTATTCAAAACTTGAATAAGTACTTGAAACTTCAACTTTTCCTTGTTATCTGTCAGAGTCCATACAATTATATGTACACTTTTTTTTTTGTTGTTGCATTTCATGACAGCCTCCCAGAATCTATGAATAACGGTGTGGTATGATTTGAAAAAGTATGTGCATATGTTTAAGGAAAATGAAAAATAGGATAAGACTGTGGTGTTCAACCTTTACTATACTGCATGATGGATGTAGAGCTGCTCTACAAGAATTTATGAATACTGCATGTTGACCTGGTTATTGAAATGTTTATTGTATGACTATATTGAGTTAAATCAACAGGACTATTGAGGAAATAAGGACAAATCACTCAAAATAAGCCATCCCAAGGTAACTTGTTAGAGCTAGTTAAAAAAAAAAAAAGCGTCTAAATATTTCCTGCAAAGATTCTGCCTCCCAAACACAGCAAGCGTGTAAGGCTTTCTTGCCACATGAAGCTGTGGCTGGGAGTTGAATAAGGGACACGCATTTTCTGTATGGGTAGGAGGTCATCTGGGAGTTGTTCACACAGCAGACAACTGGCAAAGCATTTCAATTTTTCATGCTTGGTTTTAGCCTAGATGTTGATAAACTTATAGGGAAGGTTGAGAGACAGGTACAATTTCAACATTACAGACTTTTTTTTCCTTGAATTTTTAATTTTTATAGTTAAAGAAAAATACTTAGGCATTGCCAGTATTTTATTATGACATCACCCCAATTAGAGAGATAGGACTATGAACCCTGGTAGATGCCCTGGCCTACTGGGCTGTTCTCACACAGATCATTTTTTGCCATGTTAAGTAAAAACAAAACATCCAACAGTTATCCATATTAAACCAGAACTTAGAACCACAACAACATGGTTTAAAATAAAAATCAGCATTTGAAATTACTTTTGCTCGATTATTGTGTGTCACAAAAAGAGAAGTTGTTTTAATAGAAGAAAAATAGGGTCAATATTGCTGTTAAATGAAAGTGTTGAGGGGCGTTTCTGTAATACATGACAGTAAATGAGACTTAAAATTTGTATCTGAAATAAATTACAACTGTTTGATTAGAAAAATAGCATTAAGATGATCATGTTGGCAAATTTTGTATTGAGAACTAATTATTTTAAAGCTATATTGAGTTCTTGCGTTTCAGAGGATTATCATTTTAATCAGACCTTTGCTGTTTGTGTGCTCATTTCTAGAAATCCTTATATTCTTTGTGGTGTCATTGGAATTTAAAAAAAAATCGTTATTAGGAATGATTTTTGCATATCCCTACATAAACAATAAGCAAGTTTTCATTCAAAGAAAAACGTCCAAATGCACTTATCACACATTAATTTGCCAAAAATCAGGATAAGCTGTCCACATGAGAACTAAAACTGCCATCAATGCAGTCATCAAAACTTCTAATGCAGTCATCAAAAAACGTACACACGAGATTAAGAATCCCACCAAAAAAGACAAAACCAACACAGTACCCAGATGCAGTCCCAGTGCTGACGGGCAGAACCAGACAGCAGGCACCCGTTGGAATGCTGTGGGTGCCCATGCCTTGCTTGCCCGTCCCAGCCAGAGGGCGGTCAGGTCTGGCTGCAGACCTGCAAAGGATGTTTCTAGCACAACAGGTTGTGCCACTTAATAGTTTTCTGGGCAACAGATATTTGGCTATTCATGCAAGTCATATCAGACCTGGCCAATCTTACTGTCACCCTGATCATTAAGCACTCCACTCCTTGCTTTCACCTCCTAGCAGGAGCGGAAAGGGCGGCACGGCAGGCAATAATGGTTGATCATTTCTGCTTAAGCAGTTTCTGGGGTAAGATACCAAAGGGTCCCTACTACTCATTGGCCTACGAGGAACTGCATGAGGTGGAATGGCCTTTTTTATAGCCTCATGACACATTTCTGTCTGTGTTCTATCCTGTTCAAAGAAAAAAAAATTCAATTATACTGCATCAGGTACAGCACTGAAGGAATGTATTTATTATTCAGGTTTGCCTTTTTACGGCCTGAATTGAACGAGGCATCCTTTGGGATGACAACTTGGTCAGTTATCTACAAGAAGACACCTATGCTATCTCTTCCTCCTCTGGATGGCTGTATTACCCTCTGCACAGGGCTGCACCTGGAAACCAGCCTGGGTGCAAAGCTGCACCAGACTCCGCAGTTTATGCACTAAGAAAAGCATTTCATCAAGAGCGTAGGACAGGAGGGCTCCAAAATTGGTGTGAGTGACACCAAGAGAGACTTCAGAGCACCCAGCTATGAGCCGTAAGCGCCACAGAATGTTTGCAGACACCTGAGCTGAGGGGCTCGCCACCCTCCTGTGTGACACTGCCACAGCCAAGAGAGGCCCTCACCCTGGAAAGTTTCAGATGGCCGTTTGCAAGGTGTTGTTTGTGGGGCCTGGGAGAGTCTGGTACTTGTTCGCTCACACTCAGCCCCAAGCAGCCAAATCTCATGCCTTCCCAGACGTTCTGCAAAAGCTGTACGTTTAATAGGGCTTGCAAAAAGACTAAGGGTTTGCTTCTCAAATAAAGAAGGGATGAAAGGAACTTTCCTGGGGTTGTGCTGGCTCAATTCCTGTTTGATTGACTGCTCATGCTGTTGCATTGGTGGTTATTAGAGCTGGTAAAAACAGAATTTCTGTCCCACAGGAATTTCCTATACTTCGACATTTGTTTTCATTCTGAAACAGCATTAAAAATTTCAAAATAATGAACACTTTCATGGAACGAGTCCTAAAAATAAATTTAGAAATGTCATTGTGCGTGTGTGTGTGTGCATGAGCGCATTTTCAACCCGAAGGTCTAACCTCTTTTCTCCCCTGGACAGTCACAGGCGTTTATAAGAGTTTATGGAGAATTTCCAGATTCATCATATCGGTATTCTTACTGATTTGTCTTTCTTGGGAAGACCAGAGTGCAATGCTGAGCTGGCACCATGATGCTTTCCACCCCCCACCTTAGGTTCCCTTGCCTGCTCAAGTCCTAGATATGCGAGGAGCATAAAGTAACCATTTGAAGAGTTCTCTACAAGATTCAGTAAGCACCAAGCTAGCAACAGCTAACTCCTACATCCTCCTTTCCTTATAGTCCTCTTGTGAGATGCACCGAAATGACGAGATTAGATGACTAAAAATTGTGAACCTCAGTGTCCACAGTTGCCACAGGTCTGTAACTTTGGGGCTACAAACATCCCAGGCAGTTCAGAGCAGCCTTTATACTAACTATTCCAATCCTACTTTTCACTTAGCCCCACGTGCACAGCTAGTGGCAAAATCCATCTCCTCTTACCTAACGTGGCTGTATTTTGAGCAATCAGCAAACGAGAACCAGCGGTTGGCAAAGGTAGGCACGCAATGACCTGCAGGGGTTGCCCAGCATGGTAATTGCTGTCTTGTTCTTTTCTTCCCCTTTTAAAATAACAACAGATAGCCAAAGATGGACGATCGACATTCTGCTTGTCTCCAAAGCCACAAAAGGAAAGAACCAACTGTCCAGCCTTCACACCTTTCAAGGCTGCAACGAGAACCTCGTTACGATTTTGCACCATCCATCCCTCACTCCAAGATCTTCCCATCCCTGGTTGAACCATATAGTGCTAAGGTTAATGTTACTGCATCACAGCCTACTTGGTAGAATATAGCTGCGTGAGTGTCTCTTGGCTTAAAATAGTCTTTATGAAATGCTATGCTTTAGGGAAATAATGTTAGCAAAGAAATGTCAGGTTTTGCTGTCGTTGTTGAAGAACAAAATCTAACAAGGGTGGTTGTCAGCTATTATGCTTTTGCACTGAAAAATTGTACAATCCTTTTAAGTTACATATAATGATTTTATAGCCTTTTAACAAGAGGAGCACCACTGGGTAGGATTTTTAACAGGGGAAACAGGACTGGCGATTTATTTTAAACCAGCTGAATTCCCCAAGTTCTTCCTCAATTTAAGCCACGGTCTGTATTACAAACAGAAGAGATTATAAGCATCTAAAGCAGCCGTGGTTTTGATAAAACTCTCTTAAGTAATGATGATCCTACAGCATTCAGACAAGTCAGGGGTCAATATGATCTTATTTGCCTGTGCCTTTCATTAGGAGCAGTCTTCCTGCAGTACCATACTTCTGGTACCTCCAAATACACAGAGGATTCATGCTTCAGTTCTGCATGTATTAAGAATGCAGCCATAGCAACTACTAGCATTAATGAACTATTTGCTTATGCAGTAATAATTAACTTCCATTACATTACTTTGTGTGATTACTTTCTTAATTGCCTGAATTATGCATCCATTTAATATTTAATAACCATTCTCAGAAATCAGACACTGGTAAAAAAACAAATTGCTCACAGTTTCCTTGCAATAATTAAGCTCACAAGAATAAATGAAACCTTTTAAAAATGAATGCCTTGTGATTATATCCTTGCATATAGAACAAGATCCTAAATTAGCTATTTATTAAGTCTAAATTTAAGACCAAATAGTACATTTTTCACTTACGCCTTGGGAAATCAACCTATACAGTACCTGACATCACCAGCATAATTAAGTGCCATCTATTTACTTTGATAGTCACGAATTCTGCATTAGTATTTAGAACATTCAGAAGAGTGTGTGGGGAAATCTTTTAAAATGCCTTCTTGGAAAAATAGCATCTTCTTTACCTGAGGTAGCTGCTTGGTTGTGCTTAAAGTACTGGAAAGATCTGTGAAGCGTAAATAGCCTTCTAATGGGGAGGGCTGGGAAGGATTTTTTTTTTGTCATGTTTTAATTTACATACAAACAATGGAAATACAGTTATACAGCCTGAGGTCAGGCTTACCAAACAGGACGAAATTCATTGTTGTATATAAAAATAATGTTTACAATCAAAAACAAGCAGTCTGATCTACTTGTTTTTTCATGTTGTCATCTGTCTCCCTCTGAGCCCTCATGCCCTGCCAGCACCCAGGCAAAGCCACATGCTGATTTGCAAAGTGATAATGCCATTAGGTTATTGCCTATCAGCTTTGTCTCCCAATGCTTTGCAATGAAAACTCCGGCTTAAACAAAACGTGCAACTGCTTCATTGTAGGTTGTTTTGATGAATAGAGTCTACTGAGCTGGACAAGACAGATAACTGTTCTGAGGTTTTTTTGTTTTGCCCTTTTACTTTTTTTTTTTTTCCTCCTCTGAGTTGCATCTGCAAAATTGCTCTGCCATTCCACATAGATTATGGCAGCCATGTACAGATGTGTTTATCTGAACCATAACACCGCTCGGCTGAAGCTACAGGGACGCCAGCATGTTACGCCCTCTCTTTTCCTATGCGCGTGTACCACAAATAACATGTATACAAGCAAAAGCATATTCCAGGCATCCCACACCCAAATAACCCAATCCAATAAAAGAACTGAAGGACTTTATCTGCTGAGAGGCAGGTGAAGGAGCAGTGCCTGCTATCCTGCTTGCCCATACAGGTGGATCATTTTCGGCGAGATGCACAGGGAGCTGCAGGGAGCCAGGGAGGGAGAGAGGGAGGGAGGGACGGCGCCCCTTTGGGGTGTCAGGAGCCAGCAATGGCTGCTAGCCTGAGTTCCCAAACTGAGCTAAATTGATGCCAATCTCGCTGGCTGTTGTTACAGTGGGCAGCATCATTAAGATTTGCTTTTTAAATGATCTCTCAGCCTGTAAGTCTGAGAGCTGCTAGCAAGGCAAGGTTAGAAAGAAAATGATGGCAGCATGTTGATGCTTCACAGACCTCATGATAGTTTCCGTCTGTCATTATTTACATCTGACTAGATGCGTCATGTCAGCTACCTAGAAGGCACTTTAATATGAAGCTCTTGTTTTCCTCTGCTTTTTCACATCCAGATTGGGTACTATTATTTTTTTTGCATCACTACACTTAGGTGAAGCTTGCTTCAATCTCTCCATAATGACACACAAAGAAATAAAAATTGTTTAGCTCATGTTATTATACATGCTTCTATTCTAACAGACCTCTTCAACATTGTTCACAGAATGGTGAATTTAAATCAATAAACAGACATCTATCAAAAGGTCAACTTAATTTTATTCTTTCAGCTTCTTTTTACCAATATTTTAAGCAAAACCGTTTCTTCTTTTAGCTCTCAGCAAATATTGTATGTGGGCTGCAGCAGTTACCAGTAGTTTTAATGGTTGCTGCCACTTAGTAGTTCAATTAACATGTTATTAATACTGCCTTATAATGTGATAAGTTCTGTCAGAGCCAATGTGTCAGTTTTGCCGTTATACTACCTCTTGGTAATTCCGATTCAAAGGATTCATTGGCACCTGTTTGGGATGAAATGTGCAATTCACCCCTGAATAATACAGACAGCCCTGAATTCAGTCCGTAACTTTTTACCACGGTGGCGGCTCACACGATGGAAGAGGACCCAGTCCTGCAAGCCTTCCCGCAGACAACGCTCTTGTTCAGAGATACATTGCCTCTAAGCACGCATTGCTCTCCTGGCCACAAAATGCCCTTTAAAACCCATCCCTCTGCCGTGTACCAGGGAGAAACTCTGCCATGGCATTATCTTATTTATTTTTTTTAGGCATTTGAGAGTAAAAATAGCAGTTCAATCATTCTGTGGACTGACTTTGCTAAATAATCATATGAAGTTATTAATACAACCTTTTCTAATCCTTCAGCTCACCAAGCCCACTGTTTTGCCTTCTCATTTTGTCATATGTGAAATTAAGTGACAAGCTCTTTGCATGCTTTCATTTATCTGGGCTGTGAGGGGGTCTAGCACAGCTCAATATTGCCAAAAATTATTCAATAACATTTGATCATCTGGATTTTGTTCAGTTGTTTGAATTCAGAAGTTAGGAAATAGGGTAAATTCAATATAACTTTAACCAGGTGACTGTATATTTGCATTGTGTACACTATGTAGCTTTGTTATAGCTGCATATTGTTTTCCTAAAAGTGCAGCTGGAAGGGTAAAATATTTTGATTTCATAGGTGTCTCACATTATCATCTTTAAAATTTAGTAGGGTAGCTAAGCTTCTGTAAGCATTATTTATTCAAATGAAATTTTAAAGGTGACCAAGTTTTCCTCCTCACCCTATCAGAGGGGAAAAGTTGTACTCTTTTTAAATGGGTAAATTGATGTTACCAGATCAAAAAGCATTTTCTCTTAATCTCAAAAATAACATTTACCTTCAGAGGGGCTCCAGACAAACAGAAGATAGTGCTTTCCTGAAGTTACAGCTGGCTGAGTTACTCATTGAGCTAAGTTCAACAGATACATTATTTGCATTTTTTGGTTCCTCAAAAGCCCACAGATGGATCGTAATTATTAGAAAAGTGTTGGATTTTTGACATTCTCCGTGAGAAGTCTGAAGGAATTTTAAGCTCAGAATAATGTACGAGTGGCTCACTTGGCATGGCTGTTTGTTATTCATTATTTGCATAATTTGACTGGTCACCTAAATCATAGGAATTATTTTTCTGTTACCCAATTGGGTGATCTTAGCCCTGCAAAGATGCTACTGGTTTATCTCCATGGATGGCACCCTAATGGTTAATTCTTTGGAAAGTGTTAAATAGGTTTTTCTTTTTTCTTGGAATAGCCTATAGGGCTCTGATTGAACTTTGTGAGCAGTAGCTTAACATCCCTTTGCTTTCCCCCAGCATTGTAAACATAGGGAGGATGAGCTCTGGGGTTTTTCTGGACAGAGAGAAAGGTTTTCATAGGAATTAAATCCATCTCCCAACACTGGCACTTAAAGCATGAACAGGGATGGTGTAAATGAAACCCCGAAGGTATTAAACTGTGCTTCCTAACAGAAAGACTATTACACAAAAAGCTCCCCTATACACAGTTTATGGTGACCGCGTTTACATTTCTTGCAGAGAAATCTTTATTTACCTCTTATCCTCATCTCATCAGTAAATACTGATACAGCAATACAGTTGGCTCTTTGTGTTTGTCATTTATATTATGCAACGTGGATGATCCCAGCGGTTTTGTGCAGTATCTGTTATAGTTACTGTAGAGCATGAGACAACAGGGCACCAAATGACAGCAACAGCTCTGGACAGTCCCTAAATTAATGGCATAAACCTGTACACTGGATTAGAGCTGTTAAAATGTTTGGGGGAGGAAGGTTGGGTTTTGGTTTGGGGGAGGGTTGGGGGTTTTGGTTTGGTTTTTTTTTCAAAAATGCTGCCATGAAAAGGGTCTGAACAGCCCTGTCTGATTCTCAGGATTTCAGGACTCCAATGGTGAGCTTTGCCAGGTCTCCATGAGGGCCACCGCTAGAGAAGGCAGTTCTGTGTGATGCAGGATGGGGCCTTCTGTGAAGCAGAAAGCAGAGGGTGCTTGGTAGGCAGCTCCTCTGTTTCCCCCTCAACCTGGAATTAATGCTTGGCTGAAATGAAAGTTAACTGACAGCTCCCACTAGAAAACTCTTAGATGCTAAAAATGATGAAAACCCGTGTTTGCCATTTAAAGTCCAAGAACCTTCTAAGTCAAGTGTTTTCCTTTGTTTAACTTTGTAGGTTTTGAAATTCAAATGTGGAGCTTCTCCAACTTTTTACCAGCTCCGTGTGCTAAACATATCGCTCAAGTTCTTCAGCATCTCTTACACTGGAAATTTATAGATTGTAAACCACTAGCAATATTTAATATTTGTAAATTCAGCTGTAGCCTCCTCCATCTAGTTCAAAACCGCATAAGTGGGGGGTGTTCCCCCCCTACAAATTTGACAAAAACGTTATCCTTCCGGCTGCCGAAGCCGGCAGACCTCGGGCGTGAGGAGCAGCGAGCAGTAGGTGGCAGTCAAGCCACTGAACTATTTCCATGGTCCTCCAACACTGCATCATTGTTAGGAGGAATGTGAAAACAGTATCTTTTTTGGTTTTAAAGGTATCATTTTCAAAACGATCTTCTCGCAGGCCTCAGGCTGTACAAGCAGTAATGGACAGCAATATGTTTCACATGAAGAGCATGAGAAGCCCTTAGACTCAGTTGCCTGATTCCGAGTTCTGAATTTGTCCGGTTCTTAGGTATTTCGGGGAGCGTTTTCTGAACTTACGGGAAGGTTCTTCTGATGTTAAGAGGTGCCGTGGTTGCCCGGGGCTGTCCTGAGGGTGGATGTCATGGGTAGCATGAGCATACACAGGATTTATCCCCGCACAGTAACAGTCAGCCCCCTCCCAGATGGGGCACAGCTGGGTCAGCAGATCTGCCCACGTGCAGGCTAATGGGTTAAAACCAGAGCCCTCGCTCTTCACAGGCATGTACAAAAGACAAAAACCACTGAATTAATGTTTCATTTTCCTTTCTACAGCACACACACTGAGAAAAGCAATTTAACATCATCTCAATCTTTTTCCTCCTATTGAAGTGGCAAATATCATTAAGCATAAGTGTCTAGCATCCGGAAAAAGTTACACAGCAGCACAGATATGTCACACTCACAGCAGGCCTATTAATCAGAGAGGCTCTCTCCACACACACACGCCTCACAGTATATCTCCTAATGGGCCAGCATCAGTAAGTTCTCAGGTGTCTTCTATAACCATATTCAGCAATATTCAAGCTACAGATCAGACCAAAATTTGGATTCATACTTCATAAAATATTGGCAGTTGCATGAATCCATTTTCTATGTAAGATTCTTTTACCTTACTCATCAAGCCATGCATGAAGAAAGTAAACCAGAACTGAGAGAAGCAAGAGATGTTTTCTGATTCCTAGATGCAGAAAACAGTGGGTTTCTAGTTCCCTTTTTTAAAATTACTGAATCTATGCCACTAACAGCCCATGCAACCCCACTTTCAGTTTCTGAAGTACTTTGTTTGTACAAGAATTTTTTTCATGTTACTTGTTCCTCTTTTAAGGGACTGCAGGAGAGAAAAGAAGGTGCATTAATATTTCATTTTCAGATGGATCATTCAGGCTCCTTCACTATGGGGTAATTGTCATAAGTCTACTTTTATTCCTACAGGGATGTAGAATAGGTCTGGGAAAACATTTTGGGTTTTTGTTTTTTTTTCCCTTAACTTTTCCAAGACAGTAACTGGAATAGAAGTGTTATAGGTTTTGTGAGCACAGGAGCAGCCCAACTAAACCCCTCCACACCTTAGTGTGGGACTGGTGTTAGTGAGTGTATATCGCTTAATAGGATCATCTAAAGAACACAAGGAAACATGACTTTTTGCAGTGATCAAGAGCACACTGAATTTGAACTGTGACTTTTGCCACATAACCTGCAACAAGATGATGCAACACGGGGAACATACAGAACAAAGTGTCAGGTCTGTAGAGTGATACCTAAAACTATATTTCATTTGGAGGTACCTTTCTACAAGGATAGCTATAAGCTTAATATTTCAGACCTTTAACTGACTAAAGGGATGATTGAGGACACCCTCCACATTTCAGAAATCTTTCATCAAGAGGTCGAGTGAACATATCCATGTTCTCCTTGTTCAGTAGGCAGAACAAAAACTGAGAAATTACAGTTTTGTTGCGCGAGTTGTACAGTGAAACACAATGATAGCACAAGGCAGAGAGTGGGCAAACTATTGTTTTTCCCTGGGAAAAGTGAAGAAAAAGCTTCTTTTACCATATAGTAACAGTCCTAATTAAAAAAAAAAATTAATTACATTTATTATCTCAATTATGTAGCTTGCTTTCCTCTTTTTCTTTTTGCTTTATACAGAGCTATGTGACATTTCCAAACTTCTGAATGAAAATTTTGAAATCTGAATCCAATTAGCTTTGCAACAAAACAATTTAAGTCACAAACTCAAATCACCAGCTGTAACACAGTGCCATGGATTACTCAGGAAGCACTAGTACATCAGAGCTCTTTCTGCTAACGGTTACAACCTTCTGGCCCTGCAAAAAGAGTGTCAGTGACCATCGGATGGAAACAACAACTAACTTCTGATTGAACTAAAACCAATATTCAGACTGATATTCAGTCTTGAGCTGACAATTCTTGTCTGGTGGCAAGTCTACCATGTTTCCAGTTACGTTGGTCCAAATTCTGACTTGGTGAACATCTGCATCTTTTTCTAATGGAAAGCGGGAAGGTAGCAAGGGAAACTTCAGATAATTTATCTTCATTACCCTCAGTAGCAAAAAAGCTATCTCACAATTGTTCAATATCTGACTGATAATTCCTTTGAGAGATCAGTTTACATTTGAGGGTCTGAAAAACCTGTCATTCTAAGAGCACATAAAGACCACCGGGCAGGCGTATCCATATAAAACAATGCAGAACCACACTGAAGTGCTAACTTGGGCCCCAGAGCAGCATCAGCATGGCTGAATAGCTCTGAGGATGCAGCACCCTGAGGTCCTGAATTCAGGTGCAGGCTTAGCCTCCTTAGAGACCTCTGTGCAAATCGCTTCACCCTCAGCTGCCTTCTACAGCTCCAGTTGAAAACCCTCCATCGGCTACTTACAGTGGTTCAGCACTATCAGATGTGTCTGCTGGAAGTGCTAAAGCGGGCAACAGACCCCTTTTTGCAGCTGCCAACCTTTTCCACTATAGATACTCAAATAATTTATCCTACTGGTCCTACTATTTCTTATCCTTGATTCTGGAAAAAAAGTACGAAGCACAAAAACAAGAGGTGAAGCATTCAAACTTTGCTTCCCAAACTGCACTAAGTGTTTAATCTGTGTAAAAATAAAAAACGATTTGATTTCTTTGGCCATGAAACAAGACCAAATTAATGACATCACCAAGAACCCAACAGCAACTTTAGATGAAAGCATCCACAGAGATGCTACTATCCCTGTAGTAGCAAAGACTGTGAATTAATTAAAACACCTTTGATAAACAGGCTAATAGGGGTGTTCAGACTTGCAGAAACACCTCAGCCTGTATAGCAGACTAGTCTGGAAGGCAACAAAAGCAAGTTTACTGTTCTACAGCTTGCAATAAAAGATTAGAATTCTGCAATAATTCCAAACAGCCCGCCAAAAGCGCCAAACCTTTCTGAAAAGTGTGCTGTAATCATGCCAGCGTAGCTGATCAGCACATTAAAACTTAGACCCAGATGCTCACATGAGCACGTTATCCCAGTCACATTATCCAGTGCAAACAATCAAACAAAACGTGGGATAGCATCAAGGAGTTTATGTTGGCATTCTACAATGTCAGCACTGATAAAATAGACGTGAAAATAGAAAAATATACAAATGATTCCTACAGATAGAAAGCTGTTGGGTTTTTCCTCCCAGTGTTATTACTCTGTGTTTAAAACAAAATGGGTAGTAGGAGACAGCAAAAGTCATAGGAAAACTTTTGGCAGGCTTTTTGAAGAAGTCAACCATTGCCTAATGAGTTGCAAAGATGTGTGGCCAACTGCTGCTGCAGCCATGCTTGCACAGAACAGCTTTTCTGGTTAATGCCAGAGTCAACTTTTCCTTTCTCCGAGAGGAAACAAAATACTTTACATGAAATTTTCTTTCATAGGCGTACACTAAGCAGTACCACTATTTGGTACAAATGGCACTTGTACTGACTCTATACTAATACTTGTCACTGTTTTCAAATTGTCATGGGGAGGGCTGCAAAAATCAAAATAAGGACAGAAACTATTCACATGTCGTCAGGGACTGCTGTAACAAGTATATTTTAACAGGGCTTTTACAGGCATACCAACAAGAAAATGGTGTTGGAGCAAGCCAGTTTCTGCATTTTCTGGACGTAATGTTCATCAGTTATCAAAAGAAACCATCATCTGTTGCTTGAACACAATAGTTGGCATTGCAACATCTCATTGTCCTAACAATGTATTTTAAAAATAAATGCATATTCTTGATGCATTTCAAGATATTACTAAACTGCATGTATAAGCCAATACTCTAGAATAATATTTAAATAGGTCATAATACTTCTGGCTGCATAATGCAGACTTATGAACACAACATGATAAATGAACACTGAGCTGAAAATACTTCATATCTGCTTTCCCTGCAATATGTATACTTAGGATATTTTGTGTTTGATTTTTATGCCTTTTTGAAAGAAATAGTCTGTAAGTATTTTTCCATGTGTTAAGAAAAATTCCCATTAATATTTGAATAAAATGTCACATAGGCCTTCTAATGTTGTAGTTCTCTCCCCACTGTTTGCTGGGTTCCTCACTTTGCAGTTTCCTTTGAAGACAGACATAAGGTATCAATAAAGGAATAGGTATAGAAGAGCAGGAAAAATTAGTTTACTCAAACACAAAGAAAAATTTATGCTTTCCCAGCCTTTTAGAAGTTGGGGTTGTTTTTTTTCTAGAAGGCAGATCAGGAACACTGCGGGATAGGTATGGATAATAAGAAAGTTTGCGAGTGACTCAGTAAGAGTTCTTGCTCAGTTAGCCTGCAAGATGGTTGGGAGATTTAAGTCATTTCTGGAGCTCATCCCCTCCTCAGTCTTAGCAGATTAGAAAAGGTAATTTCATTCATAAAATAAGACAAAACTTCACCGAATTCACTAATCATCATTCATAGTGCGACACGGTCTTTTGCATATTTGTCACAGCTTTGGTTCTTTGTGGTACACACCCGCAAGTCACAAGCCAGGATGTCACTGAGGCAGCCATCTGCACCAACAGTTCAGAGCAAGAGGGACATTACATGGGTGGTGAGTATTGTCCGGAAAGAGCATAACCTGCTCAGTAGCACCGATTACCTACTACGTTACCAGCCAGGTCACAAGAAGTACATGCCAAAGGCATACTACACATGGAGATAGACATGAATTATCAAGTTTAGGCAAGGCATTCCACTGCAGGTTTAAGTCTTTCCATTATTAAAATGATAGGAGGAGAAACTTCTTTACCATACCTTCTTTACTTCAAATGTCAACTTGTTCTCTGTTAGAACAGATGGGGTCTACTACAGTAACAACTAGAAGTTTATTTCCAAAGGCTTTTAAGCAATTAACTGGACCATTTTTACCTCAGCCCTTTCCTCTCCCCATGCACATCTAACATCCAGTCCTCACACCTGAGATGAGCAGCATGGTTTTCTTTTTCGTAATTTTGAAAGCAATCACCTCAAGAGAAATACTGAATTCAGTATTTATCTATATTTTATGCAGCAGAAACATTCTGATTTGGGGAATGGAAGACGTGAAAGGTGTAATATTCCAAAAACTAGTAGGAGAATTCAAGAAAACTTTACTCAGCTACCATTTCACAGGCTTTATACACTTACTTTTTGTGAACATTCCCTTTGCACCCTTCTATATCTTCCTAGAATTTGCATTGTCTTATTTGCCATACACATTATACTATTTTGTTTTCCTCGTTCATAACAGTTTAGATTTCTCTTCACTCCCAAGCAACACTACTCAAGTAAATCAGCATGCTCATTGGGAGAAAGGTAAGACAATGAGTACTCAACCCAAAATCCTTACAGTGTTCCATTTATTGGAACTGATAGAGCAATACTTCATTTCTCTAATTGAATAACTGTATGGTGAAATTAATGCTTATATGCAGTAATACACACAGTTATTGCAAATAGACAACTGGCTTTAGAAAAAGTTTAAATGTAGGAAAAAGGAAGACAGTTGGGTTTTTCCCAAACTTTATAACTCTATGTATTTGGAGCAGGGTCCACCCAAAATCTTTGATTCCCACCTGTGAATACCTTCATGCATAACTGCAAAAGCTATCTGATGTCCTCGAATACTATTAAATTCACAAGGTATACACTTCCTACTACTAACATATGCTCAGAAACACCAGCATCATTTGAATTTTCACACTAAGCATTTTTTGACACATTAACTTGATGAGCATACACAAGACCGAATGAATTGGCTTGCTGTGTTATCGAAGTCAGACTCCTTTTTCTGTAATAATCTTTGCACTCAGTATTGGACTAGGAGAAATCGAAGTCCTGATGGTATTCAATTGATGTATGAGTTGCCTGCATGCATACCCTTCACAGATTTCTGCTAGGGCTCAAATAGTCAGTCTGTAGACCCTGATCTCCTCAAATCCACTTACCAGTCTCAAACAGAGACCAGAAGTGGACACGGAGGAAAGTACAGGACAAACACACATAGCATTTCTAACATAAAGCTTTTCCCTTCCCCTGCAATTTTGCAGGAGATGTCTTGGGCTTGTTGTGGTTTTTGCATCTGGCAATTTTTGACCAGGCATTTCATCCAGCTATTTGCCCAGTCTCCTCAAGACCCTCTGCACACCTTTGGGAAGCTGCATTGTTCACTTCTGAAAGAGATGCTTTTCCCTGTTCCGAACCGGTTTTCTATAAGCTTCATTTGATGACCCTTAACTCTTGCGCTGGAAGAGAGAACGTCCCTCTCCACCCAGTCACAGTTCTGTCAACCTCTATCATTACCACCCTCAGCTCACTTTTTCCCCCTCTAGTCTACGCAGTCCTTTGCATACATCCGCCTTTCCCTCTTCTGAATCTTCCCAGTCCTAATGGATCTTCATTGAGATGAGCGAGTCAGACCTACATTCAGTATCCAAGGTACAGATGAACCATAGATTTATACGGCAGCATAATGATGTTATCTGTTTTGTTCTGTGATCCTTTCCTCATAATTCCTAAAATTTGATTTGCTTTTTAGCCTGCTGTTGAGCATGGGCTGATGTTTTCATGGAACTATCCATCATAACCCAAGGTCTCACTCCTGAGTGGCAACAGACAGCTCAGAGCCAATCATTTTATATGTGAAGCTAGGATTGTTTTTCCCCACATGCATCACTTCACATTTATCTACACTGAATTTCATCTACTATTTTATTGCCCAGTCACACAGTCTCTTCAGATCCTTGTGTAATTCTTCACAGTCTGCCTTCATCCTCACTACCTTGAATAATTGTGTATCAACAGCAAACTTAGTCACCTCACTGCTCTCCCTCTTTTCAAGCCCGTTTATATACATGTTTATAAACAGCACAGAACCCGTGGGACACCACTGGTGAACCCCATCTGCTGCACTCACCCCTCATCTGTCTCCTATCTTTTGAGCAATTATGTCTCTGTGCAAGAACGTCCACCCACTTATCCTAAGGTTTCTTAATTTCCTTAATGGCTTTTGGTGAGGGAGATTTTTAAAAACCTATTGGAATTTCAGGTAGAAGGTATCACTTGAATCACCCCTTTGCTTAAGCTTATTGACCCCTTCAAATAAAGCTTATTGACCCCCTCTAAACTTTTTCTTCCATGAATCTCAATCTACAGAAAAAGTAAGTACTTTTAAATGGGTTTTTTTCCAAAGCAGCTTAATTTTGAGACATTAGGGACAATGCTAACCAGATGAAACAGGAAAGCACAGAGGCAGAAGACCCAGTTTCCCCTTCAGCTCTGTGACTGAAACTTTGTTCAAGTCCAACCATGTAGCCTGACTGCTGCAATCCTCCATTTCCTAAACTACAACAAGCAGTCCGGTGAATGGTGGAACTAATCCAGTCTGGTTTCCAAATGATTTATTTCTGACCAACTTTGGTGCCTTATGGGGTTCAGAGCTCTTGTTGGGCTCGTCTCTCCTCTAACCAGTGACCCACTGCAAAAACCAGCAGAAATGAACCTGGTAAAGCTGCCTAACAGACACAAAAACTATTTGTTTGTCTGAGCAACGCTATTTCTCATTAGCTGAAGGAGTGACAGGAGGACACAGAGGCAGTGGTTGCATAAGTCTTCCTACCATGAGAAACAGGTCAAGCATGAAGATAAATAAACTGAATATCTTAGTAACGCTAGATGTTATTTAGATATTTCTAATATGCACTGGACTCATCCAGAAACACTCTATGAAGGTTCAATTATTTTTACTCACTTATCTCGATTTGGCTATAAAATAACAGCAGTGGTAGTTTACATGGGATAAACATTAAGGGCTTTTACGACTTAGGCTTTGGAGCTCAAATGGGTTGGCAAGAGTCTTCTCCCTTGTGCAATGAGCCAATTTCACTTTGGCATGGCAAAGTGGGGTTTAACCTGACTGAACGAAGCAGTGACCCATTATTAAAGGCACCTGTTTGCAATTATATCTAAGGGCAGCGGCTACACCAATTTCTCCACATTATTCTTTTGGAAATCTTCCTTAAAGAAAGAATGTGCTGCTTGCTTATAAAGCAAGCTTATTATTTTGACCCAGCCACAGCGCGGACAGACACAGCCATAAATTTACCTTTGGAGAGAACATTGGCAGGGAGAAGCAATACAGGACCACTTAGTGTGGGCAGTTATAGATGTACAGGGCTGGCTCCAATTATCTGCTCCAAACCGGTTATTTTTGAGCAGTCTTACAGTTGTCTAACTTGAGCTTTTGTCTACAGGAGTAAAGTTAATCATGGGACACCTCACACTGCCCCTCCACACACGTCCCTGCACTGTGGCTGTGGGAGCACCACCTAACCTGGCTGTTAGGATCCTCCACTCCGCTGCCGCTTTCCACTGAGCATCTCTGGGGATCGCACCAGCAATGCAAAAGGAGGGTAGCACAGAAAAACTGCACGTTTCTAACTCATATGATCTTTGGAGACAGGTGAAACAGCAGTTTTACAAGGTGAAAACCATTTTTTTTTTTATATTTCATATTTGAATCATTCAAACTTCAGAATTAATTTAACAAGAATAAAGAATTCATTTCACACCCTCCGAGCCGTTTACCCAGTTTTGACTCTATGTTATATCTTTGAGATATAAAATAAATTAAGGGCGATTTATGATCTGACAACTTCACTCACTGGTCATAGAAATAGCATTATGACTCCGTTTCTTTTCATGTAAGCAGTTTACTTTAGAGTTTGCTGCTGTGTGAGGAGGACCGTGTACCTCCCCATTATCAGAAGAAAATACCTTAGTACAAAACATAAAATTGAGGTTAAAAAAGTGTGAAAGCTAGCTGCTTAAACTTGTGCTTCTAATACCCTCTGTAGGCTTCCAAAATCAACCTGGTTTCACTTCTGAGAATCTGGACGCTGCTATTTAAAAGCCTGACTACAGATCTAAAAGCCTAATTTTAAGCACTCAGATTTGAAACTTGCAGCCTTATTTACTAAAGAAGAAAAATAAAGGGAGCGAAATACCTTGAAGACAATACCGGGGAAGGTATTAAGCTGCTTGCTTGTAAATCTCACAGTATGATACTGTTCACGCAGTGAGGGAATAAAGTTCTTACCTTCAAACAAGCACTTAAAACTACAACACTTGACGGCAACTCGAAAGATGAACTTACTGACCTGGTAATTGCTGGGACCTTTTTCCAAAGAGCAGATTGAATCACAGATAATAACTGAGCCCATTGTCTCATACATATGGGTAATACCAATGGAAAAAAATTATTCCAAATATATAGGGACAGTGTTCTGGATGAAGCAGGGGTGGGGTTTATATATTTTGAAGGCATGGAAAAGAACTTAATAAATGAAAAATTGAAGGCAAAAACATGTTAAAAGAAAGTGCCTTTTGAAATTAACCTTTACTTTTTAGACTGAAAAATATCATTCTAGAACATATATAAAGCAGTATATTTTTTATTATTACTTGTATCAGAGATGAAGCAATGATGTACACTTATGGATCTGTAAGTATATATATGGGGGTACTTATTAAAATAGGGGAATAAAAACATTGAAAAAAATTGTACTGGTATCATTGAACTGTAAAAGTGTCACAGGGCTTATGGATAGAATGCCATTTGAAATCTAAATCTGAAAACACAGCATTATATTTCCAGAAAAAAAATCGTGTAAGAATGCAATATTTATCAAGGCATCATTAACACAATACAGTACTAACAAGCAGAAAAAAAATTAGTTTACAGTACTTCTCAACTGGTAGTTTTCTATGAGTATAACAATAGTAATATTTCAAATATTGAAACAATATTCACATGAAGAAATCTTATCTCATTCTTTACCCCTTCCCATTTTTCTCTGGCTTGTTTTTTGGGTTTGTTTAGGTTTTTCCCCATGGCAGGTGACTGAGATAAGAGAAGCCTTTTTGTCCTCACCTTTCCCTTTTGGAGTCAGACATTTTCAGTGCTTCCAGGAAAAAGAAACACAGATGCATCAACCTAACAGCAGCCCAGCCCAGTACATATTTCTTCTCCTTCCCTGACTAGCCGTATACTTTTGCCCCAGGACACATACCAGCAGCGATTACCAACACATCTTCAGTTTAGCAGACAAAGAGAAGAGGAAATCAGTTACTGGAAGGAGCTGCAGTCCTTTACCCAGAACATCATCTCTGGAAACAAACTGAAGCCTTTTTGTAGCAGAGTGAACAAATACATCCTCATATGGACAAATACATTTCATACGCATTACATACAGTTAATGACCTATAAGATGTGCACCAGCAGCTCACCAAACTGCAATCAGCACTCATGTTTTGTAACCTAGCTACAACTTCTTAAGGTATTTTTACATGATTGTTCTCTTCCTCATCACATCATCACCAGCTACATCTGCTTGTCTCATTTCTGCCCCACTTTGAGGACCGATCCCTGCCTCTGCTGCCAAAACGGTTTTTGGCAGTGAAGCCCAGTGCAGTAATGCTTACAGATAATCCTGCCTAAGTCATCATAGACAGGAACACTATCTCTCCCTGACACTACAGCTGTTTCTGGGTTATCAGGGCTACCAAAATACTGCCCTTGAGAGGACCATGCTTGCACCTTTCAAAGAGTTTGAATCCTGCCTACTTGAGCAGTAATTTTTAGAGAACTACAGGCATGACCTGTCCTTGATGCACCAATAAAATCAGTGATCCACATCCTAAGTTCTGTCTTGGCTTATTTCCTCCAGAACCATAACAGTCTACAAACAGGTAACTTTCACTGAAGTCTCAAAAGTTAGTTAAACAAGAGTCTCTGGAATACAAAAGATAACTTTCCTAAGATTTCAGCTATGGAACTCACTGCTGCACGAGCCAAGTGAAAAACTCAGCTTAGTTCTCTGGCAGTAAATGAATAAGCTGTTCTTACTGATTTGACTTTCACACAATAAGGTCTCCACCTCTCTCACCACATGCAAGCCCATGCAAACCCAAAGAAATGAAACTATTTCCTCTACAGACCCAGAAGAAAATGAGAGAAAAGGAGAGGAAAGAAGGTTAAGTAAATCTGGTTTTAATTAATTTTAATAAAAATAGGGAAGAACACAAAGGCTAGAGGAGTGTGTGTCAATTTAGGTCAATTTAGTGTAGTAATGCAACTGGTAACAGTAAAGTTGTAAGAGAGATTAAGCTGGTTTCCTCCAAGCTAGAATCCCGGTGTCTTATGAGACAAGATTTTCCTGATCAGTGTTGAAGCCATAGAAAAAAAAAAAAAAAAGTGACATGACTTAAACCAGTACATGCTAGTCAAGTACAATAGCCAGGACCCAGCAAATTAAGAGCAACTTGAAGTTTTTTCCATTGCTTTACTGTCTATTGTGACAGTCAGTCATAAATCATATTGTTTATGTAGGCAGCCATCTCACCTATCTGACAACAAATTATTATCTTCTCCCTGATGAGTCAGTGATCGATAAGACAGGAGCTAAAACCAGCAACAAATGAACCAAAAGTTTTTCCTTGTATGTTATATTGCTCAAATTGTCCAAAGTGGCTGTGTACCATGAAAAGTCCAGAGACTCCATGCAGAGTACCAAAGAGAAAGAATTAGCATTATTAGAAACACAAGGGCCGAGGGGAGGAGAAGGAGGAAGCGGGAAGCACCTTCATTTAGTTTTAATCATAGGATGACACAACAGCTACAAGTTGTAGTAATACTCAATGTGGACTGACCCTTTAGAAACAAAATTGCAAGGCAAATGCCTTTTCGTGCAACGTTTCAAAGCTAATGTTTTCATATCCAACGGAGACATTAGAAGAGGATCAATATAACATCCACTAGTAGAGAATACCCCAATTTCAGATTAATTTATAAATCCTTCTTTTAAATGGGTACAACTTATTTCAAGAATCTGAATGTTCCCAAATTTAATGAGTATGCATAACCTGGATCAAACTCTGCATCTTGAAGCCAGGTCTGGTTGTAACTAATTCATACACACCCATACTCTTGACTTCTTGGAAAATGAAAGGTGTTTTGGCTTTCTCTATTCAATACTGAAATTAAGAAAACAGCCAACATAATAATAATTGGAAGTGATACAAAAATCCACAGTCAGCTTGAAAGAGAAACTCCACAAGTTATATACCACTAACAAAAAATTAAGTTTTCAAATTTCATAGTTATTTATAGAATTTTATATTACAATGGTCCTGAAGATCAAATCATTCTGATGCCCACCTCAGTTTGATCAAATAAAAGTGCCCAATCTAGTATTTTTAGCTGGTTATGTTTAGAAAGGTTATGTAGATAATAGAAACAGGTTTTTCCTCTCTCAGTCTGTGCTCCTTAGAGGGAATCAGAGGCTGCAAGGGCTGTCTAAGAGCTAAGGAACATTCATAGGGGAGCATTTAATCCTCATTGTGGAGAAAGACAGTCACTCTGCAAATTAGAGCTAAAGAAAAAGATCATAGGTTATGGGCCAGTTTGCCGAATCCTAAAATGCTGTATCACTTGAATTCAATATATTTTTGTATTGAAAGAATTTAATTTTTTTAAGAAAATAGAACACAGTGAAAAATAAGTAGAAATTTTAGAGCAGAACTGGCCTTGGCTGTAAGTACTGGTTTTGTTCATACTTCATCATGAGACATAGCAGAAAAAAAAATATTTTTTTGCCAAATATGTATCTGCAATTTTTTTCCTGGCAGTATTTATTTCCAAAAAAAGGGAGAAGGAAAGAGAGTAGCTTTTTTTTTTTTTTAACAGTACTTGAAACATGTGTTTAAGCTATTGAAAGTTTTGCTTTCCCTTTTGAAGTTTTTTTTTAGATGCTATATTCTCAAACACCTAGAACTGAATGACTAGAATGAGTGTCACAGATCAGTCTAGATTCAATACTCTAGCAATTATGCGAGTTATTTCTTCATATAGAACTGCTTCGTCCTGATACACAGCAAATAACAATTGTACATTTTACATGGTAGACATGGTAAAGAGGGCGGCTTGCAAATGAAAAATCATGTAAAATCAATAGACCCAGTTTTAATAGTCTCAGGCATTTTTAAAATAACAATGGTCACAGTCAGGAGAGGATGTTGAAACTACTGCCACTCTTTTCCTTATCTCTTAACTCAGGCAGTTTTGATCTGCTGTCTCCTAAATTCCTCAGAAATTACAGAGACTAAAATAAATTGCATAGAAATCACTGAAAAAAAAATTGTGGCTTTAAGACACCAACTAAGCTGTGGTGTTTTGAGTTTGGTTTTGCCTCCAAGCTCTACTCAAAAGACTCTTTTTTGCAGATGCACCTATTCCACTTTTCTTCAGGTCTTCACTCTAGTAAGTCAGCCTCTTCAGACCCAGACTTCGTGTGCTTAGCTCACTTCTGCAGCTGCATTTCTTCATCTCCCACCTCAGGAAGGCATCCAAATCCCTTTCCCTCAACAACCTCCAGCAATTCTCATGGACAAGGCTCCCCAAATCCTTCCCTTCTGCTTACACAGGCTTTCACATACGCTTTCCTGTAAAACCTCTAGAAGAGGCCCTTGATGGCCGGGACTTAAAGTGCTCTGAGCATCTTCATCTGCGGCTAGACCCGGGCACTAGAAAAGTCTTCCCTAGATCCTTTACAGCACACCATGCTTGATGTGAGCCCTCAGCCCCACAGAGGTTCCCCATGGGGAGAGGGATGAGAGCTCTCCCTTGCATTGACCCATCTGACACTCAAAAATTGGCAAATGCTAGAACTAAAGCGCTGCTTTTTTATGTCACTCAGTCATTCATATGACATTTGCAGCAATACTTTGCAGTATCATAAATGAAACATCATTTTTGTTGCATTTTTTTCATAACCAGTGCTACTTTTTAAAAAGACCTTTTTTTATTCTTCTATATGCTGCCAGGAACTGTAAAACTGGATTACACAATATGTAAGGCTCAAAAAGCAATGCTTCACTATTTACAAGTGACAGACTAAACTATTGCCTTCAAACAAAACAAAGTTTATGGGAGGAGAGAAACAAGCTGGAAAGACATGGACAATGTGACACTCAGCTTCGGAAAGCCTAAATGACCCATGCTGAAGAAAGATCTCCATCCATCAGCAGCACCATCCTGAGCAAGCCATACTCCTTCAGCTGTGAGATGCTGAGGTAGCAAGGCAATTCCTTTCTTTTCTATATTTCCCCCCAATTAATTTTGCATCCAGGCTAAGAGGATTCATCTGTTCCCACCTGGGACTCCGTGGACCTCCAACCCTGCCTGCAGGTCTGGGCAGAGGGGCCCAAAGGGCCAACACTCTTCTCCCTGCTCTGGCCTTTTCTACCATAACTGTGAAGCCCAATTTAAAGGCAAGTTTAGCAGTAGAGTAGTTGTTATAGGTGGACAAAGAAAACAAAAACCCATTTTGAGCTATCTAGTGATGTTAAATCAGCATTTCAGAGTAAAGGGTCTGGTGCTGAAGATCTGTTTGTAGAATTTTCCCAAGCACTTGAAGAAGGCAATGAAAAAATAAATCCACAGCAAAAGTGTGTGTGAGAACTCCTGTGTTTCACTTTGTACCATTAACTCTCTAAGCTGTTACTGCCACGCAGCTCTGGCTGAAATCTGGTTTCCCTTTTTTTTTTTGGTCATTTTACCTTTAGGATCACTGTAATAAAAATCCAGTTATTAGAGGATTCTTAAAGGAGCTGCTGGTCTGCCTTAGTCAAATGTTTTTCTTTGAAGTTATTAGGAATACTATCACAAAACATACCAAGCTATGGATCCCTCATAAGGGGATCCATAAGGGCATCCCATTAAGGGATCCCTCATACTGGTTTCCCACTTGTGGTAGAAAGTAGCTCTTGTTGCCCAGCTATACATTTTGAAACTCATTTGGTTTTGAACTTTCACATCTACATTTTTGGAGGGACAATTTTAAACATACTTAAAACTGGCATTAGAAAGAGAAATCCCTGTTATCAAAGTACAGAGGAGCAGCTAGTGTGCCCTGGCATAACTGTATTTTGTCAGCCTCTTACTTAGCTCCTGAACTGCTCAGCACCACTCCACAAAGACTCTAAATTAAACAGATGATCAAACTCTAGTGCTATTACTACTGTATCTCTTTATTTTTAGAGTCCTGTTTGGTTATGGTAGAATTCTCTTTTCAACACACTGTTTTTCCCCTCTGTTGATTTTGCTAGGTGATATTTTCTATACACATTTATGTCATTTTATCTCTGCATTTTTTATGAGGCAAATACATTTGGGAATGAAACAGAAGAGACAGAATTGGATACACTGAAGATGGCTACAGAAGCCTTCTAGTGCCAAAGTCTTGAATTGGCTCAGCTATCCTGCTGGTTGCTATTATGCAGTTTCCAGTTTTCTGAATTTTTTGCAGATGAAGTACATGAGGGTTGCTCTCTTCAGGGTGACATGTAGTTATTCACTCAAGGACTCATTTACTCCTGTGGCTCTAAACCAAAGCAGCAACTGCCATCAGCTGCACGAAAGAATAAACAGAGAATACCCATAAATACCTGCTTCTGGCAAATTCATAAATAAATCTGGACTGTAAAGTACAATCTGGCCTGAAGTGCTTCTGTGCATACATACTACATGGCTCTTGGGAGGCAGAAAGGCTACAAAAGAAAGGACACTAAGAGGTACCTACAGAAACTCACAGCAGAACAGCAACAGAATCACAGGATGCAGCACTCACAGGGAGAAGATACAAAGAGGAAGAATGGTAAGAAAAACTACAATACATGAAGGTACATGGGCTGAAGGGAGATTACTACAAACCTAGGAAAATACTTTTGCAAACAAAATAGCAGTAGGAAAATATTTCAGAGGGAAACCCATTGAGATACGTAAGAGCAAGAATACTTTCTTCCTAGAGATAATATTAGCTTAAAAACAGCTTTAGCTTCTAGATATTAAGAGGTGCAAGTAAGCAGAGGGCATAGCAGCCGGTAATTTTCTGTTTTGTCCCTTTCACTTGTAAAAGTCTGTTTAGAAGATTTGCCCTTGCTGGCTTACAATGATCTATCCATGATAAGAAAGTTTTAGTCAGGCTAATACAAAAACATTTATATGCCAGTAAGTTAAATTGGGACAGTATAAAAATGCTTATATTTCTGCAACAAAATGTGTTATCCTATTGCAGAGTAGGACTGACAATCTGTACCCGAACAAGGCTTCCCACTTTCCCATGAGTGGAATTGAAATTTAATTCATTTCAGAAGGTGAATACTTGCAGAAACAATTACAGTGTTTGTTCAGATCTTGCAGGCACAGTTCCCTCACAGTTCCTCTACAATCCACAGCACGCGCATCTCCAAGTTGGAATTGCCATGCAAGACTTGCAGATACAGGGTGGCTTTGTATTTCATTATTGTTTTGTTAATATGGTTGAAATTTTAACCAACTTGTGCATATTAGGTGGCCAGATGCTGCACGTAGGCTACCAGGCTAATGACCACTTTTACAGGCTGCAAAACACCTCACTGCGTGTCCAGCTCCAGCAACTCCACAGCGACAATTCCATCAGCAATGCAGGAGCGTGATCAGGCACTCCGCACAGAGCTGCAGCACGCCCAGCTGTAATTAACTGTGCTTTGAACACTTCAGCCTACATACAAACTGGTACTAATTTACACAGGGGGTTTTTTTGGAAGACTTCTTCCTTTGGTCAGAAGCAATTCTACAATCACACGCAGGAAAACAGACCGGATCAAGATGCTGAACCTGGTTGTCATTAACACTTCCACAACATCCCTACTTTTGTTAAATACTGTGTTTATCACAGTGGATGAGCCCAGAACAGACCAGTGATGTTTTTATTATGAAATTTTGCAGGATTTCTTAAAAATTACAGCTGTAACACATTGGTTTATAAGGCAATGACTTTTATTTTAAAACCAAATGCTTAAGGCTCTTATTGACTGGGTATTAGCAGTGCATCAGGAGGCAAATTCATCCCTTAGGTTTTCTTCATGCCACTCTGCAACATATACTAGTATACTCTACATACGTAAAAAGAGAAAGATAATAGTGGCAATAAAAAGGTGCAGCAGCTAACAGTGAACTGAAGATATGTGCTCTGCAGGAAGGCTTAAAAGATTTCTCCATTTCAGGGTACCACACAGGCTACTTGCTAGCTATAGATTTTGTGTTCCTACTGATGAATGATAGAAGTACTGATCAACAGTTACACATTTTAACTACAATGTTTTCTGAGTTCCTTAATTTTGTATTTTCACTCAAATTGTGAAAGAGAAAGTATATTCCAGTAAAAATTAAGTATAAATAAAAAGAAATTCAGATTGTCTTTTCTGACACGCAATTATTTTAGAGACTCTTCTGATCATGTTTCTTCTATAAATAACACTAATTCCTCCAGCTCAGAATAAAGGTCTTGCCAATGATTGATACTATTTTTCCGTCCTTTGCCTTTACTGTAGCACTCTGGTTTCACCTCACTTACAAGGGACATGTGTAACAACTGTAACATCCTTGGCTTTTGAAGGATAGCTATGTTAACATGGTCATTTTAGTTTGCTATCTAAAAAACTAACATCTTTCTACTCATTTCATCTACTATGGCACAAGAAATCTGAATTTTTTGTTTTAGTTCCCTTCAGTGAGCTTAAGGCAATTATAGATTTTGTATGTTCTCCCCTCAGAGCTGCTGTTTTCCAGGCTGCTGGTGACAAAAACCTTCGAAGAACTTCCAAGTTGGACTACTGAAAGGCCTAAAAATGATCATGCTTGACACAGGTCTTTCTACTATGTGACTTCAAAGGCTGTGTTCTGCTTTCCTTCGTCCAAGCACCTTTGCCATATCCCATTTAACTTCTCCGGCTTTTTCTAGGTTTTCTGTGTGGACTTTCTCCACTCATTCTACAGACTCCCAAAAGGGAACACTCCTAGTGACAGAGTTGCCAGGGCGACCTATTCAATTACATCTTCTGCCATTACTCACAATGAATTACTGGGATGCCTGTGGTTGGTTACAGCAACTCACACTGCTGAAGGATATCCCAATACAGATGGACGCTCCTCAAGCCTCATGCACCGGTCCTTTGTTGGACTTGGCTAGGTTTAAGCAACCTGGTGCTGTAACTTCTCCAGTCTGTGCATACCTCTCCATATGGAAACACATAGCTTCACTGGAGTTAGGTACAAGTAGCAATCCCTCACACCACTACAAATACTCCCAGCTGCTCCCCATCACACCAGGTGAAAAATATTCTTCACAATACAAAGCCACATAAACAATCCTGATACCTTAGTAAATACTCTCCACTAGAATGCACATCTGACACATGCTGAGCTGCTTGGGATACTCTCATATCCATTTTCTGTGTTTCTCTCATTTATTTCCCTTGATTTTCTTTTTCTCTGGCTTCTCCATTTCCAAAACCCTTTCTATGTTTAAATGCATCACTGCTGTTCCATCAGCTTTAGTCACGGTGTCTCAATACCTCCACTTCTATTACTTTTTATTGTGACTCAAGCAATACAGTCTTAGCAGCTACATTTGTAAGTCTTCTGAGCTGTCACTTCAAACAGCTGCAACCTGCTGATTGTTCCTTCTCCTCCCTCCATTCCCAACCCCTTCTTTTCCTCCAATAAATTTGTTTGAAATGCCATTAATTTGTAAAAAAATTCTACTTTTAAATGTACAGATCTTCTCTCACACTTTTGAGCCCCTCTGAATTTTAATAAGGAAATTTAAAAAAAACACACACACAATGAAATTAGCATATGCCAGCTCTCTCTCCATGTACTCACATCACTTTTCTACCATCATTTATCTGCCTCAAAGCTGATAAACACACTATGTATTAGCATTTTAGCTCATAGGTGCACCAGCAAATTCTTTGCAAGTCCCCTGGCAGATTGATGAGAAATTTATTTCCTTCTGATTTATCTGTCTTGAAGTTGATTTTGTCTAGCTGTAATTGCTACTGGCTATCCAAACTACACATATCCTCCCTACCCCTTATTTCAAAGCAGGATTAGGCCAACCCTATAAGGTCGTAGAGCTTAGAGAATACCCAGAAATTTTCCATCCCAGTTTCAAAGTCAAAAGAGAAACAGAGGTGGTTGAGCAGTTCAAGGCCTGGTTCTCCTACAACAGGAAGAGGAATCTTCCAAGGCTATAAATTCAGGATGCTCTTGATATGCTAATGGCAAGTGCTGGCATTTTCTGGCTTTGCAATAGAATTATATTTGAAAACCAAAATCCTTGTGGAAAAAGTCTCACTACTGCCTCACACAGGTCCAGCTCTGACCAAAGCAGAAGAAAACTTGAATTTCCTCTATTTGAGCATACATTAGAAGTGCTTTAGCAAAATTCATAATGAACATATCAAATAATTTCCAAGAACAGCAGAACAGTAGCTGTAGGCTTAAGTACAGTCTTCTATCCATTTCTATTTACAGCTTTTTTTCATAGCACTCTAAGAGCAGTAGTAAAGACTGCTGTTAGAGACACTAGTGGATGTAATGAATCACTGGTCAGACCCATAATGACAGTTTGCGTGCTCCTGTAACAATGTAGGTTTATGACAGTTTTATCACCCCAATGCAACTGTCTGACATCAGAGTATTACAATTAGAAATTCTGGGTGATCAGCCATAAACCTGTTGTCTGTAAAAATACAAATCAGATGAGAAATACAGCAGCGTGCTGATGTGGAACAGAAACTGTTTTCACAGTATTCTCTGGAACAGCACCTGGGCCGTAAATAAATCCTGAAAGCATCTTTCAGGATATGTGACTTCTTACTTTTTCTTAAAGTCCCTCAGGAGCTCCAGACTAACTCCTTCATCTCATGATTCCCAGCTAATACCAAGTGTTTCACAGCCTCTGTATGAGCTTCTCCATTTCCTAAGCATTTCTCGTCTATTGGAACTGTTTCATGTTTTGTAACTTGTTTATTAGGAATGAATAGCATTTCTTAAATTACTATGAAGGAGAAAATTTTGTGTTTGGGGTTAGGAAAAAAAATTGAGAGATTTCTGGTAGCATTCAGGGCCAATTTAAATTGCAAAAAGAAATCCTATTTGTTTCAATAAAATCATAACTCATCTCCCAGGAAAGTTTCACTACACAGGCATGTCATCTGGTTCTCTATGATAGGATGCAGAAATCCAAAAAGCTGGCATCAATTCACTACAGGGGTTTTTGACATCCTTCACTGGAAAGTGTAACATGAATATAGAACACCAAAGTTGTTATAGTAGAGGTATGTGTAACTATGTAGCAGGAGGAAGTTTTTAACAAAATGCATATTGTTCAGGGATTGCAGTGAAAGTTTATTTCTCTTGTATGGCAATAATACAATAATACTACAAAGATGACCACAATTTTTTGTTGAAAATGGAAACACGGATTTTATTTTTTTAATCAGAGAAGCTGAAAAATCAAAGTGTTGCCAACTGATATAAACAGATTTGTAGAGTTTATATGTTTAAATACGGCCAATATCTTCTCCACAATTGTAGGATTTTTTCTTTACTTTGAAACTCAGTGGCAGAGTCTTTGATGCTTTAATAATTAATCTTTGGGAAACAAGCTTTGCAGAATTGCTTCCATTTAGAGGAGTAACAGAGGGAAGGGGATCTCATCAACAGCTTGCTTATTCACAGATACCAAACAAAAATTATTTTTCCTTTGAAAACAGCAAAAGAGAAAAGCATCAGCACACTTTCCCATTTAGAAATTGACAAATTCAGGTGACAGATTTGACACAGAAAAAGTCATTCCTCTTTGCCATTTACTGTTTTCTGCTCTAGCTTAGAAAAGTTTCTGCTCATGGCTTTTCTTTCACCAGGTCTGTCCAAGCAGCCCAGTGCCCAGCCCTCAGCAGCCACTCTTCCCAATTGCCTTGCTAGAGTGAAATAATTTTTTGTGTTTGAACCTGCAAAAGTCTTTTACATGGCTTACAGGTTAATAACCCTGCCATCACTTTTAAATTAAAGACCTTCTTGATGTCAGACATGGGCACCTTAGAGTGTAACAATATTAAGTGCTAAGGCCAGTGACAGTTTTCTGCTGAACACCTAACAAAAAGGGTTTCCTTGTATATTTTTTTACAATTAAATAGGTCATTCATTTAATACATTTAATTCTCTCCCCAAAAAAGGTGGCAATCACCATACAGCATCAGTTAAAATGTTGAAGTATTGATGTATTTACAATTTGTGTACTGCACTCACTAAACATATGTTTCCCACAATATACAGATCTTCAGAAAAATTCTAGACAGGTCACCCCTTTTTGATCTGCTCAGCAGAAGACTCAACACTCCCATCCTTTAAATCATATCTACAAAGCCCTTTAAGTGATATTCCCTCAGACACCTTTCTAAGGATCTATCCTCTGTCTTTAACTAAAAAAAAGCTTACAAAACTCTGATTTATTGTCACCATTTGTTTCCAAGAGCTTTATTGCCTAACAAGAGACTTTTGCTTGCTCTAGGCATTAACAACAGCACATTAGTAGGCCAATTATAACACTCTAAAAGTTTAATTTGTAAACTAGTACAAATCATTATTGTTTCACAAAATGAGGTTTCCATACTACTACAAACATATATCAGCAATGCCAATTTTAGTCTAATTGTGGGTTTGATTTAAGATGCTTAGGTCAATTTTATTGATAAGCAGTGTCATCTACAATATATTACAGATGACCTGAAAGTTTACAGACAGAAAGCTAAAGATACAGCTGTAAGATACTTTTCATTGTTCCCAACACCTTGATTAGTTTCAGGAACTAGACATAAATGATGCTGAGCATAATCATGGGAAGGGAATTATTGTCTGGTGATACAACTTATCTTTTATTTTAATCCCCTACAAAAGTTCTTTCCTGCCAGTGGAAGAGGACAAAAATGCTTGCCATTGTATTCACACAGCTTCTCGGTAAAGCAGTAGAATTAGAGTGGTTCAGTAAAGGATCCCTAAACTAGATTGACTGCGGGATTTTTGCTTGCTTACATTCAAAACAAGCGACTGCAGTAATCTTCAAACAGTACATTTCTGATTTTTTTTTTTTCCCCTTGCTGTATTTAGCAGAGTTGTCTAAGCATGGTGGTTTCAGCTGGGATGGAGCTGACTTTCTTACTGGCAGCTGGTACTGCCAGTGAGTTATAGTTTCGGTTTTGAATGGGAATCATAGAATGGTTAGAGTTGGAAGGAACATTGAACATCATCTAGTTCCAACCCCTCTGCCATGGGCAGGGACACCTCCCACTAGACCAGGTTGCTCAAAGCCCCATCCAACTTGACCTTGAACACTTCCAGGGATGGGGCATTCACAGCTGCTCTGGGCAACCTGTTCCAGTGTCTCACCACCCTCACAGTAAAGAATTTTTTCCTAAGATCTTGTCTAAATCTAACCTCTTCCAGTTTAAAACCATTACTCCTCATCCTATTGCTACACCCGCTGATAAAAAAATCCTCCCCATCTTCCTTGTAGGTCCCCTTTATGTATTAGAAGGCCACTATAAGATCTCCCTGAATCCTTCTCTTCTCCAGGCTGAACAACTTCAACTCTCTAAGACAGTCTTCACAGGAGAGATGCTCCAGCCCTCTGATCATCTTGGTCGCCCTTCTCCAACAGGTCCGTGTCCTCCATAGCACACTAGCATTTTTGGTTGTTGCTAAGCAGCCAAGGCCTTTTCTGCTCTTCACACCACCCCACCAGCAAGTAGGCTGGGAGTGCACAAAAAGTTGACAGGAGACACAGCCGGGACAACTGACCAAAGGAATGTGCCAAATGATGTCACACTCAGTATATAAGGGAAAGAAGAAGAAAGAAGGGGAGCATTCAGAGTTATGGCATTTTGTCTTCCCAAGGAATGGTTACAAATGGAGCCCTGCTTTCCTGGGGATGGCTGAACACCTGCCTGTCAATGGGAAGCAGTGAATGAATTCCTCATTTTTCTTTGCTTGTGTGCACAGTTTTTGCTTTACTTAGTAAATTGTCTTTATCTCAACGCACAAGTTTTCCCACTTTTACCCTTCTGATTCGCTTTCCCACCCTGCCATGGGGAGATTGAGCCAGTAGCTGCATGGTGTTTGGTTGTCAGCTGGGGCTAAACCACAACACTGGGTTACGGTTAGAGACCATGGAAGCACTTGTTCCTGTCAAGCCACCAGTAAAGATCTGCTCTTATTATGGTGGGAATTTTACTACGCTTTCCAAGTGAGGCTTTACTTTGCCAGAGGCCATGAAAATGTATCAAGTTTGATTGGTTTAGTCCCTGATTACACTTCTAAAGCATGCAATCAGGCTGTCTTTGTTTTGCGTTTGCAGAGCGGTAAGATAAGATCCTGAGAAGCTACAAGAAGCACTTGAGAAAACAAATAATGTCCCTGTCGAATTCCTGGGAGAGAACTGTCAGCTCCATTAGTGGAGAAAGATGTAGGTCAGGCAATATGCAAGATGCTTAGTGCCTTCATTTTCCATATTATAAAGCAAGCCATTATAGATGACATACAGGCTTACAAGCAAATCTCAGAATAAGTGGCATAATGCCTGCTATTAACTGTGTTGGAGACACTTTAAATATCTCCATCAATACAAAACCTCGTACTTTCCTGTGGCTACTAGATCTTTTAGCTTGCACCTTTCCAAAATCAGAAGAAAAACAATTATGCAAGATGGGCCAAGCAACAGAGACAAGGACATGCTAATGGTCATCGAGGCTTCTTCATGAATGGAAGCAGTGCCACCACAAGGAGATATAGCATTTGAAGGCAAGAAGATGGAAGTAGTTTTGCATGATTTCAAATATTTGTGATGTCATATTTGAGTATTATATTTGCATCCCAGTTAAGAGAAGTGAAAGTAAAAGAAAGGTGGCAAAATAAATTATGCAGGGAAAAACAGATAGATAAAGGGAGAAGAAAGAACTGAAAGACATTCAAACCATCAAAAATAAAGGACTAAGCACACCAATGAAAAGTACACTATATATATGGCAGCTATTTCAAGTACTTAATTCAGGCAAGAGTGGAGGAGGTCATAAACGCTGAGGCAATGCAGAAGTCTCCTTTCAGCTAGCAAAAGACATATATGCTATTGGTCCATCACATGGAGAAAGCATGCAGGCAGAAAGGAGTTGGCATGGAGGAACTAAGAGAGAGACGCAGTTCACCTGGCCAGGCTTCAGCTTAAGCCAGGACTACCCACAGGCCATTTAACTTTACCCATCACTGAGTGGGTTCACAAAGTCTTTGCAGCATCTTGAAAAAGTTGACAGTATCTTGGTGGTATATTCAGACCTCTGAGAAGTCAACCATTTGTATAAATTGTTGTAAGAACATGGCTAATCTCTTACACTGGCAGTGGAAGTAACAGTATCCAAAAAGTGATGGAAGCACACCACAACTTGGAGACAGACAGACACTGGGCATTGCACGTTAATTCAGTGGCTTTAACTCAATCCCATAGTAGAATTAAGAAGGGAATTTGCTTGATCACATCCTCCTCTCATCTGAACTTCATCATTCCTTTCTAGGGTCTTGTGAAGCCAGCTGCCACAAAAAGCTGTATTCCATGCCTCCTTCTGCCAGAGCTCCAAGTCCAACCCTTTTAACATTTTTTACCTTTTCTGTTTAGAGAATGCTGGTAAGTTTGGGGTTTAACCAAGAGTTAAGGCAAGAAATGTGTCAAGACTGGAGTGGAGACTTCCTTAAAGCAAGTGGTTTATTAGTCTAAACAGCACATAGCTATGAGAAACATTTCCCCCCACCCTCATTTTACAGCACCAAAATTGCTAGCGTGCAAAGAGGATTTCTTACCAAAGAAGGTCTCACAAAAATAGAAGTTTGCATTGTGTTTTGCTTATTAAGCAGCCTTATTGTTTTAAGCAGTAGTCAATTAATCATTGAAAATGTTGCCCTGACTATAATTAATAACTACAGACAAAAGACTATAGGCAAAAAGACAAGGTAGATCTTGAGAAAAGCAAACATATCTCTGCGAATAGATTTTTGCTCTCTTTATTGCTCCTGGAGCTCATAGATCGCTCTAACAGAACCTGTGGCTGAACTACTGAAAGTAAAGAGATGGCGAAAAAGAAAAAGGGCTGTTAAAGCACAGTTACTTTTGAACCTTTACATGCAGGAATAGAGAACAACAACTGATCAGACAAGGAGGATTGAACAGTAATACTTTGTAGATAAATATGGATACCAAGAATATAAACCCAAGTCCTTTTATCCTTCATACAGAAGCATTAAAATACACAAACTACTATAACTTAAAGATGTGCAAATCTGAAAGCCAAATTTTGCATGAATGCACAAATTTTCTAATTGCTTTTCATAAACAGGTAATTTGCATCTCAAGGAAGGTGGGGGTGGGGAGCAGAAGGAAAGCAGGAATAAATACTTGAACCAGTTCTTCAGATGCCATCAAATGTCCCAGCAACTCTACAGCTGCAGTCCCCAAGAGAGCCTAGCTGAGAGCTCCCTGGCACAAAGAGCAGACAGGGGAACAGCCTTTTGCTTCTGCTCCTGCTGAGGTGGTCCCGATCCCTCCCCAGCACCACCCTGAGCCTGCCCTGGTCTTGCCATTCCAATTCCCACTGCCTCTGGAGGCTTCAGCACCCACTGGCCCACGTGGTGGCTCAGTGCTGCTAGAGCTGCTGCCAGGTGAGCGTTCCCTGTGCCACCATAAGGCTGTGAGAAAGGGGAGGGAATGGGACTGGAACATCCTTGGCAGCAGTGGCGAGGCACGGATTTGGTTTGTCTCCTGCAACTATCACCAGAGTTACACCTGCTGGTGCGCACCAGCTGAGCTGCTCCTAGGGACCCATAATCCAATAAACTTTCACTGAATGGCACAGATTTCAAAACCTGGTCTACATCTAGGGGGCATGATGTAGGATAACACAATGTATTTGCAAAACCCTCCCAGTTTTTGCAAAAGCTTATGTTGTTCCACAGACCTCCCCCTCCCCCCCCAACACAGTTCATGAGGGAGTTTGTTCTGCAAAAAAGATTATAAACAAAAATGTATGTACTCCTTTAATTCCATCTATACCGACAGAAGTTCTAGCATAATAAGTTGTATTTAAAACATAGCACTAGCCAATATTTCTAAGCAAGTAAAAATTTGTAGTATAGAGTTCACAAACAGAATTTTAACTAAGTAGAGATGACAGCCATAACTGTGAGGAACTTGTTCTTCAAACTCATCAAGGGCCATCTCCACCGCTTTCAGTTAAATCAAAGATGGTCTTGGTCTCCGAGGTTAAATTGGATACTTTTTTTTCATACAACATTGCTACTGACTTGGAATAGGCACTCACCATATGAAATGGCTGACAAATATTTATGGTTTCTATTTTATCTATGAGAACATATACATCATGATATAATATATTCATTTCTAGCCTGTGTATGTACTAAGTAAATATAAAGACTACGAATGCATGCATTATTCCTTGCTAATTTTGCCTCAAGAGCTATATATTTAACTCCAAACCCAATTTCCATTCTTTTCTTTGCAACACATTTCATATCTTAAATTATGAATGTGCAGCACAGGATGTCATTTAGATGTCAAAGAAGCAATCAGCTGAAGACGACTATCATTCAGAAGCCGTTTAGAGGCAAACTGAAAACAAATTTTTTTTTTAACCTTTAAAAATGCTACAGGATATTAGGAATATAAGAATTGCTTCTATTACTGCCTGGAGTGCTGAATTTTTATTCATACTTAGGATTATTGCCTTTACAAAGCACTAAATTCAGCAAGCACATCTCATAAATTATGACAGTGATTTCTATGTAAAGAGACATGCTGCTGAACTCAAGTAGTGCAGGATAAAATACTTGGAGAAATAAAAACCCTTGCAAGCTGCACAGAGTCAACACAGAGTCATCAACAAAGTCCACCAGTCAAGCACAGTTTATAACCGAGACTAACTCCAGAAGTGGCCAGATTTCTGCTCACTCCATCTACAGCAACTCCAGCTGATAGATGTGATGCTTCTCCCTCCACCCAAGCTGTGATACCACCCTTTGTCCCACGTTGTGGTGAGCACAAAGGGGACCCAGTGCAAAATACCTAACTGGGACCTAAAAAACTTCTCTCTGATGGACAGCCCACCCCTTAACGCAAGATGCCTACTTAGACAGCATCCAGCTGCTGCCACCACCCAGTTAGTGACTCACACACAGTCCAAGGCAGGTAACGGGAAGGATGACAACACCCCCACACAAAAGGCATGGAAGGATAGAGGTAGCCCAAGAATACATGCAGGACAGGCAAGGAGAAAGGCTTTTGAAAAACCTCCCTAAGCAGCCAATGCAGTGAGATCCAGGCAAAAGTGTATGCTCAGAGATCCTAAGTGGACAGACACACCCGTTTCTGGTTCTCAAGCCCAATTATTTTGAAATTATACTTGGTTCAGTAATAATCATTTGCAGATGCTGTGCATCCTGCCTATGAAGCTCTCAGTAAGCCTCACAGACACACTTTGTGCCTGTCTCAGACACACCTGTTTGAAACATTTATCCATTAAATCAACAATACACAGGATGGCGTTTCAGTCACAGCTTTAGGACTGAGAAGTTATGAATGTAGCATTAAAGAAAGTAGTAAAATCGAGTCTTGCCGAGGGACCAGTCATGGTCCTGCAAGCTGGGTAAGACTGAGGAAAGATACCAGACCAAGGCGCAGAGCCTGCCACTGCTGCAGGGAGCGGCAGCTTCCCCGGGCTGCAGCTTCATGAACAGCACCAAGAAATAGAGAAAAAACTTGAGAGAAGCAGCAGGGAGGAGAAAGACAAAGGAAAATGAACATGAGAGATATTTCAAAAGATTCAGAAAGCTTTTTTGCATTAAGCTGCTTCAAGCACCTATCTGATTTTGACCATTCAAACTGCTTAGAGACATTTTTTTAGAAGTATTTTTGCATTGCTTGCACTGTGCTGGGCATTTTCCAGCTCAATTCTACGGTTAAAGGAATAGTGCTAGTCCTGAGAAAAGTGAAGCCCCACAACAGGTCTAGCATCTCCAGCAAAAGTCATCCTGAAGCGTTATGAGCAGGTTCTACTGAATTTTTAAAGAAAACAGTCACGTATCAGTGGTACAAGGTGTAGAGTAGGACTGTTCAGGGTCAGGGTGAACATGGAGCTCTAATCAACTAACAATGATTTTCAAACAGCTTTAAATGGAAATTCTATGGATACGAACAAGGTTACCTCATGGCACAGTTACAACACAAGTAAGAGCTGAAAGAATTACAAGTGGATTTTCAAACGAAGTACAGAATGATTTTAAAATTATACGAGCTGGTTCACATGCTAGAGTTTTTACTAAGCACCTCAGTGCCATTCACAAAATTACTTTCACAATCTGGTAAACCACTAAGTCTGACACATCAGACACTTATTATCAGCCACTAAAGGCAGATCCCAGTGCCACTTGTAGGTGGTATATTAAAAGCTCAAGCTGCTAGAGAGCAAGATTGACCCTTCTCGGATTTTTATTTCTGAAGTAAAAATATATTTATTTTGATTAAAATATTGTTGATGTTTTCTTTTTTCATTGCTGTGGCATTCAAATGTGCCGTTTGGGATCGTTAAAGAAAAGGTTTTCCAAAGTAGTGGCAATCATAAATGTAAACACTAACTCAGAGGCACATCCGCACACATATACACTGCCCCAGCTCTCTCCCCTGTTGCCCTCTTGATGCAAAGAACAAGCTTCTCCCATACACTCATCTGTGTTTGACAAGGCACATTCTTACTCCATTTACACAGCCTCTAATCGCTCCCACACAAAACCAAACGTTTCTCTTCCCCTTTTTAAGCCTCACCTGATGCGCCCATTTTGCTTTCTCATTAGAAGGATAATGCTGGAGGTGAACAGAAGACTGAAATAATCATGAAGACATTGTCAAAAACACAAATCCATTGGGGAGGAGGGGAAATCTAGATTTTAATATTGACATTATGATGGCAGCCAGGAATTACGCTTATTAGAAGCTTTGCAGCATGTACTCACAGTGATTTAATCACCTATCACATTTTGCCTCTCCTCAGTGGTATTTTGGCTATATTTACTACTGACACCTATGACAAAGGCAGTATCTTTGAGAAGAGCTGTATAAACAGTATATTTTATATACTGAATTTTCTCCCTGCCTATTAGATTTCTATCACAGAGGGAAAAAGTGTTCATTAGAAAGAATACACTAGGTGTAAGCAAGCAGGGCTTGAGTTGTCTGGCTCATGGCGGGGGGAAAGCAGAGAGACCCAGTTCACGGAACTCAGAGTCCATGACAAGTCTATGCCCACAAACCCTCTCCTGAAACAGTGAGGCAGCCAGGAACCAAGCCTTATACACAGACACCGGGCACAGCATCGCAAAGGACTGGGTAGAGGTCATTATGACTGTAAGACGGTTGCAAGATGACACAAGAATCAGGTGGGGGGTCAAAAGCAAGCATGGGTCAAGACTGAAAAAGAGTTGCTACAAAAGCAATCCTGACCTCAACAGGGAAGGGTTACATAGCAGAGTAACACCAGGAATTTCAACCTTGCAGCTAAAATAAATAGCTGCAGTGCATAATGCATCAAAACAGATGATGCAGTTGCACAGCTAAACAATTATTGCACTTTCTGTGACATTAAGTAACTGCAAAAAAACAACCAACAGCGCTCACACATGTGAATTTCTGATACAAATACGTAGACTTCTGGTCTATACCAAAGCGGTGGACCTTTGAGGTAAGCAGCATTCACAGTCTTATTCTTTCTGAGTAACAGTACGTGCAAGTAAAAACTGTTTGGGAAAGATAGGCTTGTGTTGTCTCTGATGGTGAATTAACCATCGGGGACCAATTTCTGCCTTTCAGTAAATATTTTCAGTGGGGTGAAGGGAAATTCCACATTTAAGAGTAGAAAGTCTCTCCACAGCCGTTTCTCAGCCCCAGAGTGCAGCACCTGAAACCCATGGCAGCTATGGTATCTGGGTATGGGAAGAAAGTTTTGTTTTATTTTACAAGTGCAGGAATACTTTTTGATTTTAATTTTCTTTCTACGAGCATAAATTTGAACAGGAGAGGAACTCTGAAACATTTGGAAGAACACCTTCTTCCACCTCGCAGGTGCATCTGCACACAAACTCATTTCCAGCTGTGAAGCTCAGACCCAGTGCCTTAAGCAGATGTTGCACTTGGGCAGCACAGGCAGCAGCTACCCACCACACTGGGAACAACTGGGAGAATCTGAATTATTCCCTCTAAAGCAGGGCTTCAAACATTCAGCTGCATGAGTGGCACGGTGTTTTTCCTCAAGCTTCAGGCTTTAGTGTTTAGTGATAAATGTAAATTCGTTGTTGCTGTTTTTCTAAACTTAGAACTTTATAATTTGGTTGAAGGGTGAAAATATTGACCCAAAAAGCACCTCAAAGACTCAAGAGACCAACTTAAACTACAATAAATTAATTTTTAATTTCTTCACTGGAAGAACTTTATTTTGATGTTTAAATTCAAGATTGGCAATATTGCACAGTAATTCTATTCAATTATGCCTTTTCAGAGCTATAATGGGATCAATTTGGGGGTTCTGCAAAGTTCTTTCCACTTAAAAAGAGATAACTAGGCTAATCAAAGCATTCAGTTAATTCATTGTGATATCACAAAATTACACTGGAAAAAGACTGTTAAGTAACTGAAATAAGGAAGTTTGTTCAAATTTAATGAACTATTTCCCTTTGTAAATAACGTGGAATAGTTTACTTCAAAAATCTTATTAAAAATGGAAACTGTAATAGTCGTTTTTCAAAAAAAGTTCAACTTTTAAATTTGCTGAAAAGTTCAAACAACATTATTACCAGTTGAAACTAAAAATAAAGATCAGTGCTTAAATTCCCAAAATGAAGTCCATTGTTTACCTTGGTGTCTTTACAGTCTTCTAATATTGAAGCAATAATACCCTTCCTGTGTCAGAGCCATAAAAGTATTTTAACAGTAAACATTTATTTTCAATCAAATTCAAGTTCTTCTACCATTCTTTAGTATGGTAGCATCTCACATGACCACACTTGAATTGGACAGTAATATCTGACACTTAAAGTTCAGCCTATACAGGGCTTTTTGCTCACTATGACTCTAGATCACTAAAGGAGTATGAAAAACAAGCATACTGTTTTGCAAACTTTTGATAATGCCAAACTTTGCCACTTTTAATTTGGCAAATCATTTTTGACCTGCTGAGCTTTCAGCAGCTCAGAGGCATGTTGGTCTAAACTACTGCCTTGAAGGATTATGAGATTTAAAATGATACTTTGTGGGGAAAAATCACAAAAACACACTTATGAAGATTTTACAGTGATGGTAATCCATAACAACACAGAGAATAGGACTCAAACCACGTACAATGGACTCTGGATCAGACTACATGCAATGAGTATCAAAACAGTGATTTACACACTGTGCCATCTAGTCACTGGTACTTTCACTGCTGCCACTGAATTAAAGCAGAAATACTGTTTAACATTATCAGAGTGGTGCAAAGCATCCCATTCTATTTGGATAGTCATCACTAGATCATACCTGGATTGATACAGAGAAAGACAGGGAAGTGCTGGAGAGGGTGCAGCGAAGGGCTACAAAGATGATTAGGGGGCTGGAGCATCTTCCTTGTGAGAAAAGGCTGAGGGATTTGGGTCTTTTTAGTCTGGAGAAGAGAAGAATGAGGGGGGATCTCATAAATGTTTGCAAATACTTAAAGAGAGGGTACCAGGAGAATGGGACCAGTCTTTTTTTCAGTGGCGCCCAGTGGTAGGACAAGAGGTAATGGGCACAAACTTGAAAATAGGAAGCTCCATCTGAACACGAGGAGGAACTTCTTTACTTTGAGGGTGGCAGAGCACTGGAACAGGCTGTCCAGAGAGGTGGTGGAGTTTCCGACTCTGGACACATTCAAAACCCGCCTGGACACCATCCTGTGCAACCTGCTCTAGGTGGACCTGCTCTGGCAGGAGGGGTTGGACCAGATAATCTCTAGAGGTCCCTTCCAACCCCTAACACTCCGTGAATCTCCTAAATGAGACCTGTACCCTTTTGTGGGAGAATACATCTTGTTCTGCAACAGCCAAACAGCTGTCAGAGGTGGGAGACTGCCTCCTTCCTTTGAGCACAGTACATCACAGCAACCTCAGCCTGATCCTCCAGAAAACACGTGTACCAGCACAAGGGAGGCTCCTGCTCAGCAGCAGGAAATGGGGTTTGGCCATGTAAATGATATCTGAGCCACAGAGCCAGCAGGTTATTTACAATAAGTAATGAGCAACAACTAAATTCAACTTCAGTCAAAGCTTTCTGTTCCAAAACTTCTAAAATAGCTGTATTAAAAGTCATCTAAACCTCTGTTAAAAATGAGACTAATTACTACGATATCAGAGAGAAATTCTCTTCACAAAACCCTGTTATTCTAATCTTCCTAAACGTACAGAACTCAGAAATAAGGCTGAAGTCAGGATCTGTCATGCAGAATCAAGAACAGTACTTTGCCCTAAGTAGTCTATGTTATATGTTGCATTATATTGCTTGAAAACAAACTGTATTGATAGGACATAAGAATAATTTTACCTAATCTAAATACGTAGGATTCCAGAAAAAGAAGGGCAGACAGAAGGCCAAAAGCATGAATTATGCATACTGTGTCATCAAACTTCTCTCCTGCTTTAGAGCTGTAGCAGGTTTTGCATGGAAAAAGAAATTAGGATGGAACATATATTGAACAATTTTCTCCATAACTGGTTCTTACTCACCTTAAATGTAAAATTTTATTTAGCTTATATCACAGGGAGACATCCTTATTAAAGTAGCACATTTACGTGGGTCCCTTTGAAAGGATTTAATGCAAACAAGTCTGAAATAATTGAAGGGAAGACATTTTCTGACTGTTCTCAGAAGAGCTTAGTGAAAAAGAGGATAGCAGGAAAGAATTACTTTATTATATTGATTTTCTTGGGGGGGGGGGGAATCAAAGTTAGGTAGGTCAAAAAAAACAATTCTCTTTTGTAAAAAATCAATAGAAATACACAGAACATGAGTGAATTTACATGATTGTAACCATACTGCAAAACAAGATCTGCACATTATTACTCTAATAAGGCAGGTAATGTAAGAGACTAGCTTGGTTCATTACTACATGCTAATATTTTAAAATAAAGCACAATGTATACACATTTTTTCCTACTTTAATCAAGCCATTAATCTGAAATATGACTGATTATGTATTACAACTCACCAAAATATGTTGAGTCATAGCACATGACTGGCCTACAGCTGCTTAAAACACACCTACCCAAAACTGAAAACTAGTTCTACACAACACTGCGAAGAAAACTATTTAAATCCTTACCCAAGTCATGCATTCTTTATCTCCAAAACTATTCCGCTCTGACAAAAAAAAGTTTCAGCCATCACCTAGAAGCTAAACACACTTAATTTTCACCACAGGTTCTCAGTATTTAACTACCTAAAAGGAGGTTGTGGCGAGGTGGGGGTCAGTCTCTTCTCTCAAGTAACAAGCAACAGGACAAGAGGAAACAGCCTCAAGTTGTGCCAGGGGAGGTTTAGACTGGATATTAGGAAAAGCTTCTTTATTGAAAGGGTTATCAAGCACTGGAACAGGCTGCCCAGGGAGGGGGTGGAATCGCCATCCCTGGAGCTATTTAAAAGATGGGTGGATGTGGTGCTGAGGGACATGGTTTAGGGGTGGTTTTTTGGCATAGGTTTATGGTTGGACTCGATGATCTTGAAGGTCTCTTCCAACCCAAGTGATTCTCTGATTCTGTTTCGCTGGGTGTTGAACTGCAAAGTAGAAATTAATGTCTACTAGTGCTTCAGTACTCGGTAAAACCTAAAATTCTAATACCTTCTTTAAATTAATAGAGTTTCACATCAAATACCTGAGAAGGAGCCCCTCCTTTACTTGATTAACACCCTCCAGGGGACACCTGCAGTCCCAGGTACTTGAAACTGCAAGTGTTTTGGAGCACTAATCTCAGCTCAGTGGTAGCAATTGCTATTGTTAACATCAAGTATATGAAAATTAGCTACAGGACTAAGTCACAGTTTCCAGTAGGACCCAAGCTGAGGGCATAACTTGTGTTACATCCTGAATGTACAACCCAGTACCTGGCTGTGAGACTCAAGGGTCCCAGGCATCCAGCCTGAGCCCCTTCACTGCAGGGCTCCAGCCACCCCACTAGACCTCCCCTGATCTATGAAAGACGCATTTGATTCCCTACATTTCTTCTGTAGCTCCCCTACCTTGGATGTAAAAAAACCCCATATTTGTATAAACATCAAAAGAGCTTCAAGCAACATCACCCTAAATCCACCAGAAAGCAGTAGATAATCTACTGGAAATGAGGACCCGCAGGTCGATTTTGAAGTTTTGTAACTGATATCAAAACTTCCCCTGACTTTATCAGGGGTAGAATTAATGAGATTGGAACACAGAGTTTGAGGTATCTTTTGTTGATAAACTTTTTCAAGAAAAAACAAGAGAACAGCAACTGAGATAAATCTCTTATTTCAAAGTTTTGCGTCGCTCACAGGCACAACGAGGACTTGATGATGTGTCTTCCGACTCCCCCTCCCCTAGTATACAGTCTGAGACTCAAACCCATTTCTTTGAATTATTTAAGCCTCTTCTGAGATTATTCATTATAGCAAATGTAAAAAAAACTAAACTGCAACCTCCACAGAACTTCTAATATTAAAACAGCATCATGTCTTCTACTGAATTCATATTGGACAATCATTATATACTAATTATTAAAACAGGCCATTAAAGACATATACTTTTCTCACTTTTTCAAAGAGTACAATCTGCCTTCCTACTGCTAAATGAACTGAGCAGTGCCAGGATAGTCAAACTCTTTAAAAAAGCTAACAAAAAGTGTTCTAAAATCAACAATTAAATTCTCTTCCCCTCAAAGAAAAAAAAAATGTACTCCAAAGCAGTACTAAATATTTTCTCATTTCAAATAAGGAATCATGCATTCACTTGCTTTCCAATAGCATTAAATAATATATATACACACACATATATATCTCTTTTCCATAAGCAAATAATTTTACACTCCTGACAAATAAACATAGCAAAACTGTAACATCAGAATAAAGGCCACAATATAAGGCTGCACTCAGCCTTGCACAACGTTCATTATTTCCAGTAGAAATTCACACAATTTCCTCAAGTCTTACATAAATATTGCCCGGTTTTGTTTCTGTATCTCCACTCTAACGTTCATCAACCAGCAAGAAGAAAGTTTTTGCTCAAGATACCCATTGACCAACTCTCTTCAACTTCAGTTTAAAAAAAAAAAAAAAAAAAAATCAAAAACTCTGAGCAGAATCCTTTCCCACCAGCCAGGCAGTGCAGAGGGGGTTCAGAAAACCTTTCCAAAACCCAGCTTCAGTCTGCCTCAATGAGGGCATAATCCAGCCACAGCTTTTCATTGCTACCATCTGAGTTTGCCATGGGAAAAATCCAGACCTTTGCAAACATATTGTAATTCAGTGTTTGTTTATGGCAACAGTTAAGACACCTCTAGCTTTCATTTTCTTTTTAACTGTTATTCACTGTTTATGACTTCTGAGCCACAGAGGAAGGAAGGAGACAGGAATCTGCTTTGCCAGTTGCTGCCATGGCACCAGACTGCCCCCTCGGTGCTCCTGCAGACATTCATGGAAGCGTGAATGAAGCACCAGGAGTAGCTGGGGAGGTCAGCGTGAGAAGACAACAACCGCTCAGAGGAGAGGCACAGAAACAGGTGATGGGACAAGTCAGGGCACCCCTGTGTACACAGCTTGTGTTCTGCCTGCAGAGCTCCCATGCCTGGACAGGAGCAGGAGAAAAGCAACCACAACTCTTCTTTCTTATTTCCTACTTTTTGCTCTGTTCTTTAAAGTTTTGACTTCCTGCGGTTACCCTACAAATGTCCTTTTCATGGTCGCTTCTGTTTGTTTCCTTGTCCCTTCTATTCAATTAATTTTCTTTTCCTACCTAGCTTTTTATTGCCTGCATATTTCCCCCTTTGCTACTTTCTCCATTCTCTTTAAGTTTTTTTTCCCCATTTGAAAGGGCCAATTTGTTTTTAGTGAGGAAATCAAATGCTTTTGCAGGACTACAGTTTTAACTTTGCTTTTGTCTTTTAAAAGAACATGAACATAAACATTTATAGCCACTGAATAATAAACATCAGAAGATCTTCCTTGAGAAAAATATATTTTTAATTATGCATTCACAACTGGCAGATATATTTGACTTATTTTTGTATACTTTACTGCAGAAAGTCTAAGTAAATATAAAGTAGAAAAATTCAGAATATGTTACTCACCACATTTGTTTATCCTGGTAACCAGACGTAAGTTTTATGTCACCCAATAGAGATGCTTCTCATTTTCCTTCTTCATGAGTCTGTCTGATAGGTATTAAGAAAAAAAAATGTAAATATTCAGAGTAACAGCAGCACATAATAGCAGGGAAAAAAGGGCACGCAGGCCTTTCCCTCTCTATGTAAGAGGAACTGCCTTCTTTGAAATACGAGACAAGATTTACACCTAAGCTGCTTGGGAACTTCTCTCTGTTATAACAACTGGCAGCCAGTTGTTGACATAGACAATTCAGCATAAACTCGAAGCAAAGACAGAGGAGGCAACCATGGCCACCAGCAGACTTTACCTCCTGCTCAAAACCACACCGAGCTTCATTGACTCAAACTGCAGCTTCCCTCATCCACAGTGTATAAGATAATTGCATCAGCACGCAACTGCTGAGCTGACAGATAATTCAACACAAACATAGCATTTCAAATTAGAGTTGAACCCAAAGAAGCCAGTGAACTTGAACTGCCAAGGAAAGAGGTGGGACTTCCTTTATAATGACCACCATTTAGACCAGCTGTGCTTGTTTCCTCAGAGGCAGTCTTATTTCACACAGATGTGGTGAAATTTCTTTATTGAACTTTGTCAGTCAAACGTTATCCTAATTTCTTTGGCATATAAGCAATGCTTTGAGAGCTGGTCTCATCTCTACAATGAGAGTACCAGAGTCACGATAGGGTTACACAGACCAAAACAGAAATACTGGTTTGATTCTGCAAGTTTTTCACTCCCTGGCCACAAGATAGCTAACATGCTAATCCCCCAGCAATGCTGCACTTGGTACCTACCCAACAGCACCCAACCAATGTTAAAAACCACACTACAGAGCAAGAATTATAAGGCGCTCAAGACAGAAAACAGGGAGACATCTCCTGAGGGAAGAAGCACAAATTCATAGAATCATAGAATGGCTAGCGTTGGAAGGGACCTTAAACATCATCTAGTTCCAATCCCCCTGCCATGGGCAAGGACACCTCCCACTAGACCAGGTTGCTCAAAGCCCCATCCAACTTGACCTTGAACACTTCCAGGGATGGGGCATTCACAGCTGCTCTGGGCAACCTGTTCCAGTGTCTCACCACCCCCACAGTAAAGAATTTTTTCCTAAGATCTTGTCTAAATCTAACCTCTTCCAATTTAAAACCATTACCCCTTGTCCTATCACTACACTCGCTGATAAAGAGTCTGTCCCCATCTTCCTTGTAGGTCCCCTTTATGTATTAGAAGGCCACTATAAGGTCTCCCTGAAGCCTTCTCTTCTCCAGGCTGAACAACTTCAACTCTCTCAGACAGTCTTCACAGGAGAGATGCTCCAGCCCTCTGATCATCTTCATGGCCCTCCTCTGGACTTGTTCCAACAGGTCCATGTCATTCCTACTCTCCTTCCAGCAGCTCCAGAAGAGACATAGCCTCTCAAGTCCTGCAGGGACTGAAGCAAAGTCCCCGTAATAATACAAAAGAAATGTCTTTAGTAAAGGACCCCTCATGGCCACCACCACAGTGAACCTGTTAAAAAGAATCAAATTGCGACACTGAAAAAAAAGCAAATTCCTGGAAACCAGCACAGAGAGACAGCCTCAACGCATTCAAGGCAACACCAAGCCAAACGGGAGCAAACCAGCCCCCCTGCCCTTTCCCTAGCCATTACACGGCTCCTGATCAGGGTAACCCAACACACCTCCTCCAAATGCCATGCCACCCACCCAGCCGCTCTCCTGCCTCCCCTTAGGGCAGACTCCCTGCCTGCAGCTGGGGCCATCACAGCCTCCCCTGAGCTGGTGACAGCTTTCGTTATCACCAAGCACATTAGGAGCTGTGCCAGCCACCTTCTCTTCTAGCTTAAGATGAGCAACTCATTCAGCAGAACAAAGCTTGCGTGAAGGTGTATAGGGATACGCTTGCTTCTAAAGTAATGCTAAAAGGGGCTAAATGGCAACTTTATCTTTGATACGCTACAGCAGACTGTAGCAATATGAGATCCGTGCTGGCCTAAAGCTTAAAGAAGCGTTTTTGTGAGAAGGCATAGTCCTTAAATCTAATCCATATTGTGCTGCACCCGCTGTAAGTCTTTGTCTTTTTACTGAAGTGTTATTGCTTTAGAAATACAATTATTGCTGATAATCATTTAAATCGAGGACTAAAACAGTTCACTGCAGACCCTGTGAGGCTGCTGAATGCGATGAAAAAAAGCCCCTTGAATTCTAATAGGAATAGAAATGCTGTAATAAACGCAAGTACCATTTTCCTGTGGGTATCTGAGCAGTCTTATTACGTGTTTATCTGGAAATGTATCTCAATACACAAATATCAGGCACATTTGTGGCAAAATTTATTTATTGACAGACAGACTTAGTGATATATAAAGTTAAATTAGTGGCAAAGGAGAACAGGCTATTTTGTTATGCTCTTTGGTACTTCCTGAAATATATCTGGATCTTTTTATCTGCCTATTGTTAATGGTTAGAAAAGGTGAACAACATTAGTGTGTAATAATGAGCTGCAACTAGGCAGGACCTGTGCACAGGAAGATTTCTCTTCCAGGAGCTGTTGAGAGCCTTTGGGTTGCACTGAAGACCACAGGAGCAGAGGACAGCTTCAACCTTTCCAAAGCTGACCCTGTAGCTCGAAGTTTCATTAGGACATCTTGCAGTAGTGGAGCACTCCTAGTCTTGCCTACGATCCTGAGGCGTAAAGACTGACCGTATAAAAAATCTGGCTAAAGTGTTCCAGCTATCAGACTGGAGCATGAGGCTGGAATGATAGTGAGGGAAGAGGGAAGAAGAGAGAGTAGTGCTCTTCCTCATCTGACATAGTGCTACTATCCCTATGAAAAACAAAATACAGACCTTCTTAACAACGTGTTCCAAATGTACGGTACATCTTGAAACTGACACAGGTTGGCTGGTGTGGAGGCAGGTATGTTTTATTACAGCTTGGAATCAAAGCAAAAATTTTCTGTACGTCTACTGTTTCTCTCCTTGAATGGAAACGGAGATACTTGGTTTACAGAAAAAGAAAAAGAAAAGAAGAGAAAGAAGAAAAAAAACCCAAAACCTCAGGACTAGCGTTCTGAACAGAAAGTAAGTATGAAAAAGTGTCTTTGCCACAAATTGATAATAGTTTGATTTGCTTTGACAATGAAAAAAATAAACTGAAGAAAAAATATCAGGACAGACTATTGTGTTCTTACTGAAAATTATCTGGTTGGCAGCTTCTCCTCTGTGATGCACTTTTCTTTAGCTAACAGGAAGAGTTTGCTGCTGTCTTGAAGTTCTCCTTTTAAACAGTGAGATTCTGCCTTTAAATACAGTAACACTTCCCTCATTGCTGAATTATCTCTGGGTTACAATGCTGAATTCATAATGATTCCTACCTGAGTAGTAAGCAGCCACAGACTGGAGAGTGAAGCTCTTTTGCTCTTTTGACATACTGTCCTGTGACCGCAATAGAAATAAAATGTTTTTATAGCTCATCTTGTTATAGCTCGCTCACAGGAAAGTTTTCTGACCCCAAAGTCCTTATCGCCAAGATTGTCCAACTGTTCTGTTTTGTGTAAAAAGGCAGAGTTAAGGCAACCCTACCAAAAACCATTTTTTTAATAAAAAGTTACTTTTGCAACATAACAGGGTTTTAAATCCGCGTTGCGAGCAGAGAGACGTTTTTGAGCAAGACGGTTGCACTGAAAATGTGAAACTTGGTAGCACTGTAAGATGCTTCCCTGGAAGAAGGATGAAAAGTCTCCAAATCCTTTTTCTTTTTTTAATTTGTCATGATTTTGAATTCATATGCTCCTTTCCATACACATAAGTACACGAAAGAGCGGAAGAAGCAGCAGGGAGTGTTTTGGCACTGACTGTTGGGGTTTATTTAACGACAGAAGGTTCCTGCTTTCAGACTCCGTGCTGCTCGCATGTATTACTGCAGAACAAGAGAGCGCTGCACTCCAATGTCCCCTCCAAGAGGTGGCTGGTGTGACTTCTCTCTCTGCCCAACTGCTTCTGCAAGACCTTGAAAGATCTTGCACTGCAGAAATATATCTATCAGTTCCCGGCCATTATTGGCTTTGGCTAGACTGCAGCCATTTACTATAATAGCATGGAGCATCTCATGAAAGGAAATAGGGTTTTTTTATTGGAATATTGTACTTTAATACATCTCTGAGAAATAAGGAAATGAAATGTGTAAATAAACACATTAGAGTGAACTGAAACAAAGAAAAATGCAAACCCTTTAACAGCTTAAAGTATTTTTAATAAATATATCAGCTGTCTCATTTTCAAGTATCAATTACAGAAAATCAAGGAAATGGATATAAATACACAATAAATTGTGTGCTGCTTCAGTACACATTTGTTTTATAATGTTTTGCATCACAGCATAACCTTAATTCTGACCTTAAATAAATACTGCTACAAGAGAACTCTCACATTCTAACTACAACAACAACAACTACTTCTGCAAAGACAACCCTAAAAAAATTATTTATATACACATTAACGATATCTACTGAGAAGCATCAAATACAAGTCTGCACATACATATATTCTTAGAGTAAGTGGAAAAATACTTCAGTAGACTATCTGGTAGAACTAACAGAAGTCACAGCAATTAAAAATACTTTAAAATTCTACAGCCTCTTAATATATTAGACTATTAAAATGTCTGTAAGAGTATCCATTAACATGTTGATGTAAAGAATCCCCAGCATACTGTCCAGGGTCATGACTGTAGCACTGTCGTGAAGTATGTACTACTTTGCACTCGGATGAAAGTGTGTTTATTAGGGGCCTGAGAGCTTAGCTGCTATGTCCAGAAGTATTTATTTCTTTCATTTTAAAAAGCTTGTTTTCTGGTGATTTGTTATTACCATTTGCCCAATGAATTAGATTTTTAGGTTTGGTTTTGATTTTTTCTGAGGGACTTCTATGTAATAAAGCTACAGTGTTATAAATCACAGAGGGAAATGTGCATGTGGATCAGCTCAGCTGGGCTCTCTACAGCCAGAGTTACAGCCTGGGGACTCGACGGTACTGCAGCAGATTGCCCCTTCGCAATCTCCTTTCAGCAGTACTTATGGACTTGCTATGGGCATCCTTCCAGATGGCAGCACCCAAAGAAGTGTTTGCATATATTTACCTCTATTTGGCACCCTTTTGCCCTGCCCTTGCTACAATTCTCCATACAGCTCACGAAGAAATTCAGAAAATTGAACCTAAATGAGATTACCTTGATAATACAGCGTTCCTTTGGAGGCCACCTTTGAGAACAAGGTACGATACTGCAAATCTCCAAGCTGAGCAGGTGTGATAATGAATTCAAGAGCTGCGAATGTGTCACTGTGAATTCAGTTGTTCTCAAAGCTTAATACGTGCATGTTGCAATTTGATGATGCTTTATGCAATCGCAGGGTTGTTACTGTCAGAAACAATCTGTTTACTTTGCATATTTTCACATTTTTGTGAGCTGCCTAGATTCTATCTTCTGCAATTGGAATGGAGATTTACCAATTTATTTTATTTTTCAAGATGAGTAGCCTTGCAAAGGATCTGAAAAGGTCCCAGCATGCAGAATTTGGGAAAATTCTGGGGCATAATGATATTCATGAGGATTCAGATTCCACATTCATCTGACCTTGACAGTTGAAACAAGGCCAGAGGATCTCAAAGACCAGGCTCCATGGGTCAGAAAATGCCCGGAAAAGAACAGGTTTGCTGGCATAATACTCTGACATTGGATGGAGAGGCTCTTAGCAATGAAAAAACAATATAAACAGCCTGGCAGCAGCAATGATGGCCTTAATGGGTTCAGAATAAAAGGGGGAGAAAAACATTCCTCCTGGTCCCCTCTCCATGCAGCCTGTGGAGAAGGCAGGCATGTGAAGAGAGGGTAGTGAGTCAACTCTGAGATTGATCACCAGGCAACGCAGCCCAGGCTACCATCTACCCACCCACAGGGCAACAGGCTCATGGTAGGATGGAAGCAGGCAAGAATCAGAGGGTTCCCACATCTCCTCATCACTTGGAGGAGCCATTGTGAGCTCTTCTGACCAGAAGACAACAATTGGAGTCATTACCTATTAGAACCGCTCTCACCTGCACTTGTCTGCTGAGATGAGGATGCTCATAGCTAGGATGCTAATGGGTCTGTCTCATCATTTCTGCACCTGCTCCAGCCTGAATGCTGTCAGCCTAGCTTAACTCCTTTCTGCTGGCTTCACTGGTCCCCTGACTTGAGGAACTGGGACAGACCTAGCTTTAAAGCAGTTGAAAACCCCAGCTGGGATACCTTTTTAATGTAGAAACTCACATTTAACTTACTGTACTCTCAGAAAAACTCTTCCCATGGAGTCTCTTCAATAAAGGGACACATAAAAAACTATGAGAGTAAAAGCGGTGTTTTCAAAGTTGCTTGTTTTTCTACTAGCATTTCTGTCATTAAAGAAATCATATTTAATTATGGGCTACTTTAAAAGTTCATCTCCTTTTAAGTTACCTATTACATTGCTAATTGAACCCTGATATCATATTTCACATACATTTTATATCTAACGTATAGATCATTTATTTGCAAATCTGTAGGTCCCATTCAGGTCACTACGAATGACACAAGTGCACCCTCTTGAAGGCAGCCAGTGCACAGTGTCTGGGTTGTTTCAATTAAAAGTCGTTTTCTGGAAGCTTTTAAAACTTTAACCAGGAGGTTTGCAAAGTAGAATCCTCCCTTGAGACACCTGCATTGTCAGGCTCCTGTTACAATTTGTTTTATATCATACGCAATATCTACAAAAAATGCAGGACTTAATTATTTGCCTCTAGATCGTGAACAGGATAGAAACTGGGGTGTTGCCTTCTTGCGTGAGGGGTAGCATCCACCAGCTGGCATTCAAGAAAAACACACTCATTCTTCAGTTCACAAGCCAGATTTAACTGTACTAAGAGATTCCAACAAAAACATTGTACTCTAAATTTGAATCTGAAAAAGCTGAGTTGCAGAAAATGAGTAAAGATAGTGGTTTATAATACAGTTTGGAGCCTTATGTCTAGCTATTGCTACTAATGTGACTGCAATTGCAGTTCTTAACAATTTCCAGACACTGAATATAATCCTTCGCTGATATTTAAATAAGTGCCACATCTCTGAATTTAATTGATGTCATATAACACACACAGGATTATATTACCTGAGTATCTCAACCGCCACATGCACACTTTCCACACTATTTGCTAAAAAGGAAAACATCTTGCTATGTATTTCCCTCCTGGTAGGAAAGCACCAGTACAGCTGGCAACATCCCCTTCTGCAGTTGTTGAGTCCCAGAGGTTGGCTGAAACAACATGTTTTGTTTGCTTTCAGTCATATGCTCATTTGATAAACGCCTTCTTTGCATTATAAAATCATAATGATTTCACAAACTTCAATATAAATTCAGTTAAACTTTGCAAGAAGCCAATGTGGTGGGAATTCAGGGCATGCTACGCTTCCAAAGCAGAGGGCTTCATGGACTAAGCATTCGAAGGAGCCAAGGACGGGTAGGTTTAAAAGTAAAACAAAACTGTATTTAAAAGTGGTTTTGCAAACTGGACTTTAAAAGCAAAGCACTTTTGAAAATCTTCAGATCCACAGTTTTCAAAAGTCTAGGCTTTAAGTTTGAAAACCACATAGAAAAATAAGCAAAAATTTAGATATGCATTTAAAAGTTGGCTACAGATTTTGTGATAACAAAAAAAAAATCCAGACTTTTTCAGTGACATATTAATTGGATAAGGTCAACTGTTAGTGTTACAGAAAAGAAATTCAAAACACATAAGTTCTATTTAAAAGAAATAAATTAATATTCTTTTTTTCCTGAACTAAAACTTTTGTGTTTAATTTACTTTTAAGAATGTTTGATCTGTGCAACTGGTTCTTTGATGGAGAAAAAAAAATCTGAATGTTTGTAGTGGTAAGGTTAAAATCACATTTTCTTAATCCTTGAAGTGTGTATTCCTGACAGCAAAGTTAGAGGGATATCTAAAAAATTCCTGCTTTTAGTAGCAGTTGAGAGTACAGCCCACTTTCCAGGAGACGCTCAGCGGCGTGCAGGTTTGGGCCCACAGGTCTTGGATCAGTGAAAAGATTATGAAAGCAGCACATTCCTGAAATGTTAGATTCTGCTTGCTTGCTTGCTTGCCTTCTTTCCCCTAAGGCTGTCTGGGGTTTTAATCTACATTTCTGAAGTTTATATGATTTCTCTTGTGTTATTTCCAAACTGGTTTTTAGATGTTGGAGAGAAGTGTAACAGGATTGAGAAATTTCACAAACTCTAAGTTAGCATTTTCTATTTTAAGATGTTAAGCTACGCGCATTCCTCTTTTCAAAAGACAGTCTAATGAAAGTAAAATTAGTCCAGAAAGTCAATTTGGGACTTACTTTCATATCTTTTTCACTCAAAATATATTTAAGATTACGATACCAAAAAAAAAAAAAAAAAAATAGACTTGGTCCCTGGAAAGCTTAAGGATTGTTTACGCCTGTTTGCTTAATTTTTTTTTTTTTTTAATGTGGTTAGCATCTAAATAAACCTTATCAAACATTTCTTGCTCCGCTGACAATTTTCTGACCTCCTAGTCGAAGATCTGAGCCCTAACTTGGTTCATGGATGAGTAATCACAGCAGGTCCACAGCAGAACCTATCCTAGAACTACAAATATATCATCTGCAGCATTGTAAATCAAAGCCTCAAAGAGCATCATTTAGCCTGAAGCTAAAATTGCTTGTTTATCAGATGGTGCCTAGCTTAGCATGGAGCAGTTCCTTGTAAATCTCAGGGACCTTTTACAGCATATACTTAAGCAAGCATATTGGCTCCTGGGAGACTTTCCGAGAGCTTTAATGACTGCAGACTGCTAAAAGATCCAGGCCTTGGTTTAGTTAAGTGGTTACTTGTACAGCTTGGCTCCATTTTGTAAACTCCCAAAGATAAGGTGTCTGCTTTATCTGGGGAAAGAGCAAGCATTAGTTTCTTAGGAAATCTTTATATCCTAAGTGTTAATGTTCTTGTGGCTTTTGGTATTTTGACCTTTGTCTGCTCACTTTTGATTTACGGTGGGAGCAGAATCTTTTCCCCCTAAGCCCTTCCTATGTTTTATAGCTACTTTGAAAAGCGCAGTGAAATACTCGCAGCACAGCTTTTAAAAGGAGGTGTAAGGCTGCACTATTCATAAATACGTTGTATGGCTCGGGGATCTCTAAGAACAAGGAATTAAGAAGACCACCCATTGCATCTCCTATTATTATTTGTTATTTTATTTCATTTCCTAATAAAATGGGTGGCCACAGCGGCTCCACGGACCGCCACTTCGTGCAGCCCAGGTCATAGCCCAGGCTCTTGGCCCCCGTTGGCACCTAGCCCCCCTGTGACAGAAAGGCTCGTGGAGTCCAGCCGGGAGGAGGTGGTAGCAATGGGAAATCACCCAGGCAGCTCCCCTTGGCTTACCACTTGGAGAAGCACTTGCTGTTGTCATGAATAACACATTGGCTGGATTTACCACTAGGACACTGTTGGCCAGGCAGCTACTTGCTGGTAGATACTTGCATACACTCGATGTAATTTGCTAATTGTAGAGCTTGTTATATGGGTCTCTCACTTTTTGATTTGAATTAATTAGAGTTCACCTCCGTACAGCCACCTGCTGTGCTGTCACACGCAGCATACATTGGTACAACAAAAACAAGGAATTTTTTTAATAGGCTTATTCAAGCAAAATCTGCTCCCACTTAGATGTGTGAAATGGCATCACTACAATGTCATAGACTAAGAAGGGGAAGATCATTTATTTCAGCTGGCATGGTAATGATGCAAATGAGAGGAAAAAACGGTCCATTGCATTTATAGGCAGAAGGCCCAATGCATTTAAAATCTAATTTGACTTTACCAATTATTCAATATTGTTAAGCCGTCCTCACCTTTCATATTTTTTCCCTTGCTCCAAGTTAAGAGCAAGAAGGTCTGATTTCTGTTGCTGTTAGTAGCGGTGCTAACATGTCTCAAAACCAAGAATTTTCCCCGGTCTTTTGAGTGCAAACCTCCTCCAGCACCAATGCAAGGATTTGCCCGAATTCCTGTGGGTAAGCACATGCCACTTATAGAACTGAAAATATGCTCCCTTGCTGCATGTTTTTCAAACAGAACAAATCATTATAACACACAGATACGGAAAAGCTAAATAACTTTAAAGGTGCACAGAAGCAGCTGTCTTTCAAAGCTGCTACTTTCAAACTACACTGAAAAAATAAGAGTTTCCCTTTCACTAGATATTTATGTTGGCAATGGCAGATTTATTTGTATTACGTTGTATTATAATTGTATTATGCGATGGCATTTGTTTGCTTTCTTACATTTTAGGAAGGGTATTGAAAACCAAATCCTGTTTTCTTATACACAACTCAAGTAAGTAAGCTTTTGCACAAAAGATGTCAGGACTTCTGAAGTACATCTGGAGTTATTTTTTCAGCACAGGATCAGTAATGGGCAACATATTTACTCCATTACTATGTAAAGACTTTTGAGCTGGCTTTGAACTACCTACCTGTTGCGGTCTAGGTTGGGTTGCCAGGCGCTCAGGGCAAAAAAACTCACCCTGGTGGGCTCTTTCCCCTAAAACTCAACTTTTGTCCCCTGTTCAGTACCATTTGCTGTTCTGCGTGTGATTTGGATGTTCAGTCAGGGACATATTTCTGTCTGCACACAGAGAAACTTTTTTAAATCTGACACGTACTCTACAGGAGATATAATACTGTTGATAAGAGAAATTGTGATAGCTTCTGATTTTTATTGGAAGGCAAAAGAAATATAAAATGGGAATTATAGAATGAAAATTACATCCAAATAGCTGGATATATAGATGTATCATACAGCTTATATCAATTTTTCTTTCTGAAAATAATTCATACTGAACCAGTATAAGGGTTTTAACACTATTCATGTTTTCACAGGAGTCCTTTTGTGGCCTTATACAAAATGCATCTTTTACAGCAAATTAATATTTGTAAGAATTAGGGTTTCTTACAAATGCATACTTTTAGTAATAACAATATTTGGCATGGTTTGGCACTTTATAAATTCAGAACACTGTACCACTTGAATCTTTAACTCCATTCTCCCTCTATGATGAAAGTGTCAATACTGTCATTTGACAAATAGAGAAACTGAAATAGCGCAACATATTTGGTTACCCAGGATCACATAGGCTATAGCTATAATGTAGTTAAACATATGGCTGCTGCTTGCACCAGCAAGGGCTGCTCCCAGGAACAGGGTGCTGTGCCGCTGAAGCTGCAAATTCCACCCAGGACCTTGGGTAAACATTGCTGCCTTACCTAAGTACTTTGGGTATAATTTATTGAGTTGCAGTTATGCCTTTGGATGCATGTGGCCACAGAGTGGCAATCAGTAGCAAAGTCAAAATTAAAAATTAGGATTTTCCTTCTTCTGAAAGCAGTGTAATTTCTCCAGTTTTGCTGAACATATCCATTTTGGTGTTTTCAGCTAAAACACACACAAGAGATAATGACTGCCAAGACAGACACGCACAAAAAAAACCCTGTGCCTGCAAGAGTGCACTACAGACTGGAGTTAGCAGGAAGGCAAATAGAAATATTCTGTGGTAAAGGGTACATTGTGCTTTAAACTTTGAAACCAAAGAACTGCAAGAAGAGGCAGCTTCATTTAATGAATGTCCAGTTGTTGATGCAAGTTGTTTCAGAGAGAGCTTAAAGAAAAGAATCCATACAAGTAAAAAAGAAGGCATTCGAGACTTTCAGTCACTGATCCTACAGTTGGACTTAGTGTTTGGTCACTGTCCTCTTTTTTTCTTCAAATACTGTTGCCCCCATGCCAGACTCCCAGGTTTAGTATCACCTGACTCTGTCACTTTGATTCTGTTTCGATTTCAGGTCTGGAGACTCGATCTAGGTCTTTATTCCATGCAATACAAAATATAAAACATGCAAAAAAAAAAATTCATAAAAAGGGAGCTTTCCAACCAATATATTCATTAGAGGAAGAATCATAACTATCCAACAAATGTTTAATCTCCTAATGCCAGTAAGCAGAAGAGGATAATCCTGGACCCACTGAAGTTGAGTGCAAAAACTCTACTGAGTCAATTTGCCTCAAGAGCTGTTCATTTCTGCATGGCTGTATTCTTAAAAGCATCTATTACTTCAAAAGATGTTGAAAATCAATATTTTTGTAACTATATAGAATTTATTGTGTTGGTGTTATTAAGAACTAGACAAGAGTTGGAATTTAAAGGCAAACAATTTTAAAACAGACAAATGGTGCTGATTTTTAACAGTGAAGATAATGAATCAAATTCCTACGAGCAGTAATGGTTTCTGCAGCTCTGGAAACCTCCTAGGTGAAGTCGGAAAGCAGCCCTGGAAGGTTCTCAGGTCAAACAAATATTTGGCTCAGCGCTACAACAGTGGGCTAAATTTATCAGTACATAGAAACTAAAATATAGATGCTAGAATTAGGTAGTCCAGTAATCTCTTCCTGCGCGCGCACTTGGGAATCATGGAAACGGTTTCAAATTCAGAAAAAGTGAGAAAGTTACAATGTTCCAGTTTTACCTAGCTACAGAAATATTTCTAAATGGAAGAAATGGCTGAATTAATAAACGGTTTTTGGGAAGACTATTTCTAAAATGCTCCTGCTGGTTAGCCAGTAGGTATAGAACTTCAAAGCGTTCCCACATCAAGACATACTTTTTGTCTGAGTGGGTTGCTGTCATTGACTTCACTAGACAAGAATTTCAACACAAATTTTCCAGAGAATGTTGTTTCTAAGAGTCTTTAATGAGGCATTTCACAGGTGTGAGCCATCTCAAAAGTAGTAAGTTTATTACTCAAAAATATGAGTTGTGCATGATTGTTTTTGGAGGAGACGTGACTAACTTCAGCACCAAAACACAAGCAGGGAACAGAGGGGCAAGCGAGTGAGACTGCTTTGCTTTTAAGCCAGGCTGGGGAATATCAGGGTTATTTCTGCCCACCTGGAAGCTTCAAGGAGAACACTTTTATTCAGACTATGAGGTCTTTCGGTGGTGGACACACAGTGCCCACGTTTGTTTACGGAGCATGTCATAATTATGGCTATTAAAATAATACCACTGGAAAATGTTTTACTGATTTTTTTTTCCCCTCTGATTAGCCTTAGGGGATAACAAAACCTTCTCTAAACCATGAAACCTGTAAAACTCTTTGCTTTGATAAATCAGCACTCCCTCTTTTCTTTAGCAAAGTCCTGCCGCCCCGTGCAGAGCCTAGTGAGATGTGGTGAGAGGGGCTGGGTCCCTTACCCAGGCAGCTGCCCTGGGGACACCTGCAGGGTCTGCGCTGCCGGCACTTCAGTGAAACTGCAGATATATGGGGAAATAAAAAGGGCAAACATACTTTCCTCTTTCTTCTTCCCCCTTTAGAAAAATGAGAACTTTTTGCAGAGAAAACAAGCAGTGATTTCCACAAGTCAGCTCCATGGGCTCTAGTGAGACTGCACATCGCTCAACATTTCCATACATATGGAGGGTGGAAAAAAATCAGAACCTCCCTTAAAAGGAGGTAGGATTGCTGCACCGACAGAGGAGGTAGCAGTAATACTAAACACACTTAACCATCTCTGATTTTCTCCATCGGAATAAAAGGGGCTTGAGCTTGTCAGAGAAGCACAGCAGGGAATCTGCCATTTCCCTTCCATGTATTAGCATGGGTAACTTCAAGCAAATTTTTTCTTCCTCCATGTTTCCAGTCAGGTCAGTCTCATTAGTGCCACCAAGGCACCAGCAGTAAGGTAGGTGGCTTGCATTTGCTGGTGGTTATTTATTTACTTACTTTTACATTGATCTGTAAATACATCCGGGAGCACTTGCACCATCTGCTGCGCATTTGTCAGTCACTGACTGGAGGGTGGACATCTGGGGATGTCACTGGGTTTTGTTGATTTTCCCCCATTAGAGCTACCGTTTCCTTTTTAAGCACGATGCAAGCAAAGAGCCTGGCTGACTGTAGTGCAAAGGAGGATGAGTATGTGATGCTACCTCCAAATCCTCCGGGTCTGAGTTGTCTCCCAAGCTTCCTCCCACTTGGTAGAGCTCAGAGCACGAAAACAGCATGAAGTGTAAAAAGATCAATCCTAGCGCTCCTTTGCAAAATGAATAGCAACATTGAGTGCTAATACAACAGACAAACTGAAGTACCTCCCATGCATCCAGGACATCACAAAACCCCAGATCTGGGAAAAATCACATCATTTAATATGTTCCCCTAAATTCTGTTTTGGTAGCTGTAGCACACCACAGATGCAGATGGGGAATGCTGAGGCTGCCTGCCTGGGCTCCAGAGCCAGAGCCAGAATGTTCATTAATACTCTTCAGAAAATCCCTGTTTTGTCACAAGTGATTCAGCCTTATCTCCCCTTTTGCCTGTGTATCTACTATCTGCACACTTACAAATATAGGACTTCTTACAGGTATGGTCTCTGGAATCATCAACACTGTGTTACCAAATATTCGTTTAAACCCTGACTTTTGGGACAACTGAAAATAATCAACTGATTTTAACATAAGAACTTCTAACTTATTTGGAGCATATTTAGTTTATGTTTCTAAGATAAGCCTCTTATTCTGAAAACAAAAATTCAGAGATCGTTACCTGATTCAAGCTACTGGTCTGCAAGAAAAAAAAAAGGCAACACACTGATATCACAAGAAGTGAAATAATCACTGCCAAGCCCCAGCATTTTCTGCTTTGAAGATAGCCAGCTTTATGCATTCTGCTCGAGACAAATGGCAAATGCTGCCACAAGGACATCCTTGTGCTGGGAGAGGTAAGTGCGGGGACAAAACAAAGCCACTCAAGGTGTGCTCCAATGCACAGGGGACTCCAGCCAAAGGGGCTGCACTCTGTGGTCCTCAGCCCCTCTGATTCTGAGGGCACCTGGCCTTCACCCCCAAAAAACATAGTTTGTTGAGGCTAGAGTAAACTGATTGCAGCTTATAAACATAGCTATGGCTATGCCTGATCATAAAAATTCAAGCCTGTTGGAGCTGAAAAGTTACATGGGTAGGTTTGTATAGCACACATGCATACAAATTTTTCAAATTTTCCAAGTGGTTTCCCAGATAGCACCCTACTTAGAGATTTTGTCATTAAGTTTTTAAAAATCTTTTATTTCCTACCACTCATAGTTCACAAGATACATAAGAGAAAGAGGTTTCACGTGTCAAGCATTTTTCTGAACAGTAATTAAAGACTAACATAGCATTGATAACACTGCAGTTCAGTGTCCATTGTAGTAGACATTGCCTAAGGTCGCACCCGGCAGGCAGTGGAACGTTTGAGTAGCACACACTGTACCAAAACACGTTACCCAGGAAGTTTTGTTTGCTTTGCTTTTGGCTCTACAGTGGTAGACCAAAAGGAATTCAGAATTAGCTGGTGGCCTGCAAGCTTTGCTAGCTATAAAAGCCTCATAGATTATTGTAGGCACTGTTGTTGAGCCAGTTGTTATCACTATATTCTATAAATATGTTAGAATAACAAGGAAGTCATAGCGAGCGCCATTGGGATCCTCGTTGGGGAGGGAGGGAAGGAAGACCTGTTTGCCCACCTTCCGTGGACTACCACTACAGCCTACAGCTCCTGCTGCCACCAGGAAAACAAACTGGGAACAGAGTGATTGCGCGTTAATGTCGTTATGCTGTTAATTTCAGAGAGTTCAGTTAGTTAGAAGAGGCTTAGCTGAAAAGCCAAATTACTGAAAAGAAAATTGGTTCTGTTTTACCTCAAACCGGGACAGTTAATTCAACAGTGTAATGCTACCACACTTCGCTTTCTTTCGGAATTGTCTCTTGCATTCCACCTAGGGTATATAGCATTACAGCCATTTCTGCCTGTACGGGAGTCATGGACCAAATTTCCATTCTAAAATAGCTGTGAATTTCAAATTCATCCTATATTTGCACAACAGTTCGGAAAAGGAGATTTGCAGAATTATCCACAAGTGTTTTTCTGTAACAAATTAGGACCAAAAGAAATTAATTCATATCAGTCCTCTATCTGGATTATATTCAGTAGGATATCGGATGGTGAAATCACATGATAGATAACTTAATGTTTTCATAGGGGTCAGGGTTAGAGAGAGGGGTCATAGTACAAAACCAAACCGCTCAATACTACAGACAGTTTAAAAGCTATGCTTGATTGCATGTACTGATATTTTAATTCAGTTCTTAAGGTTTCTAATTTTCTATTTGAATTGCAAAATAAGAATACAATAATGGGGTTTTGTCGATAACAGTTTCACAAATGACAAAGAACATAATTTTTTTGTTTGTTTGCTCGAGGCAGAATGAGCAGTCCATTCTTTTGCTTGACCTCTGTATATCTGGAGAATATGTAAACATATTGAAACTTTGCTGTGTTCTACAGTGAGGGAATGAAGTGCATCAATTGCTTGCGATTATTAGCTAGAGTGGGATAAGCCTTCTCCTTATTATGCAGATTAGTGAAGCTCTCAGTTCCAACATATTGTACAGATGCAGGAGAGCAGCTGCTCTTACAGATGGCAAGTACACAGCTCCATTAGTATGTATCTATTGTCTGCTCTTGGCTTGCTCAGAGGATGGAGAGGATGGGTAAAGAGGAATTGTTACACAGTGAAATGTAAAGGAGAACACACACTCTTAAAAATCCATACCCAAGAGACTATTTACACAGCAGGGCAGACAGCAATCAAATTAAAAATCTACCCTAAATAAGGACTTTCATATGTCACAATTAAGCTTCTATGGTTTTAAAACAGACTAACCATTAAAATCAAGGAGTAGAATTCAAATTTCACAACTAAGTGGTATTAAATACAAAGAAATCCTGGGAGAATCATTGAAAATTTGGTCATGTATTTGGCCTGTCCAAATCTTTAACAGCACCTCCCCCCCCCCCCAAAGAACAGCTCACTACCCCAAAGAACAAATCCTCGCTTATTTTGCATAACATAAAAGACAGAAAAGCAGAACTGTGCTTCATTTATTAAACTTTTCACCATCAGAATATAGCGTTTCATGCAATTTTTTGCATTAATGAGAGCTGAAGCAGCTAAATTTAAGTTAGTATAGACAGCATTGATTGTGCATCTATGTCAATTATTCCTTGCGAAAATGCTAAACAGAACATTAATTAACCATGTGGTAATTTTTAATGTGGTGAACAATTCCTGAGGAAGGATATAGTTACTGGCTGACTGCTGAAAATAGAGTCTAGTAGGACAATTATTTATAACGCAGTCTGTGGTTGGATGCACAAATTATGATTGTCCCAGCAGGTTTTATGATATACTTAACATACAGTTTATTTGTATTTAGTACAGAGATGACTTTCAGTAGAAAAGGGTGGTGCAGTACAAACGAAGAAGATGGTAAACCAGAAATAATGGTCTCATTCCAATGTGAAAGTCTGGGAAGCCAAAGATGCCTAACCAAGGGCAGGGGAAAGAACATATGTAAATATATAAACAGACCACCAGGTCCATATAACATTTAGGGGGTACTTGTCCTTACTGACAAGCCTTTCACTTAAGGCAATCTCTAAAGACGACTTGCCTACGAGCAAAGTCAATTATATCTGTTCTCCTGACATGCAGGGCCTGGAGATCAGCTGCACAGTGGCTGGGCTACAAGGCGCCCTTGCTGCCCTTCAACATGAAGTCTGGGGTCCTCTGTGTTCAGGGAGAAATGGCATAGGTTTTATAAGTAAATTACTAAAGGGTAAGACCAAAGCAAAGTGCCATTGGGTTCCCCCCACCCCCAGCCACCCCCTGCCAAGGCGGTAGAATTGCAATTAGTCATTTTATTTCGTTTTGGCTTGGAGACCTGCAGTCTTCACCCAGCTGTTGGGTGAAGCTGCTGTATTTGTTTGCATCCTTCCTCTGAACTTCATCCAGAAAAACACTTTGTTAAAAACATTGAGTGAACATTCTGTTTCAAAAATGGAGATGAATTTTTACAAGACCATAAAAACACAGGCATAAGATATGAAAATGATAGGGGAAGAAGCCTGTTTTGGGCTGGCCGAGTGCAGAATATTTTTCTCCCAGAAGACCAGAAATTATAACTTAATTTTCTTAGTGGTTTGTTTTTCATGTGAACATAAATGGTGTCAGGCCATCCAAACATGTGTCTGCTCTTCTAAGCTCAATCCTATCAAACCATACATTCGGGGAGAGGTTGTTCTGATTCCCTTGAAGTCTTACTTCCTAACGAGCTGTAGATTTACTCAAGGAAGTTGGAGGGTTTGGTTGATAACATGAACATTTTCAGAAAGTTGAATCATAGATCTTTCCTTCTGACAGCAATCATTTTGATTTCTGCCTAACAGAAGAGAGTAGCTACGCCAGGGGATTAGGGTGGCTTTCCTGCTCTATCTGCTCACAGGCAGTCCAAAGATAAAAGTTGAAAGTATGTCCAGGCACTCATGCTGTGCGCTCCGAGTCTAAAATAAATTTAAAGCAGTTCTGAGCCTCTGGGCAAGGCAGATATGCAGAGCATGGATGCTGAAGTCTCTTCAGACAACGAGTTGTATGAGCATCACCATGTGCAGCAGCATCTCAGGCAGCCCCTATGGGAAACTCTGGTGTCTGGAGATCTATAGATTAGCAGTACATTCAAATTAATCTTGTATCTGGTCTCACAGATTAAATGGATACACTTGAAGGATTTCATTTTGAATGAGTCTTACAGGATTTGGGCTTAGATGAGAGCAGAATTTTTACTTTCCTCCCAAAAGCACCCTGTGCATCTGAGTCCACCATGTGCAGCTCAGTCTGAGGGTGACCGTGCAATCCCACCAGTCCCCCTTGCTTCCTAAAGGTTATTGTTTCTGTGTTGATCCAGTCAAAAATAAATCCCGATTATCAGGAAAACTAATTCTGTTCCTATAGCTTTGGTTTCATTATTAATGATAACGGTACATATGGACAATATAATCATCATACAAATGTAACACATTGTTTGGGGAGAAAAAAACCTATGGTGGGCTGGTTGGCTCAAATTATTTCCTAGGTCATTCACTTTCTTCTTCCCACCTGGTTTTTTGTTTTTGTTTTGTTTTTTTTAAGCATTGCTGGAGTGGTTTTTTCATATTAGTAGCTTTCTTCACAGCATGTAACCATAAATTCCAGTACAAAGCCCTTAGACCATTACTTTATATAAAGAGAACTTTAATTCTTCTGATACTTTTCTATTTGGTAGTTTATCTGTAACAAAACGTACAGATTACCCAAAACACATGAAAAGGAATGATGCACTTCCAATTGTAAATTTGAGGCTTTTCCAACACTATTTGAGGTTAAGATAATTTTGTCAAAATCCATTATGCCTTAGGATATATTTGAGTTGAGTTTCAAAATAAAGTCTCCAGATGCCTTAATATGAAAAATTTGTGAAAGGCAGAGATCTATCTTTGTTCTGAATTTAGAGGACCTTAATTCAACCCATCTCTAATTCTAACCACCAGGACCATGCCATAATTTTATCTTCTGACACTGTATATGGGTTCAGGTTTTAATTTTAATACTGTACTTCCTAATATACCAGAGTCTATACCCACACAGTGTCACTTTCATTTGCAAATTTCTAATACCTATGGTGAGGACAGTAATGTTTAAGAATCAGGCAAGAATAGGAGAGATGTACTTTCATCAGCACAGCACAAGGAGTAACAGAATCTCTGCCCTGAAAAGTTTCCCATACTAAACCTGCTAAACAAAATGCAAAGTACAAGCAGAATTGGTTTTTATGGGTCTAGGAAATCAGAATTATTTTTCTTGGATTCTGTTGTTCTATGAATCTAGAACCTGGTTTTTGAGATACAAAAGTTGATACTACACATCTCTCTGGGATTTTTTTTTTTTTTTAAATCGATTGTCTTGTCAAAAACAATTTGTGCAAAAAATAATGACCTATACCCATATCATTATTCTATCAGGGAGATAGAGTATACTGGCTGCTAGTGAACTGGCTGTGCAAAACAGGGGAGATAGAGACATCTTTTGCCAAATTCTCACCACAGTGCTCTAAAATGACAGCTTGTGATAATGCATTCTTTATTGATTTAAAATAAAAGGCTAATAAAATGGAAACCGTATAAAGTTGTATCCCTTAAAAATTAAATCCATAAATAATTAATTTGACATGTATTTTAATAATAGTGTTAAATATATACATGCATAAATACATTTTCTCACTTAATGTATGCAATAGTTAAGATACCATTCAAGAGACCATGAAAAATACATGGAATATTATTTTAGAAAGATAAAAGGCTTTTCTGATGTTGCTCAAACAAACAAAACCAGACAAACCCACTTTGCATTCCTGTTTGTAAATCTGGGACACACACAGTCAACTTCTTAGCGTTTACAGCTTTCCAGAAGAGACCTTCATGTTTGAAAGCCATGCATGAAGCAAAATTTGATCACAAGGAGTTCAAGATTTCTCAATTAAACCTGCTGGATTTTAAGTGCTTGATATGACCCCCACTGGGGTTGGGGAGGGGAAAGGTGGTGGTTGGAAGTCAGGGCTGCATTTCATTATGAGATCATGCTTTTATAAAAACTAAAGCAAAGAACTTTCAAAACAACTTTTAACATGAGGAAGTCATGCAATACAAGTGGTCATTATTCCCAGTGTCACATGCAGTGCCTATGCTACTCTGAGGTTGGATGGGCTTTACAGACATTTGTCCTCCATGATGCAAGAATACAAAATCTTAAAGAGAAAGACCACAGTATACTGTATTTTTTCCTACTGAACTACTTTATACAGTAAAACCACCTTTAAAATGGAAAAAGTTGAGGGGGGAAAAAACCATATTCATCCCCCCACTGGCTACGTTCAGACAAAAGCTGTTCTTTCAGAGCATTTTCTAACCTGTTTGTCATAGTCAGTCAATTAGGGTAAAATTTCTGGTCTGGGCTTAAATAATTTCAAACAACATCCATCTACCATAAAAATTCCCCATCACAGGTGCCATAACAGGCAATAATTTAGGATTCATAGGAAGATGGAAATCTGAGCTACATAATACAGTCATCCATTTCTGGCACAATTAGTAGAGCTGACTGTAAATACTTTTCTCAAACTTCAAAGCTTTTCCAAATTTCAGAGTTTTTCCTGTTTTCATAGTAGAGAAAACTTCTCTAATTCCCTTTTCAAGAGACAATCATTTCCTAGGCTTTTCAAAAACCTTGTTACCAGGAGATTCACATAAGATGGGGTAGAAGGCAACTGAAGATTGTGTGAGGACAAGAATCTTCTATATATAGAATATTTATTCTAAACTATTCACTACCTAAAAGTAACTTCTTGGGGCTGTGTGTGATGAAGAGAATGTGTCCTTCCAGAATGCCTCAGAAACAGTTTAGTCAGAATTCAACTGGAAGAACAAGCAGACCTCAGAACAGAGGTGTGATCTTCCAGCACAAGGCTTTGGTGCTTCAGCTTTTAGCAGACCTGAAGACCAAGAGACTTTGCTGTGCTATTTCCATCACATCACAATAATTAATATAATTCAAGGGAACTGGAAAACAAAAAAGTACATCTAACAGCTGGGCCAAATTCTTCTACTGAAATTAAAACCTCCCTCAGCTCTTCAAACAATAGCCCTTATGTACCAAAACCTGTTGTATCATGTGTGATTTTCAGTGCAATGTTTCTGTGCTGTATAAACCTTATATTTCCACAATTCTTTCCCTGATGAGGTTAGTAAAATAATTTATGTGAAATAAATGAGAAAACAGAAAGGTCAATCAGGGTACATAAACTACAGGAGGGGGTTGCTGGTTTGGTTTTGTTTTCTTCCTCCAGAGCACTGTTTAAATCTCTAGATATCAAGAATGCTTGAGAGAGATAGATAACAAACAACAATTGAGCTGAAGTTAGATGCCCTTAAGATTTCAGAACTTCTGTATTTTAAACAAATTATTTTCAAGAAAAATCCTGTCTAAATAAATAGAAGTTTAGAGTTAAAAAAATCTTTTATTGTGTCTCATCAGATATTGTCAAATACTCCATGTAAAGAAAAAAAGGATTTAAAATTCGGCTGTAGATGAAAGTGGTTTTTTGATCATTTATTTTTTATTTGTGGAACTTAACAGAGAGACTTCTGCTTGAAAAACAAACACTTCTAAAGCCTGAAAATTATCATTTTTCAAGACACCTCCATGATAGTTCTATTTTGCATCAACCAGAATTTCAGAATTTAAGTAGTAATGTGAAAGACTTTAAGCTCATAGACATCTCATAGTACACTTTGGCTACAAAAGCTGGAAGTACAAAGTACTTCTCTCTTTGCATGACTGAAATTTGAGTGAATAGTTAAGCAGTAAAATCTCTTTCTTATGAGGTAAAAAGTGGCCATTACTGCCTGGAACATCTAGCTGATACATTTTCTTATGATTCCCACTGTTCCCACTCTTCAATGTAAAATAGAAAGTGAAGATAATTCTAAGCAGGGAGATAATTCTTTAAAGCCACAGCTTTCATCCTCAATTCACTATAGATATTTTAAAAAGTCTATCTATGTTAGTTATAGTAAAAACATATAATTGTAGGTGATATGTATGTCCATTAAGCATTGCTTAAGTGTATATATTTTTAAAATGCTATAGGAAGTTTTTGATGTATTTAGTAGGCCAGTTCTGTAGCTAAGACTTGGGACTGGAGCTGAGGAGATGGGAAACTGAACAAAGCCTGCCTTGATCACTGCCTCTTCTTGCTTCTGCTTCCAGCAATAAAGTCAAAACATCTCTTTGCAACTTGTTTGTTTAGCTCTTAAACTCTTTGGGACAGGTATTTTCACTATAGTACTATACCACAATCTCCTCTGGGAGAGATCTGTATTGTTCTATTGCAAATAAACAACGCAATATTGAGAATTAGTCATAACAAGCGGACATAATTTCCACTTGTGCCTACTATGATCCCCTTTTAGCCCAGGTGAGCCCTTGTAGACTTGTGGCTGCCAAGCAGAAGCCAAGACACTTCCACATGGCACCACCTGCCAAACTACAAGACCAGAAAGGCCTGTGGCACCCTAGAAAGGGAGATACTGAACAACAGAGGCCAGTCAGAAGAGAAAATTAGGAAAATAAACATTTATGCTCCCTGCCACCTGTATTTGTCAGAAACCAAGAGTGGTTTCCACAAGGCACACCTGAGTTGGCTGGGGAGGGATGGACAAGCAGGGGAGGAGGGGGAAGGTAGCACCAAAGACTACCCCCAACCCAACTTTCCCTTCCTTCCCTTTCAGACCTGCAATTTGGTATTTTTCCATGTACCATCTGCCCTGATCCGAGGCATATCCCACACAGGGATGTGCATAGCTGTTGGTCCAACCCTACCAGTAGTGATCTGTCTTCTCCCAGATCTTGCAGGCTCCCTGCATTTTCCTCTCTCTGAACAGAGGGGTTCAGCTTCCAGCAAGATTTTCCTTGACAAATAAAGCATTGCTAAGCACGAAACACTTCTTTCCCTCTTCTGTCAGTCAGCACTGCAGGTTCTCAGCAGTCAGACACCAGAATCCTACAAAAGATGATGTGCCAGGAGCATGTTCTCTTTCCCAAGTATTGTTTTCAAGACAGCTAAAACAACATACCTCTCATCTTGTCACCAGAAGTGAGCTCGCAGCTACTGAGAGCCTGCCTTTTCCCCTAACTTTAGAATACAGGTCATATAATAACTTTGAAATAGCAAAAGAAAGCTCTACACAAACATTTCCTGCCCCAAACACTCGTAACCTATATCAGATCATATAAGCAGAAATTAGGTGGTACGGGTTCCAAGAGCCAGATTGTCCAAATTAAACAGTCCATCAACCTGATCTTGGTGCTGCATGTGTTACTGACAGGACAAATCAGGGATCGGTGATGCCCGCTTATTTTACACCTGGGAAAGGAGATATAGATGGCTATAGATGTGGAATGATAAGGGAGTGATATATAGATATATATAATGATGTGGTCCTTAACAAGATGTTGTTTTTCCACCTCCATCAGGACGAGCCTCTACAGAGACCTGCAGCACTTCCCTGAGCCAGCAGTCACAGATGTTTCTTCTGGGCTTGATAATGAGGTCTCAACTCTGTTTGCATCAATGTGTCTTCTTCAGTCATGATAAAATTCCCATCGATGTCACATCACTATTAGTAGGGACTGCAGTTGCCTTAGAAATACGCAGAGTAAAGCCGCCTGGGAGCTTGACTCTCACTAACTCCTTGCCCAATCACACGCATCCAGATGCTTGGGCAGGAGGCAGGGACAAGCATGGGCAGAACAGTATCATTTAGCATATATTACCACCATCCCTACTAAAAAGGATTTCTGACCATTTCCGTGAAAAAAAGAGACAATCACTTATACTAATAGTGTGATAAAACTATTTACAAGGTACTGCACACCGAACAAGTCTCCTCTAACCTCTCCCATCAGAAGAGTTCAACTCGCTTAGAGGTTTAAGCTTGAAAGAATAAATTGTCCCCTAAAATCCAGGGCCTTTTATGTAAAGTTTATCTACCCTTCTATACAAAGTTCAATTAAAATGCTCCTTCTAAGTGAAGCGCTTCCACTTTGCTGCGTGCGCTTTATCCACTTCACATTCGCAATGAAGGAAACATTCCCAGTATCCTGAAAACCACCACAGAGAAGTAGACCCGTTAGTGTGTCAGAGAAGCTCCTTTACTTCTTTGTGTCCCCCCCAATACATAATAATTTTGACCCCTGTATCATACCACATTGTATCGCATCATGTTTATATTCAGAGGGTCAGCAATAGCCGGCACACAAATATTTCAGTGCCCATTGTTGTTTGCTTATATGTTTTCCTAGAAGAAAGAAACGGGGAAAAAGTTATTTGTAGTGGGGCAACACTTGTAGGAACACAATTGCTCAGCATATGTTCTTCTAAGTACAATATTAGGGACCTTTTTACATGAGTTACTAACTTAAAAATCTTGAAAACCACACCCCAATTAACTTTTACAGTTTAGCTCTCGATATGAAGGACTGACACAAAGCCCAACGATGAGATCAGTAACCGCTAGGGTGTCATTAGTGTCTTGAAATGACCAAAAAGAATTGATGATTTTGTGAGTATCATGCAAAAAAGGAAGAATCCTGTTTGAATTACTCACATAACAGATGTTTCCTGGGATCCACCATGCAGCCTGCATACACAGTTATGCTAATTTGGCACTGTTTCCCTTCAAGTTAGCTCTGAGTCATTAGAGCACGCAGCTAGTAGGTCCTTCTGTCTAACTAATAATTGCCTATTATTGATATTAATTAACATTTTTTGCACCTTCCCTTGGTTTTGACCTAGTATCCGTTGGTAGTCTAATCACAGTGGCCTATTAAAAGTCAAAATAAGGAGGCCTATAGCAGTCACGAGCCATTTATCAAAAAGCAAACAAGGCCAATTAAACAGGCAGCCAGACAGTTGTCTTGATTTGCCGCTGACTGTTTCTTGATCACCATTATAAATTGCTAATCGGGCAGAAAGTGCTAAGCAGTGCATCTGCAGGGGGTGGTTATTGCTCATTCCCTGCCTGGTGACAGGTGAGGGAGGCTAGTGATGGTCTTATTGATGTGAACTGCCCATCAGTTGGTAGTTATTGTTAAAGTTCATGATGCTACAGCTGATCCTTTCCTGCTGAGAGTCAATCAAATTAATTAGTGCTAGAAATTCTTCTGTATTATTCCAACACAGAAATACAGAAGGAACATATTGTAATTTAGTTCTAGAGGCACTGGGAAAAAAAAATCTCCATGTATTACAGAGTGGGGGGATAAAAAAAAAGGGAAAAAAAAATCAAGTATTGCTTCTTCCATTATTTTATAATAAGGGCTGCGGCTAAAGGTTTTTATAGCCACAGATCAAGAGATCATAATAGAAGCATATTGACAGATTTTTTTTCTGCAATACTCCAAGGAACTGACTGTAGCAGGAAAATATATCAAAACCTTATCATCAGAGCTGAGATCTTCTGTGAAAAATCAATAAAGAGTTATACATGGTTTGAGTTTAAACAGTTCTCTGTAGTCATTTAAACATAGTGCATCTGTGCAGCTTTTTACCTCTGGAGACTGGTGTAGCCTAGCAACTGCAAGGCTTAAACCGATTAACTACAAATGAAGTACTGTACGCCTATCAAAGCAATTGCTCATGGTTGCCTTTGTTGCAGGGGCTGAGCTAATTGAACATGATACAGTATGAAGATAATTAACACCCATGAGTTTGTTAATTGCCTGTTAGCATTACAACACAGTCTCTGCGTTTCTTTTTAACTTGTTCTTCTGCAGCATCTTCCTCCCTTAAAAGGGTGCAGGACTCATTTAGCCAGCAATGATATCTTATAGTTTATTAACCCTTTTCAAAGGAAAAAAATAACCCACATGTAGTAATGAAGCAAATGTATGCTCTTGTCAAACACAAACTCCCACTTAGTCCAAGCAATTTACAGGGAGAAGAAATTTGGTTTACATAGACTGTACAAAATATGTTTATTTTCAGGGGTAATTTATTTCAAGCAATTTAGCCATTATAAATGCTTTAAAATATCTTTTGTGGGCTGCTTTTATGACTCAGCTGCTCTCCCTTCTAAACTGAACGATAAATGTCTTTTAGGGTTGGAATATTAATTGAAGGCAGCATCTGGTCAGCAGCTGACCTCCCGTACTTGTCTTTGTTGACTACCCAGTTAAAACTAACAGCTTATTTGCTTTATTTACCAGCTTCTTCTTCCGTTCAGGGAGAGGGGGTGGAGGGCTAAGCTCAGTTTTATTTATGCCAAAAGGTAGCACCAACTAATATAAAATAAAATTGACTTTCCACAATCTATTAATCTGAAATAGATTTAATCTGAGCAAATTCCTTTTAAATTGGTTATTGTGCTCGGGAAAGTATTTCCTGTATTATACTATCTTCTAAATTTGTGAAGAATGCATATGAAAGCTCATAAAGACAGTGTAATGCATGCAATATAATTATATAGGACATTTCCTTATAAGGAAGCAATGCTTAAAGCAAAGTAAAATAGAAGCAAAATAGACAAAAATGGTAGCATTTGGTTGCCATAGGCAAGTCTCCAATGTTTAAGTGCTACTTTTCCAACACTGAATGTAAATGCCTTGGTTGTATCACAGTTGTTTAGAGTAGATTTTCTTAAATGATCTTGGGTTTCTGAGCTGTTACTGTCATAGTTAATACTTGCAGAGAAGCTGTTCCCTTGAGGAACACTACTAGTGCCCAATTACAAGTTCCATCATCAATCATAAGTATTATTTATTCAGCAAAATGAATTGCTAATTAATAACTGATGAGCATTATGGCCTTGAAGTCTGTAACACTATTAATTACCTTGGCAATTGGGATTCTGCTGGTGAAGGACTACCATGCACATTTTCTCAACAATTAGTACAGCGAGATTACAAGGTGCATACCTGCTATGATAACAAGGGGGTGATGATCTCTAAGGCTTTTAGAGGGCCACGCAGTTCCTGTGAAGAATAAACAAGATTACAGCCCTACAGCGCCAAGCTGTATTCTTAAAATTGTTCTGTGACAAAAAGGAAAGTATTTTGTACAGTGTGTTGACTGGAATATTTGGCATCACTTCCTAAAACAAGTGTTCCTGTGTAGAAGCAATGTGGTAGCAGTATGGTCAGAGTAACGCTGCTGCCTTGTGCTTGGTGCCCCACGGCTGCTTGGCTGGTGCTGCACGCTGTGATTAGTACACTGACCTGCGACTTTAGACCTCCAGCAACTGCTACCTACATGTTCTCACAGGGGTTTCACGTTAACGTCACCATAAAAGGGAATATTTTCAGAGAAAAGAAGAACACAATCTACAAAAAGAGCAGCTTTTTTGGCAACTTCAGTATTCGTAATGCTGACACTACAGCTGATGATTTACCCCCAGTCCTCCGCCCAGCCATCTTCTGCTTTCTCTTCTGCTCCTGCACCACCTTGCATTTTGAGTGTGAATTCTTTGGGGCAGAGACTGGATTTATATGTGTCTGTAAAGTACCTGGAATATCTATGGAGCTGTACAAACAACTTGAATATTGCCCAATAAACTGCAAGACTAAGATCAGCTCCTGCCACAATGCCAAGATTTGTTCTCTGATTGTCAATAAAAAAGTTAAGCTATTGCAAGAGCTCAGCTAAACTCCTAGACTGGGTGATAGCTGCACAGTGATAAAGACCAAAATTATTATTGTGGAACAACAGAGGACTCTAATGTGGTATATACACTATAAAAACACAATTTCCAGCTGCAATACAAAAGCAAAGCCCTGTATGAAAGCCATCATACTTGCATCTGTTTTCTTTGAAATGCTGAAACAGGCTAGAGGATGTTGGAAACGTGCCAAGTCTATCTTTTCGGCACCACCTTGACAGCAGGCTAGTGGTTAGTCCCTATTGCCATTTTAACTCCTCACCCCAAGGCTAGATTTTGCCTTCTTGCTCGTGAAAACTGCCCTCATACAAAATACGACACATTACACTTAAAGGGAAAACCGATAGCCTTTGCAGCTATCTTACTTACTGTAAAGTCTGCTTGGATTCATTTTTCTTACATTGAATGTTGTGAGGTAAATGGAGGAGAGTGCCATGTGCTCCAGAAGACCACCGCTAACTTGCAGACCACCACCATTCCCAACTCAATAATTTGGGAATCAACTAACTTGGAAAGGCTTTGCTAGAGGAAATCTTTGATCGTGTTCATTTTCTCTTGTACTCCATTGTAAAATGACCTAGGTAAAGAAGAGATGACTTCACTGATAGTGGGTACAAACACAGCTTGCGCAAGGTTTTCTTCCCTCTAGCCAGAGCAGTCCTCCACTACTTTTTTGGCAGGCTCTATGCTGTCTGACACCCTGACATATCCGCACATCATGACAGCATGCCATGAAAACAAAAGTCTGGAAACAAAACAGCTTTAACAATGTTTGGCCATCTGGCTTCATTTGTTTTAACTTGGGATCTGGAAAGGGTGAGGGGCCTTGGCTGCGATCTCCTAGGATCTGGCCCAAACCTGGGGCCACTGCCGGGAGGTTTAACCAGCCAAGTCCCAGTCTGACACACAACACCTCTGTACCTACAAGTCCTGAGACTCCTGAACAAGTTAGGTCCCTTCTGCTAGTTAGTAGTAGTGTGCAAGTGTGCGTAACTCAGAGGAAGTTAAAAATATGTGTGTGTGTGCGCATACATACACACATGTAGTACTGGACATGTAGTACTGGAGTGAGTACTGTGTCCAGCTCTGGTGTCCCCAACAGAAGGAGGACATGGACCTGTTGGAGCATGTCCAGAGAAGGGCCGCAAAGACGGTCAGTGGGCTGGAACACCTCTCCTATGAAGACAGGCTGAGAGAACTGGCATTGTTCAGCCTGGAGAACAGAAGGCTTCAGGAAGACCTTACAGCAGCCTTTGAGTACCTAAAGGGGGCCTACAGGAAAGATGGGGACAGACTCTTTATCAGTGAATGTAATGATAGGATGAGGGGTAATGGTTTTAATCTGAAAGAGGGTAGATTTAGATTAGATATTAGGAAGAAATTCTTTACTGTGAGGATGGTGAGGCACTGGAACAGGTTGCCCAGAGAAGCTGTGGATGCCCCATCCCTGGAAATGTTCAAGGCCAAGTTTAGTGGAAAGTGTCCCTGCCCATAGCAGGGAATTGGAACTAGATGACCTTCAAGGTCCCTTCCAACTCTAACGATTCCATCGTTCTATGACATAGATGAACATATGTTTTGGAGTGTACCACCAACTCCTGAACAGCAGCTACTGATGGAGCAGGTGGTGAGAAGGAGCATCACAGCACACATCAAAGAGTGGCCGTGTTGGTGTGTTGACTGCATGGAAACACACAAGGTCAATTACTGTAGAGGGGGCACGTGTGTGACTTGGGGCAGGCTGGAGAGATTGGCTCTGTGAAATCTGTGGGGCAGGTGCTGCACCAGGGCGGGCACGCTCCACATAACACACCACACGGAGAGCCCCAGCCTTGAGCAATACAACAAACCAACCTCCGCCAGTTACCTGGAGGACCAAGACTCACTGCACAGACCACAAAGACCATGCACTCTTTAGCTCCTAAAACAGGGTATGCGCCTTTCCTAGAAGAGAGCCCTGAAATGCCCTAAGGGAACAACCACAGAGTTGGCTTAGGCAAAGCTGTCCTGAAGCCAAATCACTCTAAAGCATCATTATCTTTTCAGAAAACTATGTTTAAGCAGTGCCAACAGGAACCCATGAACTTGCTCAAGATACAAAAAGCTGTGATACATTTTAGCTGACAACAAAAATTTTTTTTTTTTTTTTTTTACCTCATTACTAAATATTGTAGTAATCTGTAAGTTGACAGTGTTTGCTAGAAAATGCCGTATGATACTCTGGAATAATATTACTTGAAAAGATGAAGTGGTTTTGCTCCGTCTCCAGCTGTACTTCCTTTGGATAAAGGGAGGGAATCATTTAAGATATGGGCTACATTATTTGTCACGCTTAATCCTAGAAATATCCATGCCTGGAGAAGAAGACTGTGTTGAATTTTGCATTTCATTTTGAGAAACTTCTGTAGACAGCTCAAACCCCAGGAAGCACGTAAAGTTCAGAGTCAGAATTGCAGCATAAAGGATAGCATTTTACAGATAATACCTATTACAAATGTTAAAGCTGATGGAGCTTATATTTCACTTCTTTCAGTTCCTGGCCAGTGCAGCATGTAAACTCACCATGAGGTGTTCAGATTAATACCTATTCCATATTTCATAAAACATAAGGTAGCAGATTTTCTATTCCCTGATTGAAGTCAAAATAAAAACGACAAACAGCAAAACTGCTTCTCAGTAAAAATCACTCATTTGTTCAATTTCATCAAGCTGGTATTTGGTCCCCCAGAGACATGCTCATCTCTAGAGAGTTCTTTTAAGAAGTTACCAAGGAAGTTAATGGAAGACTGAAGCTAATGGCACACCCCAGGGAAAAGAAACTGGAAAACCGTGTTCTAAAAAGCAGCATGAGCTGTTTGCAACATGCATTGCAGAGCCTTCAGCTCCCCTGTATGACTAGAAAACACGTTTCACTGTGAATTTTCATTCCGTTCTTCAATCAACTTTCTTCTTGCCAAATTTCTCTTTATTTAATGCTATCTGCAGCAATGTGTTTATCTGCATTCAACAACGTGTCTACTTAGCACTGTTTATGAGAAAGATCTGGTTTAAAAATAATTTGTGTTATATTATATACATTAGGTAAGTTTACCATACTAGTCTAACATACGAGTTCAAAATTATAATTCTTCCCAGAAAGGAACATAAAGTCAAATAGATTTGCAAAAGTGACTTTCCCATTTCCACTTGTGTTCTTTGTAACTCAGGATTTTGTATAAGATCATTTTGACGAATTAAGCAAACAACACTTTCAGGGAAGAGAGAGGACATCTTCCCTTGTGAGCAGCAGCAATCCTAGGTCAGAAAATGCCCTTCTAAAAAGGGAACACGATGCACACAGCCTACAGCTTCTTGAGCCCTGCACTGAACTGCTGAAGAGAAACATTAGGAGAACATAAAGGAAATAAGATGGAGTGCTGACTATCGAAAAAATGAGGAAAACTTATAACTAAAACTCAGTGTAGAAAAACAGTGTGTAATGGAGAAAGTGACAAAAGAATCCAGAACTCTAACAATTATTGTACAAAACAGTTACTAAAATAGAAACACTTTTCTAGGAAGAGTCAGGGTAGAGGAGGGTGGGGAAAATATTTCATAGAGGAATACACAATCCTGAAGGGAACAGAAATGAGATTTTACAAGGCTGTTTGAGCTTATGTCAAACACAAGAACAAAGGAGCATAAACTAAAGCTAAGGGAAGGGTCAGACCCTCAAGGAATTTAGGCAGAATTTCTTTAGATAGGGAGTAGTGAATATATAGACTAAGAGGCAAAGGGTAGAGATAGAGGAAAAAAATACCTCAAAACTGTTTCAAATGGTTATAAAACAGAACCAGAACTCTAAAACCAGTAAGAAGCATTATGGAGCAAAATTACTAACAGAGGAAAGAGAGGTAAATGGTCAGTCTTGTTTCCTTCAAGGCTTATTTTCTATTTTTCTCCATCACAAATGCAAGATGAGCACTGCAGAAACCCCACATGACAAAGAAATACACCACCACATCACTAGCAGGGCTTCTGGCCACCCAGACCCTGGTGACTTAGTGTTCTTACTCAAGAACCCCACTTTTATGGAAAATGGAAGTCCTCAGACTCCCATTGAGCTGCCAGCCATCTCCAAAGCCACCTAAAGCACATAGGTGCCTTCTATTTTTCAATACTGATTTTTGAAATGTCCCTAAAAAGTCCGTTTCTCGGCAGGTCCTGACAATCTTGACAGGCTGGGAAGCCTTCAGTCTATCTCTCCTTATTGCTCACAGGGATCCACAAACAAGGGGTTTTTCTATCTACATCACCATGAGCGTGCAGCAGACTCAAAAGATGCAAGTCACACATGAAATGCAAAGGAAGGAGACAGTAGCATTACTTCTCAAGGAAGACACCAAAGTGGGGAATGAAATCCACGTTTCACTGCTCTCAGTGGGTGCCTGGCCTGTGGGCTGTTTGGGTTTATTCTTGCCCAAGAAGTTGAAGTTCTTTTCTACAAACTTGAGGAGTTTTTACCAGAGAGTGCAAAGTTTGCACACTCAAACCATTCCTTCAGCTAGGAGCTCTCCTGCAGAACAGGATGCCACCTTGAACATCTACCCCAGGAAGGTTTTTTGGGAGATAGCTTCCCACAAGCTGGGTAAGCACAACGGAGACCGAACTTTCACAAAAGGAGAGAGACACTGGCACCTTGCACAGGTACAACTGGGGAGGAAGACTTTCCTGCTTTCCTTCTGGATGGCTCAAGAACAATGGTGGCTGTTTGGAAAGCTTTTCTGTGTCCAAAGCAAAAGATGAGCATCCCTGGGGCACCACGCCTGATGCCTGGGGAGCGAGTCAGCCCCACTGGCACAAGCTGCCCGGTCAGCTGAGCTGTGGAGACACCTCAATGGGTACCACTGCCAGGGCACGGCACAACATAGCACAGCACGCCCCACATCCTGCACAGGGCTCCCACAGCCCACTCGGGGCTGGTTGTGGTGGTGCACTAACATTTAGGTGTAAGTCACGTTGCTGTTCTGGTCCTCACTCCTAATTGGGATCGAGCCCTTCAGACCAAAACCTCCCTTAGATAGATACACATCTCGCTCCCACTAATTTGAACAGGGCTGAGTGGTCAAAGCCGCTTTGATGCCCTAGATTTAAGCAAATTGTGCCTGTAAACAATACACATGAAATAGTAAGACCACTGATAAAGGTGTACACTTCAGTCCGCTGCTTCTGGAGGTTCCTCGGCTGCATGCCTGAAAACATTTTGCCCAGGCTAAACAATCTACAGGCAGCAGTTTGCACTGCTCCCCGCGGACAATCACTCAGCAGCCTAATATATTTCAGTAATGATTTTTTCCTGAGATTCAGCTTAAATTTTCTCTTGCTTAATTTCACCCCATCACTCTTAGTTATACCTTCCTATGCCATCCTAACTATTCTCTCTCCCCCCTTTTTTTTTTTTTGGAGCTCAGGCTCCCTTCAAACTTATCTGTGTTTTCCATCAATCATCTTCTAGAAAAGTCATAGATATGGCACTTAGCTTTTTTTTAAGCTTTCCTCATCATTTGGTCCTTTCTGCCCTGATTGCTTTGTTGCTCCTCTCACCTTCTCAACAGTTTGTCAATATTTGCGTAACGATGTTTTTTCCGGGATTTCATGCAATATTACAGGTGTGGTTTTAGACTGAAACCCACCAAGGCTATTGCCACTCCAATGTAACATCTTTATACGTAAAAGCCCAAACTGCATCCACCACTACCATCGCATTCGCAATTCACTAAAGACACAGAGCACCAGCAATGAAACTGTGGGTTGTAGGACCCAGGTTTTTTCAGGAGCCCCTGGCTTCAAACGCGACACCAGCTTGCAAAAAAGCCAACACTAAGCTGTTTCCAAATCTGGTCCTTGTCTGCAAGGGTGTGGTCCCAAATGAAAGCAATAAATGCTTAGGAAAAACAAGTAAAATTGGTTTTGAGCTTTTTCAGAAAATTGTCTGGAGCATCACCCCAGTCAAATTCAATTGTACCGTCCCGAGCAACCTGGTGCAGCCCCAAAGACCCTTCAGCCACAGCACGCAAAGTGGTGACATTTGCACATAGGGAACCTTGTGGAAAAACAAGGGAAGGTCCACTTGAAAAACTTCAGGAGTTGCTGTGTTTTTTGTTTTTCACTAGGGAGGCTGGAGCTGGAGTACAGAAAGGGCAAACCTGTCATCTGTTAAACAAAAGGCCTAGGGAAAGGCAAGCCAAGCCTCCGAATCACAGTGATGCCAAAAGCCCCCCCACTCCACAGAGCTCTGCCAGACCACTACCAGCTCACCCACAGCCCTAGCGCACCTACAAGCGCAGGGAGGCTGTAATCCTGTTCCTTACCATAGTGACAAAGAATTGTGTTCCTATCAATACAACTTTAACAGAATTACCTCATTTTATGCACTGGGACACCATATATTATACTTCCAGTAAGTTCTGGTAAGTCTGTCCTTGTATTGGTAGCTTCTTTCAGGAATTCATTCTCTGGCTCTCTTTTCACCACACGTAGCTTAAAAAAATAACACGTTTACCATGCAACCACATAATATGCAGGGTGTCTCCTGGGACACAGTGCCCATATAATTCACCTAAAGAGAAGTGAAAAAACAAACTTTAGTACTTACCACAGTTCAGGCAGGAAAGCGCTAGCCCTCTGCTCACCAGGTATTCACGTGAGACGTAAGACAGTCACTTCATGAAGAGATACTACATTCAGTAATTTGGGTTGGTGTTCCTGGGTTTTGTTTGTTTGGGAGTTGTGTGGGGTTGGTTTTTTTTTTTTTTTTTTTTGGGGGGGGGGGGAAGTAGGAGGGGAGGAGTATTTAAGCTCCTTACCCCTTCAATTAGCCCAGACCTGAGCATTTGCATCTGAAATGAGTTAGCAAGCAATCCTGACTCCTCCCTGCCAAAGGAAAAGAAGCAAATGAGCCCACAGCCACCGTTTCATGCAGCTTTCAGAGCTACATATAATCATCTGTTTCTTTATATTTTGGTACTTTCCCAAAGACTTATCCCTCGGAGCCTGATCATCTTAACTAAAATCTCTCCAGTTGCATTTGCTATTCATGTCTGTAATACCCAAGCAATCAAAATCAGGTCTATGGACTTGCCTTACTTCATACTGAAGGAAAGAAGAGGCAGTGTGTATTAGCACCAACTTAGTGGATGACATTATGAAGAAAAATGTCTTTTCACACCTTTACTTAATTTAGTTTAAGTTTTACCCACATGAAAAGCTCTGGTAAGACAGAGTGTGGGTGTTCAGAGGCACTTTCCATGCCTAAACTAGTTACTGCTCATTAGCCGAGCAGCATTACTCTTAACTGTTCTTAACCTGTAGTAATTACAAAATTGAGCATGTGAGCTTAAACCATTCATTTCAGTTTACCCAAGGGACAGTGCCAGGCCACATAAATTCCTGAGATTCAAGGTATTAAAACAAAAAGGACTTGGTGAGTGACCCTTCCTCCAGCCTGCCTGTCATTTGCATTTGTCTGTGCAAATCCCAAGGCAGATACAAATTTCAGAGAGTAGCTATTCTCCTGGAAAATGCTATGGGGAAACAAGTAACCTGCAGTGAAGTACGGTCAGGGCTGATGCAGAGGTGGGACAGCACAACTGATCTCAACTAGCCAGGAATAATGCAAAAATCTGTTGGTATCCCTTTGGGTCAAACCTAGATATTGCATGTATAATTGGTTTGGGTTACAACACAGAAAAGTAAAACCATTTGCTTCATAAGCCATATTTCAAGAAGATAGTTGGCAGTTCAAAATAATGGTCTATCTAATGCACTGGAAGGGGGGGGTTCCTCCTGAACCATAGCTTCAGGGTTTTTTAGAGGAAGTGCAAGAAGCCCATGGCAGGTGAACAGAATAAATGCATGTAGGGGACACCCCTTCCTGGAGCCTCTTGATTATGTGTTTGCTTAGACCCTGAACCCTTAGAGCTTAGCTCCCCTAAAGCCATGTACGCTTTATGTAAGGCAACTCAGAAGAGACTGTGGAAATGTCTAGCTTTTTTCCAAGATTGACTAGCTACTTGGCTTGGACTGCACCTCATTGCAATAACCCTTTTAAGATGAGTTCAAATACCTCCTTTTTTAGGCTGAAATGTGCATTTTATCCATTTAATTGATTGTCCTTTTATTCAGGTGTCATGAGAAGAGGCAAAGTGGTTCTGGATTTACCTTCTCAATAGTAACTGTTACCTGCTGTACCTCTGTCATGTCCCTTCTTGTTTATCTTCATCTAAATTAAATAGTCCCAATCTTTTCACTCTCTCTTCATTCAGAAGTCTTTTCAAATCTCCACAAATTTCCATCATCCCAGTACAAGCTCTGTTATTCCTGTTTCCTTTTTGAGTCAGAGTAATGAGAACTGAACACAAAGAAAGGTTTTTATAATAACGTCATTCTAATATTCTCGCTGTTATTGTGCTCTCCAGACTGATACCGTTCATTTGATTTCTAACCACTGCAAGGCACGGAGGGGAGCCCTTCACTGGGCTGTCCAGGATGATGCCCGTGTCTCTTTCACAAGTGGTTATGGTGAATTGGGAATCAGTAATGTGATCCAGATCTTCCCTCGTAATCTCTGCCATCTCTGCTGATGCCGAGTGCCCTGGAGCCTCTGTTTATTCATTCTGTCAGACCAAAGAAGCTGATTGCATTTACTACTTTCCTAAGGCCAAGCCCCAAGGATTTTAGTCCTTATATTAAATCAAACTTGTCCTGAAGGCAGTGGGAGTTTGCCAGAGCACAAAGACGGAGTCAAACTCGGTGCTTCAAACTCAGAGCAGCTCAGACCTTGTTCCTAACGAGCACTGCAGGGCCAGAAGGTCAGAGGAGTGGGAGAAGCTGTAATTGCAGAACACTTATTGTCAAATCATCAGCGCGGTGTCTCCATACCTTGCAGATCCTCCCCCCGCAAGCCCTTCACTTCTGTTTTGCTGGTTTTGAAAAGTGAGGCTGCAGAAAGCTTTATAGATAGCAAAAGCCCTCCCCTGTGCCGGTCACCTTGGCTCAGCTGGTGAGCGGCACAACTCCGGCCCCACACGCTGACTCAGTAACGCAGCCTGGGGTGGCTTCACGGGGGTCTCGCTCCTTGCCCGAGAGCCCTTCACAAGTTCTATGTTCTGTTTCCCATTACCTAAAATCAGTCACAGGTTTGCCATCCGTTACAGGCGACCTATGGCTTATTGCACTGGAGAATACAGGTTACCCTACAGGCAAGCATTTTTGGCAACCGCACCCTCTCTTGGTCAGGCTGGCGAGTGGCACACCTCTGGCCAGATGTGCTGAGGGCCTGCACAGTCTACAGGCACCAGGGCAGAAAGCAGGTCATGCCGGCAGGATTTGGCCCCAGAAACAGCCCTAGCAGCCCATCCTCGGGCACAGCAGAAGAAGCCAGTACCAATGACCAGAGGAACGTCCCTCTGAGGCACTGGGATTTGGTACAACTAAAACTGCCTTCCCAGCCTGCGGCAAACCCCCAGATGCAACATCTGCCACGAGTCATTGCATTTGTTTACTCAGCCTGCCTGGCCCAGAGACCTGCCCTGGCACATGCTGAACACCTTCAATTTGTGAGGAAACGCATTTTGAACTACCCACCAAAATTTGCTCAGTTCTCCTAATTTTATGTACTTTTGGGTGCATATGGACTCATATATCAGCTGCTTCTTGTAACCTAAGAGAAGCAATAGAATTTTATTGACTGCCACAAAAATATATTTGCATCTGCTTATATAGCAGATACTTGTATGCAGTTAGGCACTGAGCCACATTGTCACTACCTGTTATTAAAATAAAATTTAATAATCTGTATCCATCAACTGTTGCCACCATTAACCAACAGGGACCATCTCTCAGTAATCATGCATTTCTAGCATAATGAATATATTTGTACAAAACAGCCATGGTTTAACCCCAGCTGGCAACCAAGCAGCACACAGCCACTTGCTCACTTTCACACACAGTGGGATGGGAAAGAGAATCAGAAGGGTAAAAGTGAGAAAACTCATGTGTTGAGATAAAGACAGTTTAACAACTAAACCAAAGGCCGTGCACACAAGCGAAGTGAAATAAGACATTCATTCACTGCTTCCCATCAGCAGGCAGGTGTTCAGCCATTCCCAGGAAAGCAGGGCTCCATCACGCATAACAGTTACTTGGGAAGACAAACACTATCGCTCCAAACATCTCCCACTTCCTTCTTCTTCCTTAAGCTTTATAAGCTGAGCGTGATGTCATATGGTACAGAATATCCCCTAGGTCAGTTGGGGTCAGCTGTCCCAGCTGTGTCCCCTCCCAGCTTCTTGTGTACTCCCATCCTACTCATTGGTGGGGTGGGGAGAGGAGCAGAAAAGGCCTTGACTCTTGCGTAAGCATTCATCAGCAGTAATGAGAACATCCCTCTATTATCAACACTGTTTTCAGCACAAACCCAAAACATAACCCCATACTAGCTACTATGAAGAAAATTAACTCCACCCCAGCTAAAACCAGCTCCAAAATACACAATGGGCATTTCAATTCCTAATACCACTGTCCCTGTGGCGTTTGCATTTGTTATTTGTATTCGTGAACATTTCCAGAACTAGGCGAGAAAATACTTTTCTTCAGCAATTTGGGTGAGTTGTTGGACAGTGCATGGCAAGATGTCTTCATGATCCACCTTTCACGTGACAGACTTGTGCAACATCTAACAATAATAACAAAAAGACCCAAAAAAACAAAACCAACCAAACAAAAAAAAGACCAAAAGACAAAGGGAAGAAGACAGTGCAGGCACCCTGCCACTCCTTCTGTTAGGCAAAGCCAGATGGGCTGAAACATGTTGCTGAGTTAGTATTATAACAGCAGTTTAAAAATCACCTTACATTAGGCCTGACTTCTGAAGAAGAAAACGTGAGAAGACCAGAAAAAGACAGAAAAACAATGTTCTACTTCTCCAGTTTAGATATCTTGCTTTTGGATGGTCTTATTTTCCTCATGTTTTCACTTGCCTTTTCTTTTGTTATACTTGTTCTTTTGCACAGCCATGAGCGGAAGACAAAACATCTGCCATTGCCAGGGTGACTCAGTGATGTCTCAGGCTCTAGAAGTACTTAATTCATGCAGTTTTTAACTCCCTTTCAGGCTCATGGTCATATACTGTGCTAGAAGTTGTACGGAACTACACTATACACAACAAGCTGAAGAAAAACAGCATCTATTAATTCAGATCCTTTATGACTTTGTGTAATAGAAGAGGACAGGAGAGCAATTAAAACATTAACCCATAGCAACCCTGGTTGGATTTTGGGCTTAGTACAGAAGAAAATCTCAACTGAATGACAAACATGGACTATGTAAAGGTCTGTCAGATGACACAGATATATCTATTTTGCCAAGCAAAATGCAGCATTAGCCTCAGTTAGTGACAAGGTTATCACACTAACTTTTTATTAGCTTGAGGTGCAAATCAATGTCCTGAGGAACTCTCATGTTGCATTAACAACACACACAAAAAACTTCTTGTAAGGTACACCAGAGAAAACTACCCAAAAGCAATTCTGTACCTGAGAGTTAAAATAGGTAAAGAGCAATTAATTAGATCTTAACTCAAACACACAGCACAAGATCACAGTTAGGATGGGGCAGAGGAGACAAAAGATTTCCTCTAGATCTTGGGCACAGGCAGCCCCGGCATCAACTTTCCCTCCACCTACCACCCTCAGCTGAGCCTGTTAGAAGCTGTGTAGGGGGTACATCTTGTGAGATAACGAACAGCTAAATTAGATTGTGATCTGGCCTTAAGAAATCCATTCTGGGCACAGATCCTTTCTTCCTTGAAGTATTTTGACTACTGGCAGGGCTCTAGGAGTACCCTATGTGATGCGAAAGCACCTGTATTTCTCTCTTCTTGCTCCCAGATTTGGGCTGCGACACCCTGAATACAGCAGCAGACAGCAAAGAGTTAAACTCACATGTGTTATGCGAGATTAAGGTTAAAAATTGTTGAATGGCTAAGAGTTATTTTTTACCAGGTCTTTTCGTATTGTGCAAGAAAAGGGTGCTTGGGAAACAGCTAAAATAGTTCTGCTAAAGGCTAGGAGAGAAAAGATACAAAGATGAGGTTGAAAGTAATAGGCCCATAAATCTGACATCCAGGGTCCTGGTCTTGCAATCCCATCTGCACCTGCAAAGAGACCAATTGATTTCAGCAGGTCCCAAACCTACCCAAGCGCCTGTCATGCCTGGCTCCCGGCAGGGCTGGGGCTCGCGCCGCTGCAACACCACCACGGCATTGTTTGGAACAACCTACTCGCATACTGTGCGGGAGGGAGTGCCTGTTTCCAAAGTACTTTTTGCAAGAAGACGTTCCCATGAGCCATTTAGATTTCCTATATTTCCATAATACGCTTGCTGTCGCCTCACCAACATCTTTTCCACTGGGGCATCTATTTACGCACCGCACAACGAATGGGTCTTGCACAAACATAGGAGCGTATTCCTGTCTCGCAACAAAGTTGCCGAAAACATTCTTTGAAGTTTGCTGAATAACATTTCTAAATAACGTTTCCAAGTCATCTGAACAGCTGAATCAGATCACTTGCACAATTGGCTACTTCAATAGTAAAACAGCAAAGATTGTGTGTTGAATTTTTTTCTTGCATTTTAAAATTATGCAAAATGCTATGATGAGCTGCAGTTTTCTAATAGCATCAATAGGTGGTGCTATCAATTTCCATAATGGTCCACTGTAACTTCAGTTGGGAAAGAAAAGATGAGGTCTTGGTGTGATATTTTTCAAAACCTGCAATATGCCCATCAATAAAGGCTGCGGTTCTTTATTATGGCACGTTAGTAAAGATTCTCACCAAGACCTAAAATGAACATGACAGAAAAAAAGACCCATCCCTCCTTTTATTCTCCCCAAAGTCTCAGTGATTCTTGAAAGTTTTCATGCCAAACTAGTGC